>CM063521.1:5515000-5985000 GCA_032199755.1 Ambrosia artemisiifolia | reverse complement strand
CATTGTAAACACATGTGCTCTGTTTTTGATTAATCATAAAGCCTTTGACCCATTTTGTGTGTGTTGATTACTCGTTTATCATTGTTTCATCGTTGTTTCTGTTATCCGAACATATTCAGAGGATTCCGCACTCTAAATATCAAAGCTCGTGATTGTCGGGTGACCCGAAAGTCGATCCTACAAGTGGTATCAGAGCCGAGGTTCTTATCACGAGTGTTTTGATAACAAAAACGAGTCAAAACAGGTGGTTTTTGTGTTAAAGTTGTGATTTTTAATCAAAAACCTGTTTGAAACTTTGAGTTTTTCATAAAACCCTTTAATTTTCAAAATCTAAGTGTGTTTTTACGGATGAAAACGTGTGTTTTTTATTAGGTTTTGGTCTAAAAGTGTTTTGAAAACTTTTTTAATCATTTGGGGATTAAACACATCGTTTTTGGTAAGATTTTGAAGCAAAAATAGTAGTTTTTGTGCAAAAGTAAGTCTCAGACCTGCAACAGGCGATTAGAAAACATTATAGGCGATTACACACTCCACTCGCCTATACTTCAGGCAATTAGAGCCTACTCACGTCACTATTCACATGCAATTACACGTAATCGCCTATAATACATGCAATTAGCCTTCCTACTCACGTGTTCTTCCATGTGGGATAGCTTCTATGTCACACCCTCAAATTTCCACTGCGGGGTTTTACCGCGAGGTGCGTGACACACCAGGATCCCATAGCCATAAGTTATACGAATGACTCTAAATGCCCAAACCATTTAGTTCGTTTCAAATAAAATTCGCTTTTATTTTTAAAAGATTGTCAACCATACGTTTAGATGAGTGCGGAAGCGAAAACAGTTTAGTAAAATAAGTTATGATGCGCAAACACAACGCACCCAAACCAAAATGAAAGTAAATACATCAAAGTTTAATAAGCTATAAATCCCAAGAGACATCATGCATGAACCTAGACGTGCTCCTTTCTAGCGACCTGCGAAAACATACTAAGTGTGTCAACATAAAGCTGGTGAGTTCACAGTACGAGAAACAGTTGTAATTTCATCAATTGTATTAAAAACATCAGTTTTAAGCTTGTCAGGGGTAACTAACCCACTCAATGTAACTAAACAGTGATTATTGGGAAACATACAGATGTTATAGTGCCTCAACACTAGTGTCTGTCAACACTAGTAAGAAAAAGTGGTCAGAAGTTCATGCCCATGACCCAAGCACCTCAGGCATGAGGTTGCTGCACAACCTAATAGCGCTACTAACTGCTACCCCGTTCGCCTCCAGCGATTAACCCAATAAATAGTAAGGACTTTCAAGATAGAGTGTTTAGTTCACAAGGGACAGTTAAAGTACAAAACTGATAAAAGTGTGATCCATGTAAGGGATCGAGAACCCGACCCACACAAGGAGTCATAGCATCCCAAAACTTGGAATGAAAAGTAGCCCCAACGGGACATGAAAAGTTTTATTTATCTTTGTCTCAACCAGAGACACATGCTTTCGCGAAAAGTAGTGAAACTCACCTTAGGTTGCGTGCTAAAATTAAAACTGCGAAGGTAGTAAACGTGGAAGACTACTCGCCTACCAAAAACCTATCAACACAAGTTTACAAGTGTTTGAGTGTATTGACACAATGACCTAAGTGACATCTCATGCGATTGTACTTGACACAATGAAACCATGCAGAACCCGTCAATCGTTGGTGATTAGTAAATGATGCAACATGTACTTTTAACATAACTAGTTCTCATTACACATTACATATGGTTAACCTAGCATGTCATCTATACCATATAAATAACATTTACGCATGTTCTGATATAGAATTTCGCAACTTGTAACACATTAACACACTCAAATCATCACATAATCAACATCTCTCAAACCTGCGTTTTCTGGACAGATTTTTGGTTACGGAAACCAATTTTTATAAAATACCAATTCAACTCCTCAAGTCCTCAAAATTTTACAGAGATGTCCCATAAGTTTATACGTGACTCTACTATTTTTATTTCTTTGGAAAAACACATCAAGATTTTATGAAAATTAATTTAGTCCAGCCACCTCAGAAAAAGAGTGCTGTTGACAGCAGCTTACATAAAAATTCATTAAAAATCATGGACTCATCCAAACGAGATGAATCCAATTGGAAAAGCTTGGATATTCAGAGAGTCAACTTCTGTCCAAATTTCATGATCAACGGATTAGTAAAACTCAAGTTATAGCCTTTTAAAGTTGGTCCATTTTTCACATCCGAAAATCTGATTATACCTTTAAACTTATAAAATAATGAATATATATCAAAACAAGTCCAAAACGCATGATTTTGGATTTTTGAAAAGCTAACATCATAAGTTATGTTTTAGTATCAGAAAACAATCAGATTACACATGTTAATCACCCTACAACAGCCCTACAATTCGTCACAATGAATCTGCCAGAAAATCAGAATTTTAATAACATGCTTCTCATGAACCCTAATCATTCTTATTAACCCATAATCATACAATAAACTCATATTAACATAAACCCTAATCATTCTCATCCATATTATCATGTTTAAACTCATGTATTTACGTACCACATACCCTAGATATGATTTCTATCAACAATATTCATCAACAATCTCAACAAACATCCAAGATATCCAACATATCATGATTTGCAATTTTAACATGCATGTTTCTTAGAGTTTTTACAACTTTTCCAGCCTAAAATCTCGTCATACAACACGTAAAACACATACCTTGAATTGCTAGAGTCCCTAAAATCTCAAGATAGCACCCGAAATAGCTTGAACTAGTGAGAAATTGATGAAGATTGAGATTGAAAGGTGGGTGTGGGGGGTTCCTTGTCCACGGCGCCTCTAGGGTTTTAGGGTGTGTGTGTTTTTTTTTATAATTAATATGCTAGGGTTAAGATCATGGGCCAAGGTTTCGGGCTCTAGTGATTTTTATCTGATAACTGAGCCCATTAGCCCTATCTAACTCTCGAGATTAATCCCGACAATAATAATCATACTAACTCATATAAAACTACTGTTTTATCAATTCATATTATGTTTATCATAAGTGCACATATCTCATAAAGTTTACGTACAAGTTAACTAATACGCAATAGTTCACATAAACATGCAATTCACATACACGTGTTACTTCACATTCATCAACACTCAATCGTTCATATAATCATGCATGCCTAACAAATCACCAACGTTTGGGGTACTGGATTCGTGTGTGTGTCAAGACAACTATTTTCCTAATTTTAACGTACGTTAATGTCACCTAACATATGTTATTGTTACATAACATTCAGAAAGACCTGTTCAACTAACCCTAGCTAAGTATTTAACCACGTATGATCATGGAAAATTAACTAGAGTTCAGTAAAAGAGTTAACCTAAAAATGCGGGGTGTCACATTCTAATCACCTAAAGATTCCTAATCACGTCACTATTCACTAGCAATTAGCCCTACTCACCTATAATACATGCAATTAGCCTTCTACTCACCTCTAATCAAGCAATTAGACTTCCTACTCACGTGTTAGTCTGCTGAACCTAAAATTGACCTAAGTTTGACTCGCGTTGACCGAAGTTTGACTCGTGTTGACCGAAATTGACTTTCATTGACCAAGTTTGACTTAAAAAAAAACGTTCGTGTTAACCATCTTTGACCGAAGTTTGACTTTTGTTGACCAAGAGTTGACTTTTTCACAAGGCTTTCATAATGGCAAATGCAACAAAACCATGGGCTTTCGCTTCTTCAATGAACACCCAACCGGTTCAACAACGACAACAACAGGGGTGTTCCGGATGTAATCCGTGGGCCTATCTGGAGATGAAATCAACGTCAGATGCTAGTCAAAGTCAACCGAATCAATCCAGACAAGTTAAAAATGTTCAAAACAATCAAGAAACAGTTGTGGTTTGGGTTACTCCTACAATTCACTCTGTCCCAGCAAACACGGATGCTGCGAGTGTATTGATTATGCACACTGAGAAAAACTTTAATCGGAAAACACAACTTATGGGATGTGATAAAGGGAAAATAGCGTGTTTTGCTCAACGAGTAGAGTCTGTAGAATTAAAAGATGCGTCATAGAGTGTTCAAACCTCAGAAGAGAGTAAAGATGCAGATAGTGAATCATCATCCAGTGAACAAGATCCTGAACGAAGTTCTGAACAAATCAACAGAATTAATGCAAATTGTTCAACTTCTGAAAGGAGTGAATCAGAAGAGGAAGATGCTGATGATCAAAATCCAGAAGTTGGAGTTCAAATCAAGCACGGAACTGACTCTATTGCACAAGGTTCTTCCAGGTTTGTCTGTTCTAACTGTGCCAAACTCCAAAGTACGATTAAAAGGCTGTCTGAAAACTAACAGACCCTTACTTGCGATCTTGCTAATTGCATAACCATCAATGAAGTTTTGAGAGCAAATGAAATGGAGTTTAAAAACTTAAATGAAATTTTAATGAAAGAAAAATTCTAAGCTCTCTAAAAATCTTGAGGAAATAAAGAAAGAATTAGCGCAAACAAAATCAAATTATGAAAGAGCCCAAGATAAGTAAAAATGATGTTGATCTTAAAAACCAGTCTCGGCAAAAAGAAAATCAAGGATTTGGTTACAATAAACGTTCTATAACTAGACGGAAAGTGAAATTGAAACCAAAGGCCTTACCGGAGGCAGACCTTGAGGATTCTAATAAAGAATCCCAGGAAACTGAGAAGGCTCAATCAGGTTTACATAGCTCTATTAAAAGTCACATTTTCTGTGAATCTGAACCAGAAAAGAAGCACTTTCAGTTTCCTGAAGGCACGGAAGGGCTGTACATGTTGGTGGGATCTGACAAATTGCTTTCTGATAAAGAGTTTCCCATTAAAAATGTGGATCAATCCTTAATTAAACATATTTTTTTAGGAAATACCAGTTACTGAAGCTCAGATCAGAAAACTCATTGATCAGAAGAAACATGTTAAACACAAACCCACCAAACATGTGAATCAACAGAATCGGTCTGGGAAAACTCAAAAGGGTCCCAAGATCAATGAACTTAAGCCCATCAAATCGAAAGGTACTGATCAGATGAGACATTCTCTTCAAAATCATCAAAGAAATTTTTCACCAAGATCATCTGATTATGATTCATATCCGAGTACTACTCGATTTAGAAGCTCACAAGGGAGCTGTAGCCCTAGATTTTCTCAGGTTAACTCGAGACAGTCACGGTATGAACCTCAGTACTATGAGGAGTAGAGGTCATGCTATGAATGTAATGAGGTTGGACACTTGATTGCTAATTGTCCCTATCTATGAAAATTAAAGGGCAAAGCACTTAATTCCCCTAAATACAACAACCAAAGATACAAGTCACCTGAACAACAAGTTCAGGTGACACCAAAGAATGTGAAAAAGAAACAAAAGGTTGTTGTTGATGGTGCAAAGCCTAAAGCTGACCATTCATCGAGCTCGAAGGCTCCACCTAAGGTTGCAAAACCCAAGGGAGGCCCAAAAGCAGGTCCAAAGACTAACCAAAGGGCAAAGCCTCCAGCTAACCCAAAGGTGAAGTCTCAGGTACCACCCAAATATGTCAAGCAAAGACCTGTAAAGGCTAAGCATGACCAGATTTAGAAGCCCAAAGCAGCTGAAGCACCATCTGTGAGTTTATCTGCTTTATTTACACCATCTACATCAACTGTTGTTGATGAGAAAACACCTACCCCTCATGGTAGATGGATGGATCTGCTTATGATTGATGACCTAGGCCGACCAAAGATGGTCAAGGCCTGGGTCCCCCTCCAGAACTAATCTTTGAACAAGTGTGCAGGGTGTTCCAGGAGGAACTATCAGCAGTCACTTGATTGTTGATAGTGGGGCATCTTAGCACAAAATAGGTGTCATATCACTCCGGCTATTTGATCAGAATATCTTTGGAGGATATGTAACCTTAGACAATCAAAGGAGGGGATTTGTTATCGAAGAAGAATGAAGAGAAAATGCTTGATGAGAATTAAAAAGACCCAGTGTTTCGACTTAACAACGGATGTCAGTAATGAATAAGAGTGGACTGGGTGATTGCTGCATAACGGTTCCTTCATTATCTAAAGGGTTACTGACCAAAGGTCCATGGTACCCGAATGGCGATAAGCTGGATCTCGTTGACTTTAGTGAATTTATCAATGGTGGTTACAATATTGAAGCTGGATCCGCAACGGGTGGATATCAGTTCTTGGGAGGTCGTCACATGTGTTTCCTGCAACCTGCGAAGCCGAATCAGGTAGCTGCATTGAGCTGCTGTTTTCCAGGATTGTCCTTGGATACATCAACACACATGCTTGACTACGGTTTGCATTTTCTTATCACCTCCATCTTCTTATTGATAGTGTAACTTCCATAACAATCACTAAGGATCCAGTGATTATTTATGTCCACACTGACTACCGAATTGCTAAAAATTTTACCAAATCATTTGACAAATTTAAAATTGACTTTCTTTGAAAGGTAAAAGGCATTTTGGAAAAATCTGAGTAAACCTAATCGGAAAATCAGTTTTTTTTTACATTTTTCTTCAAAAATCTGAAAAATCCAAAAATATTGTCTTTTCGCAAATTTTTAGGTTTTTAGGGGGAGAAAATCCGAAAAATACAAAAACATCATAAAATTATCAAAAACTAAAAAAATTGAGAAAATAAAAAATGAGTTTCATTGGTGAAATAGGGAAAATGATATCAACTCATCAGTCGGACTGTCTGGACTCTTATCACTTTAAAAGAACCGGAACTGATAAGTAGCCTCTACAATGATGTGCTAGTAGGCTCGAAATCATTTTCAAGCTCGGCACGGTGATATAAACCTAAATCAACTAAGAATTGTGTGGATTAACGTCGCGTTGGCATATGATCTAAAAACCTAAATCTCGTTGATAGAATGCCAAAATCCGAGGTTTCTGGTCTTTAAGAGGTTGGTCCATTCCCAAAGAAAAAGAAAAGAAAAACAAAAATAGAATAAATTATGATAAGGAGGCGTCTGGGAATCTTATAAGAGCAAAAAGATCATAAATGCCAAAACCCTATTCTCAAAGAGAATCGCTCTAAGGTATTAAATCATATACCTAAAGCATCGTACCAAAAAATCAATATACGGTATTTGACTTGAACCCTGGTCTGGATCTCACTGGTCTCTCTGCTGCAGCGTTCTTGCAGACCTGATCACCATTGAGTCCATTCCTTGTAAATACGGATGACAACAGCTTATTCACCGGTTACGAGGAAGCTTTGTGCATGCCTTGATGTGGGAATATGTCACGTTTGCGGGGAACACCTTTAATCAGTCTTAATATTACCTTAACGTATCTAAAGTGCCTATCGATAAAACTTGATTTTGAGTTTTGGTGGACAACAATACTGGCAAATGTTGTAGGATGCTTATTGGTAATTTGAACTAAATCTGAACACATAAGGGTACTAGTATAGTCCGTACACTGATATGTTTCCCTAACAGATGAAACTCACAAAAATATGCTTGTGAATAGTTTTTACATTTCCTGCATTTTTTAAAATCTGTTTGATTATCTTGAAAACCCCATAAGATTTTTCTTTTGTCTTTATTTTTGATTAACCGATGTTGGAATACAAGTATTCTTCAATTGAATCTCAGATCCGAAGCCGAAACATAAATAAAATCAAAATTTTACAAAATTCAAGGGTCAAATATCACTTTCAGGGTCACAAATTGTCAATCGTGTAAAAACAATTTATTTTGGTATACGTTTAAATTTTTACGCGTAAATTATGTTTTTGGGATTGTATTTCAATATAAATACAAGTGTAAAAAGAAATTTTGAATTTGAATGGTTTTAGATACCATACTCACGGTTCGCACGAAATATATGTGTTCTCAAATTAACCTTTCCCTATATATATATATATATATATAGGGTTGGGTTATTTTGAGAACTAGTGTGAGTTACGAGAACCATAGGAACTCTTCTAAACCATTAATCTTCTCAATCCAATGGTTGAGATTAAGTCTTGAGGTTTTTGTCTTTACATGGTAATTAAAATTGTATTATGTATATTTTAATCTAATAAAGTACATTTAGGGGTATTAAAGTAAAAACACCATGTGAGAGAATATAATTAATATAATATGATATTAATTTTTTATTTAATAATTCAAAATATCATAATTTTTAAACTATTTTTTATTTTTTAATTTTTTTACTTTTTAAAAACAAATAATTAGATAAATTTGATGAAGATGATTTACACTGGTGTAATTATTTACACTAGTGTAGATCTACCATACACAAACTACTACATTCGTATTACACTAGTGTAATTATTTTACACTGGTGTAATTATTATACATCAGTGAAAAAACCAAACAAAACATATATACAAATCGTATTACACCAATGTAAATGCCCCACAAAAACATCAACAAAAAAAATGTATTACATCAAATGCAAAACAAGCAAACTTCTATACATTATCTATCTTCACACAACTCAAATGTTTTACACCTTGTTTATTTACTTTATACAAAAAAAACCATCATCTTCAAAACATCTTCTTCCTCTATCCATTATCATCTTCAACATCTTCTTCTACCCATTATTAATAATAATAATAATAGAAACAATAATAATAATAATAATAATAATAACAACAACATACCATCATCGATTCACCATACCATCACCGAACACACCCCTGGCACCATCATCAAACCACCGTCCCACCACCGTGCTCCGCCCCCTGCCCCACTAGTTTCCAAGCAAACATCTCAGTTTCCAAAACAAAATAATAATAATAATAATAATAATAATAATAATAATAATAATAATAATAATAATAATAATAATAATAATAATAGTAATAATAATAATAATGAGAACAACAACAAACCTGTTGTCGCTGTCCTCCGCCACAGCCACGTTCACCACCGTCGTCACCGTCACAGCCACCTTCACCACCGTCCCCTACCCACCAAAGAAACCGTTCGTCACCGTCGTCTGTTTCAGATATGTTTTTCAGCATCGAACCACCCATTTTGTTTTTCAGCATCGAACCACCCATTTTCAGACAACCGTTTCCTCCACCCCCTCGGCCCCCTACCCGTCTCCTCCACCACGAACTACCCCCCATGTTCAGATCTGTTTCGCTCCATAGCCATGAGAGAGAGAGATAGAGAGAGAGACAGAGAGACGTGTGTGTGTGTTAGAGAGAGAGAGAGAGACGTGTGTGAGAGAGAGAGAGAAGTGTCTGTGTGGGTGTGTGTTTATTTTAAAAAAATCTAATTTTTTATAATTATAAAGAAGGTTTGGAGTGGGGTGTGGGTGGGGTAGGGGTGGGATAAATTGCTTTTGTACCCTTCAATATTATAATGTTAGGGGGTATATGTGTCACCTTATCATTGGTGTAGGGGAGTTCTCAAGTTCTCATAACTCAAGGGGGTTCTCATATGAACCCATTCCTATATATATATATATATATATATATATATATAGGGTGGGGTTCCTGCACAAACTATATTTTTCGTACAAAGTGTGAGAAGTTTATATAAACATTGTGTTTTAAATTTTAGGCATGATGTTTTATATTATTTTGGCATATTATTGTATAGGATAACACAAAACTTAACAATTTAAAACACTAATTAATGTAATTCTTAACATTCAATCTAAAACACCATGCGAAGAAAGTAATAAGCGTGTTTTAAATTTAATGTGTAAAATACATTTGATTGTGTTTTAAATTGTTGCGTTTGGTGTTTTTCAATATAGTACAATGCAAAAGGAATCAAAAACATAATACCCAAATTTTAAAACACAATGACTACATAGACTTCTCACGCTTTGTACGAAAAATGCACTTTGTACATGAACCTATACCTATATATATATATATATATATATATATATATATATATATATAATTGGTCTATTAAAACTAATATTTAGCAGACATAATCATGCATAAGTTGAAGGAAACTAAGCTGATCTAATACACATAAATACTTGTTATGGATTTATGGAAATTGATTCTCTAGTAATTTATGATATAGTCATTGCCAACTTCAGTATGCTTAAAAAAGGATCAAATCCAATCACCTCAATATTATTTTACAGTTTACTACAACTAACTGGTTTATCTAGATTACTTCACTGATCACTTGTTATAAAAAAGTTCAAACACCATCAAGAACTTCATAATCTATATTTTATCTTATTAAGGAAGAGTGACGGCTAGGATAGTAATTTTCAATTCTGTACAACTTAAGAAGCAACATGCACAAGTGATTTATGCTTACATAATGAGGGTATAATTGGAACTTTGTGCAACATTAAGACACTTACAAGGGTATAATAGTATATTTGTAATAACATTTTAGTTTTTAACAAAAAAATTGTTCCCTTCCTACCCCTCCTCTTCAATATACATTTCTGAACGTCGTATCATCTCTTCACTATACCCTCATCTTCATTCATGACTAATAATTCAATGGGATTCAATGCTAAGGTCAGTTTCTCTTTTACTCTACCCTTCTATTGAAGGCTGCATATGAAGCGTTTCGCCTTCATTTTGTCTTCTTCAGTGAACATCAAAGGTTTATAAGAACCCTAATTTTTCTTCTGGTACTAAGGGTCTCTTTACAAATCCTGCTCTGCAATGCTGATCGTCCATACAATTTTTTTCAAATAGTTTGTTAATCGTTTTGCATCGTTTTATTATAGTGTGTGTATATTATGGATTAGGCTATTGTTTGTTGCATTCTGCATCCTTAAAAACACAATTACACAGTTTTTTTAGCAGAATAATTTTAGGAGGTTTTATGCATAATAAACAATTGAGCGAATTTACTCTTTAAGGCCTTTTATTTGCTGACTTATGACCTGTTTGACTCGTTGATATTTTCTAATTTTCTGACTTTTTTTCTATATTTTATGTGTTTGACCTCTTATCCAAAGCTGCAAAACTTATGTATTCCTGTGATTTTATTTAGTTACTTGTTGTGAAGAAGTTGGACAAAAGGGTAATCAGTCAACAAAAGGAGGAAGAGTTCATTGAGCTTGTTAATAATCTTGATAAAATTCGGCACGCGAATGTTGTTGAACTCATGGGTTATTGTTCCGAGCACGATCAAAGATTATTAATTTACGAGTATTGCAGCCGTGGAACCCTTCAGGATGCATTACACGCGTATGATGATTACAAAAAAGCAATTTTCATGGAGTGCACGCATACAAATAACACTTGGAGCCGCAAGAGCCTTAGAGTAAGTCACATACTAATCTAACACAATACACAATTAATCAAGTGTTGGGGTTGTCATATGTAACTTGTTTAATAAAGCGGTCATGTTTAACCCGTTTGATCAAACAGGTGACCTGTTTAAACCATTTATTACAACCCACCAACCCATTCAGCACATTTACAACCAAAACTCAGGTTTAGATGAATGGGTTAAATGCGTCGTGTTTGGGTTACATGGATCTAGCTGTTTCCGGGTCAGAGTTAATGTTTTTGACATGAATAAATACATGGGTCGTGTTTAGGTTCAACGATTCAACTCACCAACATGACATGTTTGACAGCCCCTAGGATTAATACGGTTAACCTCAAAATATCTACATGTCTTGTGTTTTTAATTCATTTATTAACATGTCTTTTCTACACGGGTTCTGTGATCCACCAATAATACACAGAAACTTCAAATGTGCAAATGTTCTTCTCGATGATGATCTTTCTGTGCATTTATCTGATTGCGGTTTAGTTCCCTTAGTAACCTGTGTCTCAGTGAGTCAGGTAAGTGGTATCATTTGTGAGTCCCATCCCGTCTATCTGATGTGGCAATAACTAACTAATAATATTAACTCTTACCACACACAGATGTGAGGACACCTTTTATTAACCTTTGGTTATGGAGCCCCGGAATTATTAGACGTAAACAATTTAAGCTAGACACCGGTTCAAGTCATTCAACAAACCGGTTCAGTTATCAAAGACTTACAGACACGACGGTTCAATCATAGAAACACAACGATTCAAGATTGAGTCACGTCGTTTAGGCTAATTTCATTATGTATATATATCTTATGTATATTTCATTTGAACGGTTATCAAGTTTCAATCAAGAAACCAAATAATCAGACGCAAACATTGTACTTTTAATAATCATTTGTATCTTCAATCATATATCAATAGAATTCAGTTTGATTCATTAATCTTGTTCATCATATTGTTTGTATATCATATAAGATCGACCAACATATCTGGTATCAGAGCCATTCTGAATCAGCGAACAAAACTTTCGAATCATTTCTGAAAATTTGTTGAAAAGAAAAACAGAGTACGAGAAAAATCGTTGAAGACACAAATCGAAGGGAAAATTATTGAAGGAAGGAAGACGGAGACAAAGATATATATCGAAGAAAGATCACAAAGATATCATATGGCAAACTCTGAAGAGGATACAAAGAATTACTGCATCAATCTTTGGAACAACAAAACAGAGGGATACTGATCGTTCTTATTTTTCATCGACGGTTATACGAAAGCATTGGCATCAAACAGGAAAGAACTAAGATCCTATATCTCTTATCGGAATATTTTACATATTATTACTAGGACCAGTTTTCTTTATACAAAAGATCAAAATCACAGAACATATCATACCATACACTTGAACCGTCGGAAAGAAAAATAATAATTAACACTCGAAGAATTAAAGTTGCAAACAAAAGATTGACAAAACTTTAGACCAAATTATGGCAACACATCTGGGATTCAAACGCAAGTGCCAAAATTATTAGGATAAAACTATTATCATTGGCATATACAAATGAGAGTTCTATTGGAATCACAAGATTTATGGAACGTTGTTGAAGATGGAATCAGAGAGCTGCCTCCGGAACCCACGGACGCAATTAGAAAGGAACATAAGGAACAAAACAAACGTGACAAGAAAGCATTACATTATCTATTCCAAGCAACAACCGAAGCCATATTTGAAAGAATCGTCAATGCAAAATCATCCAAAGAAGCATGGGAAATACTACATAAATCGTATCATGGAGAAAAACGTGTTAAAACAGTAAAATTACAAACACTGAGATGCGAATTTGACGCATTAAGAATGTTAGAAACCGAAACCATAGAAAGCTATTTTGATAGAGTGACTGTCGTAGTAAGCCAATTAAGAATCAATGAGGAGGAACTAAGTGATCAAAGAGTTGTAGAAAAGATACTACGTAGCATGACCAGAAAATACGAATCTGTAGTACTAGCTGTAGAAGAATCAAAGGATCTTGAATCTGTGTCTATTGAGGAACTTATGGGAATCTTACAATCACACGAACTAAGGTTAAAACAATATGACACAAACGTTGTTGATCAAGCATTTCAAATGCAAAGTAACAATCAGGGAAAATACAAAGGAAATAGATCTAATAACAGCTACAGAGGTAGAGGAAGAGGAAGAGGTAGGTCAGGAAGATATGGACCTATAGTATGCTACAACTGTCAAGGATTAGGACATATAGCTAGAAATTGTCCAATCAAAGAGCAAGAAGAAAAAGATGAATCCTTAATGGTAAGTCAAGATGAAGAAAAGGATAAAGTAGAACAAGATAAAATGTTTATGATTTTCAACATGGAAGAAAATAGAGTTTCAGATTGCTTGCTGGTATTTGGATAGTGGCTGCAGTAATCACATGACAGGAAATAAGAAAATATTTGTAAGTTTAAATGAACAAGATAGACGGGAAGTAAGAACTGGAGATGACAAGAAATTACAAGTACTCGGAAGTGGTGAAGTAAATATAAAATTAAACAACACAGTAAATAAGATATCAAATGTATTTTATGTTGAAGGACTGAAACATAATCTCCTGAGCGTTGGACAATTACTTCAAAGAGGATACAATGTGACATTTGAAGATAAAATGTGTTACATCAAAAATCATGAAGGAAAACCGATTACAAAAATCACTATGACTGAAAACAAGATGTTCCCTTTATATCCAAGTCAAAATTTACCAAAGGCACTATATACCTCCTTAAAGAGTGTCTCAGAGTTATGGCATCAAAGGTTTGGACATATCAACTATGAGACATTAATTGAAATGGGACATAAGAACACTGTACGAGGATTACCAAAAATACAGAAAGAAGAATATATATGCGAGGGATGCGCCCTAGGAAAACATGCAAGAAAACCTTTTATCAAACAAGCAAAATGGAGAGCTGTACAACCATTACAACTTGTCCACTCAGATATTTGTGGACCTATGACAACAAACACAATAGGAGGTTGTAGATACTTTATAACATTTATTGATGATCATACAAGAAAAACATGGGTGTACTTTCTCAAGGAAGAGGGACAAGCATTACATTTCTTCAAAATATTTAAAGCTTCAGCAGAAAATCAATCAGATAAAAAGATTAAATGCTTAAGAACACATAGAGGAGGAGAATACTATGGTAATGCTTTTCAAGGATTCTTGCAAGAACATGGAATACATCACCAACTGACCACTAGCTACACTCCTCAACAAAATGGAGTGGCCGAACGCAAAAATAGAACATTAATGGAACTAAGCAGGAGTATGTTGAAATCAAAGAAACTTCCAAACATATACTGGGGAGAAGCTGTAAGTTGCACAACCTATATATTAAACAGAACAACAACTAAAAGCGTAAATGACAAGACTCCCGAGGAAGCCTGGACAGGAATTAAGCCAGATGTATCAAACCTAAAGATTTTCGGATGTGTTGCTTATGCACATGTGCCAGAACAAAAGAGAGGAAAGCTTGATGATAAAACGGAAAAGACAATCTTTGTTGGTTATAGCGAGAACAGTAAAGCATATAAACTGTATAACCCAATTACAAAGAAAATCATAATCAGCAGAGACGTCATATTTGATGAAAAGAGAAAGTGGGAAGAAAACGAAGAAGAAGATATCACTCAAATAAATGAAGAAGAAAATCAAGAAAGAAGTGAAGAGCCAATTGAAAGAGAAAATGAAATAGAAATGCCTGTCCAAAGTGAAGCCGAAGTAAATGAACAAAATGAACAAAATATACAAATTTCTGATGAAAACTTAGATGCAACTACATCCAGTCAAAGCCCACCCTTGAAAATCAGAACCTTAACAGAAATCCATAATAAAACTCAACCTCTCAGCAGCCCGGAAGTAAGAGAATTATATAGAAAGCACAGAGAAGCTGCAAATTATGTATTTTACACAGACACAGATCCAATTGATTTTGAGGAGGCTAATAAGGAAGAAAAGTGGAAAGAAGCAATGAAAAGAGAAATAGAATCAATTCAAAAAAATAACACCTAGGAGTTGGTTGATCTACCAAAGAATCAGAAACCAATAGGAGTAAAATGGATATACAAAACCAAATATGGTGAACACGGAAATGTAGACAAGCATAAAGCATGACTGGTGGTAAAAGGGTATAAACAAAAATATGGTATAGATTATCAAGAAGTATTTGCACCAGTTATACGTTTTGAGACAGTCAGACTCGTGCTCACTTTAGCTGCACAGAACAAATGGCATCTACATCAAATGGACGTAAAGACTGCATTTCTAAACGGAGAACTAAAGGAACAGGTTTTTATTGAACAACCATTAGGTTTCATTTAAAAAGGCAATGAGAATAAAGTATGTCTTCTAAAGAAAGCACTATATGGATTGAAACAAGCACCAAGAGCTTGGTATAGCAGAATAAATCAATATTTTGAACTACACGGTTTCAAGAGATGTACATTTGAGCATACTTTGTTCCTAAAGAAGACCGAAACAACTAAACTGATAATATGCCTGTATGTGGATGACTTGATCATAGCAAGCGACAATTTGGAAGAAATTACTAAGTTTAAGGAATCAATGAAAGAGGAGTTTGAAATGACGGATATGGGAACATTGCATTATTTTTTGGGAACGGAGGTAACGTATGATGAAGATAAAATAAGGATCTCTCAAACAAAATATGCAAGAAATATATTAGAAAGATTTAACATGAAAGATTGCATCAAAGCTTCAACGCCAATGGAATACGGATTAAAATTACAAAAGGATAGTAAAGATGAATTTGTTGATCCAAGCTTATATCGAAGCCTAGTAGGAAGTCTTATGTACTTAACAAACACAAGACCAGAAATTATATTTGCAGTAAGTAAAGTCAGCAGGTTCATGGATCAACCACGAAAGTCACATTGGGAAGCTGGAAAACATATCTTAAGATACATAAAGGGTACGATAGAATATGGAATTGTGTACACAAAGGACATCTCTGGACTAAAAGGATTTAGTGACAGTGATTATGCGGGAAACATAGATGATAGCAAAAGTACATGAGGATATGTGTTTAATATAGGATCAGGAGCAATATCTTGGCAATCAAAGAAACAAAAGGTGGTAGCATTATCATCAACCCAAGCTGAATACATTGCACTTTCACTAACCGGATGTCAAACATTGTGGATCAAGGGAATATTGATAGAATTGGACATCAACAGAACAAATACCGTACCATTATACTGTGATAACAAGTCCACTATAAACTTAACCAAGGATCCAATGTATCATGGCAAGAGCAAACATATACAAGTAAAGTATCACTTCATAAGAGATCTTGTCAAGAATGGAGACGTTGAAATAAAATACTGTGACACGAAGAATCAAGTAGCAGATATCTTTACAAAGGCATTACAACCAAGAGATTTCACAAGACTTCGTGACAAGCTAAACGTTCTCCCACTCTAGCTTAAGGGAGGGTATTAGACGTAAACAATTTAAGCTAGACACCGGTTCAAGTCATTCAACAAACCGGTTCAGTTATCAAAGACTTACAGACACGACGGTTCAATCATAGAAACACAACGATTCAAGATTGAGTCACGTCGTTTAGGTTAATTTCATTATGTATATATATCTTATGTATATTTCATTTGAACGGTTATCAAGTTTCAATCAAGAAACCAAATAATCAGACGCAAACATTGTACTTTTACCAATCATTTGTATCTTCAATCATATATCAATAGAATTCAGTTTGATTCATTAATCTTGTTCATCATATTGTTTGTATATCATATAAGATCGACCAACAGGAATTTGAGTCTGGAATCTATACCTTCATGAGTGACGTCTACAGTTTTGGAGTAGTAATGCTAGAACTGTTAACGGGCCGGATGTCTTACGACAGGTAAACAGCTAACTAAATTAAATAAATAAATATTACTTACTTGCTATCATTTTAATTACCTTTTCTTGTTTATTACTTTTAGTACAAGGCACCGTGGTGAGCAGTTACTTGTGCGATGGGCGGTACCTCAACTTCATGACATTGATGCATTATCAAGTATGGTTGACCCTAGATGGTGTAAGAAAACATTTAACACTACATTGAACTAGAAGCATGTTGAGCCTTAGCTATTTCCGTCATAACAGCACTCACAGTTGCAGCCTGCTCGATACACCCAACCTTATGCAGTGAATCTGTAAGTACAACACAAGTATGAGGATACACATGACATCAAATCGTTTGGCGCGACTCCCCTTAAATATCTCATGCTTTTTTTTGTATATGCAGATGTTCTTTTAAGGATTAGTAAGTGGCATGCTTTGCATCTCCATTGAGCTTTATGGCACATTGGGTTATTTAGCTCATGAGTATCTTTTAAATGGTATGACCAAGTAATCTTGAACTACTTAAATTTTATACAAAACTGACTTATGTTAAGCCACTTTTTATTAATTTGTTTTTTAAATTCGATGGTATGTTTTCCTTGTACAGTTCATGTTGATGCTGCTATCAAAAGGTACTTTTTACATTGACCAAAAAAAAAAAATTCAACTTTATTAACCTTGTACAAGATGGTATTTTTATATAAAAGAAGGCAATAGAGGTAGCTACATCTCCATCTTTTCAAGTTACTTGATTGATTTCTATAAGTGAACTGGTTGTATTGGTGCAAGATCAAACGTCCAACATAATGTGAGTGTATGATCCTGTAACCCCTACTTTTTATTTTTGTCCGGGTAAGAAAATATGTTGATACTTACTTATACGTTCCACTGAATCATTGCGTTTTTAACTAGACGTAAAAATCATTTGGTTTCACTCTTGGTAGCACACACAAAACTCGATATACAACGTACAGAACCAAAGAATATATGATACATTATTTGTAACATGGCCGGTTACATGAGTGTTTGCCTTGGCTTATTTTTGCTTTTTGCATTTTTTAAAGCCATACTTTTCTCCTGTATGTAACTTATGAGCTAGAAAGACTTTTTTTATAGATTTTTATGCCTTCTGCATGTTCATATTAGGTTAAAGTTATAATAGTTTAACATCATTATGGAAAATGTGGCAATACTAAAATCAACCTCCTCTCCAAATATGTGAATTCAGGTTTCTCATATAATTCTTTGTTGACAGATTCGGTTCGAGCGTGGGAAGAATGCTAATTGCTTCATTGCTTTGTAGGTAGATTGGATGTTTAGGTAGTTGTTTCATGACACATGATGGAGGTCGTATTAAAATGTACATACATGAAACATGTGGAGTGTTATAAAATACACATACCTGAACACGAGGAGATGTTATCATGTACTAATTCCAATAAACAAAATGTATTTACTTCAAATCTGTGATCGATATATTGTGTCTTCATATTTTAAATTAACGCAGAACCATGTATGACACTGAGCATGTTCACTTATAAAAAAAGTTGTTAGGAATGGACCACATTATCCATGGTAAGTAGTAAATGATACCCTTAAGTCTTATCTTTTATGATAGTTGTGAGCTATGTTAACTACCTGAAGAGTTTTTTGTTTGTAAAAATGGGTTAAGAAGAGACCGGATAAATAGGTAGAAAAAAGTTTGTTGTTTGATCACCAAATTCCCCCTGTAAGTAGTAATAACCATGAGTTTGATCAAGCATGACAACATGGGGCAATCTTTAGTAGTCAAAAATTTAGAATAGAGGGCTAGGCAAGTTGCCTTTGACACGGGAAGTGATCATTTTTGTTCATTAAGTAGTTATGTATGAACAAAAGTGAGAATGTTCTTTCTTTTTTATAATTTATTTACAATCAGGAGACAACTGTTTATTTTCCTTTTGCTTGGTCTTGGGTGTATGTTTAGACTAGAGTCTATTGATTTGCTAAAAGTCAATTCAAAATTGGGTAGTTATTAGTGATTTAGCCTTGGTTAGATTGTGCTCTTAAAAAAACATCAATGACACCCGCAGCATTGCGCGGGTCTGATTTGATTAATTGTTTGTTTGTTTGTTTATATAACGATTTAGTGCAAGTAATTGGGAGCTTTATCTTGTAGTGGTATTAGTTGTTTGGTGATAGTGTGCTTGTAAGTTGTAAACTCAGAAACCAAAAGTTGTGGGTGACTTACTTTTTGGCTTTATAAGGATATTGAATTGGCAGCAAACGCGTCACCAGAGCGTTTAAAGATTTATAAGGATATTTACCTTGCATTGGATAGTACTTTGCCATCTTGAACAAACATGACCCGAAGAGACATTTTTTTGCTTATATATAGTCATTAGGTCCTCCTTTGATGTCCCCTTTGATGAAAAGACTGTAGGTGCTTTGTGGCCTTGGATTTAGAATTGGTTGAATAATTAGAGTCTTCAATTATCTCTTGGGAGGATATATTGCACTACTAGAAAAGTGGCTCTTTTGCTACAAAATTTTCTTACGAAAAAAATGCGTCACAAATTTTGACAAATTTGCTACTAATTTGTGACGAAAAAAACACCCTTATTTTTGTGACAAATTTGTTACACAATAGTGACTAATACTTTGAAAAATTACATAAGAAATGCGTAAAAATTGCGTCACAAATTTCCTACATCATATTTTCGTAAGAAATGCGTTGAAAATTGCGTAGCAAATGTGTAGCAATTGGTTTGCGACGAGGGTTTTTCTAACATTAAGGTTTTGTTGAAAATGTGTCACAAATCAATTGTTGCGATTTGTGACGCATTTTCAACAAAACCTTGATGTTAGAAAAACCGTCGTTGCAAACCAATTGCTACACATTTGCTACGCAATTTTCAACGCATTTCTTACGAAAATATGATGTAGGAAATTTGTGACGCAATTCTTACTCATTTCTTTTGCAATTTTTAAAGTATTGGTCGTTATTGTGTAACAAATTTGTCACAAAAATAAGAGTGTTTTTTTCGTCACAAATTAGTAGCAAATTTTTCAAAATTTGTGACGCAATTTTTTTCGTAAGAAAATTTTGTAGCAAAAGAACCACTTTTCTAGTAGTGTTGGCCGAATTTCGTAAAAGACTGGTCCCGAGGATCCGGATGATTTGATGACTGATAATGGTAGTAGAGCGTTTGATTAATACAGGAAGTTTTGGTCGAACATGACTTCTATAAATATTGTGGCTCAAAACACCTGAATTTTAGGTTTTGCAGACATTTACTTGTTCAATTATTTGTGCTGACCTAAATATTAGGATTAGGGAATTAGCCTTCTGGTTATTTTTTTTTTTAATATTTCAATTTTGATATTTTAGTTGAAAATGGCAGTTGATTTATTATATGTTAAAGCTCAACCTAAAAATTGAATTTAATTACAGGTCATTCTCATTGATTTAGTAAATTTACAATACTACACAAATCAAATACTATGATAGTACTTAAAAAAGCATGATAGCAACCAACCACCTAAAAATGGTCATAAAGAATCAGTACTTAACTTGGGAATTACTAAGGGGGGACGGGGCACTCCCTGGGTAGCTTCACTTAGCTACCGTTTGTTGATCAGCAACACCTCCGCCACCCCATCGGCAACGGTTAGAACCTTCACCGCTCGGCAAGAAGTAACCATCGGCAAGGTGTGTTTCACCAATTTGTCATAAAAGCATTAGATGTTGCCATTTAAAATCTGTTATGATTAGTAGCGTATCCTACTTTGTTAGCGGATATTACTCGGTGTAAGTATGTGAATACTCTCTTAATCAAAGAGAGATTGAATTTCTCATTATATAGAATATTGTACAGGAGGTATATACGGAAATAATAACAAACAATTAAATACAAATCAATCACAATAAAGAATGAGATAATCATGGAGAGAAATCAGTGATTTAGTTAAGTCTTGAGATATTATCTTTTATCCCCCCGCAAGCGAAACGGCGGCGATTGAACCCGAAGCATGTCACGAAAAAATTCAATCTGAGGTCGTGGCAGGCTCTTTGTAAATATATCCGCAAGTTGAAGCTTGGTAGGAACAAACTTAGTGTGAAGCTTCCCGGACATAACCAATTCCCGAACGAAATGATAATCCAAATCAATGTGTTTTGCTTGTTTGTGAGAAACCGGATTTTGACTCATAAACAATGCACTCTTGTAGTCACATAACAAAGTAGGTCGCGTAGACGGAAGAGCACGTAATTCTTTCAATAGATGAGTTATCCAAACAATCTCAGCGGCAGCGTTTGCCATTGCATGGTATTCAGATTCACAACTGGATCGGGAAACAGTCGGTTGTTTCTTTGCATTCCAAGAGACTAAATTACCCCCTAAAAAATTGAATAACCATATGTAGAACGCCTTGTTTCAATGCATCGGGCCCAGTCGGCATCAGAGTAACCAAGAATAGTAGATGAAGTGGGACGAGTGAAGACAAGACCATGGGATATGGTACCTTTAACATATCGGAGAATACGTTTGACGAGCTGAAAATGCTTGTCAGTTGGGGCATGAAGATGTTGACAGGCTTGGTTAACAGCATATGACAAATCGGGACGAGTAATGGTCAAATATTGAAGTGCCCCAACAAGAGAACGATAGGTAGTTAGGTCCGAGTAAGGTGTTCCATCGGAGGTAAAAGTTTCAGATGTAGAAAGAGGTGTTGGAACAGGTTTAGCATTGGTTAAGCCAGCACGTTCAAGAATATCATTTGCATATTTTGTTTGCGTAAGAAACAAGCCCTCATTATTGTGGATGACTTCGAGACCGAGGAAGTAACTTAAGGATCCAAGATCCTTGATGGCAAACTGTTTATGCAATCGATCAGTGAAAGCACGAAGCAAGGTGGGACTATTACCCGTGAGGATGAGATCGTCCACGTACACAAGCAAGTACATAATAGTGTCGTCATGATGATAGACGAACAAGGAAGGATCGGCACGGCTGCAATGGAAGCCGAAGGAGGTGAGAAAAGCGCTAAGACGCTGGAACCAAGCCCGAGGGGCTTGTTTAAGACCGTAAAGAGCCTTGTTGAGTTTACAAACATGATTGGGAAATCGTTGATCAACGAAACCCGGTGGTTGCTCCATAAAGACCGTTTCAGTTAGAAGCCCCTTAAGGAAGGCATTGTTCACATCCAATTGGTGAAGCGACCACTTGTTTATAACGGCCAAGGATAGAACAACCCGAATGGTGGAGGCTTTGACCACCGGACTAAATGTGTGCTGGAAATCAAGCCCCGGGATTTGAGTAAAGCCTTGCGCCACAAGACGAGCTTTGTGACGATCCAAAGAGCCACCCGAGTGAAATTTGGTCCGAAAGACCCATTTAGAACCCACTACATTGGTGGACGAGGGTCGGGGAAGAAGGGTCCAAGTGTTGTTGCGATTCAAGGCAAGGAGTTCATCGTGCATTGCCTGCATCCAATGAGGATGTTTGGAAGCACTACGAAAACCTTTTGGATCCGTGGTGGAAAGAAGAGCAGCATGTAAGCATGAGGACATGGCTTGAGCAAGATAAGAGGTGTGTTTGGGATTCGGTTTGAAGATGCCCATTTTTGAGCGAGTGACCATTGGATGGGTTGTGGTATTTTGAGGTAGAGGTTGAGCAGGAGATGTTTGAGAGGTCGCTGCAGGGGGCGGTAAAGGTGAGGGAGCTGCAGCCGAAGCGAGTGATGGTGGAGCTTCGGTAGGCTGAGGTGAAGGTGGGGTTGGAGCTGCAGTAGCAGGAGTAGGCTGAGGTGGATTAATGGGAGTGTCTTTGCATAGGGAGCAAGGTGTGGATGTGTGTTTGGAAGATGGGTCACATGGGGCGGAAGGTGGGACAGTAGGTGAGGAGGGTGAATTGGTAAAACAAGTGGGTTCATCAAAGGTAGATAAGAACAGATTGGCAACATCATTTTGTGATGAGGTGTTGTTAAAGGGAAAACATGTCTCATCAAATCTCGCATGGCGAGTGACATAAATACGTGAGGAACTTGGGTCAAAGCACTTGTAACCCTTGTATTGAGGAGCGTATCCCAAAAAAATACAAGGAATGCTACGAGGTGCAAGTTTGTGTGGCGCATAATCACGCAAGTACGGATAAACACGACAGCCAAACACACACGGAAGTTAGCATCGGATGGTGGAGTGTCAAAAAGAATCTCGAAAGGAGATTTGTTTGCCAAGACTTTCGTAGGCAAGCGGTTGATAATAAAGGTTGCGGTACTAAACGCATCAACCCAGTGGGCAATGGGAACATGCGCATGAAATAGCATGGCTAAGCCCGTTTTAACAATGTGGCGATGTTTTCTTTCGGCTCGGCCATTTTGAGGGGCGGTATAGGGGCATGAAAACCGATGAAATGTTCCATTTTCATCAAATATTTTGCGAACAAATTGATTTACGAATTCCGTACCGCCATCACTTTGAAACACTTTAATTTTTCTTGAAAATTGAGTTTGAACAAATCTCAAAAAAGTTTGCAAAGTGGTGTAAAACTCATTTTTGGTTTTGAGCGGATATAACCAAGAGAATCTAGAGCAATCATCAACAAACACAACATAGTATTTATAACCGTCTTTGCTAAGGATGGGGGCAGGTCCCCATAAGTCACAATGGACAAGGTCAAGGGGGGTGAGAAGCACGCTTTTCATTTAGGGCAAACGGTAACTTATGAGCCTTAGCAAGTTGACACGGTGAGCAAACACTCGGTTTAGGAAAAATAGAAGTAAATGATAAACAACCAAGTTTTTGTAAAACTGAAATAGTATCAAATGCCACATGGCCTAAACGATTATGCCAAAGTTCAAAAGAAGCTTTATTGGAAGAAAGAGACGCAACAAAAGCAAAAGACTTGTCTCGGATGACATAAAGACCATTCTCACAGCGACCTTCAGCGAGTGGTTTGCTTGTCTTCCGATCCTGAATGACAAAAAAAGAGTCTGAGAACAAAACATCAACAGGAAAGTCTTTTGTCAATTTGCTAACCGAAGGAGGTTTCTAGTTATATTAGGAACAACTAGAACATCTTTCAGCGGAATATGTTTGTTTAAAGTCACGCGTCCGGTATGAGTGATAGGAGATGCGAGACTGTTGCCAAAGACAACAGAATTAGTGTCACGATAAGGAGAAAATGAATGAAGCTTACCGGTGTCGTCCGTCATGTGCAAATCGGCACCGCTATCGGCTGTCCAATCAGGAATGTCATCAGTGACATGACATTTGGCATGAAAAGCATGAGCAATATTTTCATCAGTAGAAGCCGATTTCACAAAGGTGGAAAGTTTTGGGCACTTGTCTGCATAATGACCATTCGTTCGACACAACTGACAGTGTGGTGGGCGACGAGTTCCCTTGGAAATAGCCGACTGCCCACGTGAAGAAGAACCAGAACTGGAGCCAGATTTGATGCGGTTAGATGAAGGGGTTCGGCTGGTTTGAGCATGAAAAGCGACGGGTGCAGGAGTGGGTGGATGAAGTGAGTGAAGGAATTGTTCTAGGCTCTCCGCCTTTGTAAGCAGTTCACGGAATGGTAACGGGCCACGAGCGGTTCTTATGGCAGTGGACCAGCTCTCAAAAGTGGGACCAAGACCACACAAAAACCAGTGGGTTTTGTCAGTGTCCCTAACCGGGTAGCCAATGGCAGATAATTGATCACAAATTGCTTTGAATTTGCGACCGAAGTCAGCGACAGAAGACGTACCTCGAGTCAAGCTACGCAAGTTGTCACGTAGCCTACGTTGCAAAAGTCGCTAGGCGCCCCCTAGTCGGAGTCGGGAGTACTCGGGGAGTTGTCGGCCTAGTCGGAGAGTATTCGGGGAGTACTCGGCCTAGGCGTAGAGTAATCGGTACTCGGCAACCTACCTTGTAGCGATTACTCGGAGAGTACTCGGCCTTCGAGACCTTGTTTTACAACACGTAGGAGGTGCATACGTTCAAGGGACGTATTGCTAAAGGCCGCTTCAAGGGCAGTCCAAATCTGCCTAGCGGTTGATAACCCGAGTATTTCGGGAACAACCTCCGCAGTAAGGGAGGCGTTTAAAATGAGAACCGCCTGCTGATCCTGAAGAAACCAGGAAGAGTGCTCGGGGTTGGGCTGATCTTTGTCTTCAATAAGGATGGTTTTGGGAGGAGGGGAAGAAGAACCATCGATATGAGAAATAAGAACTTGGTTTGCAAGAAGGGGGAGGATTTGATAGTGCAATGAAAGATAGTTAGTGGGTGAAAGCTTAATAGTGATCATGTGTAGGATAGCAACAATAGGGAGTTTGGATTCAGCCTTGGAAGATGATGAAGAAGAGAGGACAGTGGGCGACATTGGGCAAGATCGAAGAAGAAGAAAGGAATTAGAAGGGTAGGTATTTGGCTGATACCATGTAAGTATGTGAATACTCTCTTAATCAAAGAGAGATTGAATTTCTCATTATATAGAATATTGTACAAGAGGTATATATGGAAATAATAACAAACAATTAAATACAAATCAATCACAATAAAGAATGAGATAATCACTCTGATGCATGGAAACGGAAAAGAGGCACCGTCCCCGTACCCGAAACTCCCAGGGGACGGAAACGCCTGGAAACATTTCTTGGCCGTTTCTTGACCGCTTCCGTAAGTCAACGACGTTTCTTGTAACGATTCCAGATTTGGGAACGTTTTTTTAAAATTTTCCGGCAGTCCAGCGCCCACCGTACATGGCAGATCGGAGCTTTTGGATTGAATTTAAAGGTGTCGGCTGGTTGGTTTGTTGTTTGTGATGGAGAGAAAAAGAAATGTTGGTTGGTTTTAGGGTTTTGCAAATGTAGATGGAGAGGTAAGCAAATGTGACGGCTGTTAGTTTTAGGTTTACAAGTTTACAACCCACCATTTATATATCTTTTTCTTTTTTTTATTTTTAACTAAATGTTACAATTTAAACCTTAATGTTATAGTTATTTATTATATGCCCCTCAACATTTACAACTTGTAAATTTTATATAAAAAGTGTTAAATTAGTTGTATATGATACGATGTACTAGATTATATTTGATTACCTTTGTTTTAGAAAATGTATAAATTTTGAAGTTTACATCAACGTATGAATATATTTTGGGGGCTTGTGGTACATAATCTATAATATATATTTATTTTTTTATGTATTTATTTTCATACCCGTGCCGTACCCGTTTCTTGATTTTTTGAGTTTTGTCATTTCCCGTTCCCGTACCCGTTTCTCATTCCCGTATCAGTTCCCGTACCAGTTCCCGTGCAACATAGGATAATCATGGAGAGAAATCAGTGATTTAGTTAAGTCTTGAGATATTATCTTTTACTCGGCATGTTTGTAAAAAACTGGTATAATCCTAACTAAATTAGCAATACCCAATTTGCCAAAGCTCATTCTAACATAAACCAAAATGACCATTTTTTTAAAGGACTGGTTTTTAAAATGACTTGTTATGACCCGTTACCCCTGCCCGACTTGGCCCGCTTGTTGTGCCAAATCTACTCGAAAGCAGTATCATAGTGGTGAATATTAGTTTTTGTTGCAGGTGGTTGTTAATCTGTTGTGGATATGGAGGTTGATTTGCCTTGTGGTGAAAGATGGCTTGCTGGATAAGCAGTCTTTATGGTCTCACATTAGCCAAGGGCTTTGATAGTATTCTTGTTTTGGCTGCTGCAAATATGAGTACGTGAATGTGCAAATATTATTTGACATGGAATGCACAAGATGGCTTTACGGGTTCCACTCGATAACTGACGTTTGTTATTTTGCTGACATGGCTTCTTTAGTGGCATCGCGCTTCTGTGATTTCAGGTTACTTTGCTTTTACTTTACGAGGATCTGTATATTTCTACTTCTACATTTAATAATAATAACAATAACAATAACAATAACAATAACAATAACAATAATAATAATAATTCATCTTCCTCTTTACTGTTTACATGTTATTCTTCTTTTAATAATATAAGATAATGCTAACGATATTGATTTGTAATTGTTATGCAGGGAATTGATAGAACGAATTAGCATCGGCGAGAAAATAACAACCATTACGGATTTGGCAATTTTGGACAGACCAGGTACGCCTTCTGTCCTGCTATTCCCCTGCTCCTACCATAACCTGCTATTGTCTTGTGTACTGTCTAAATGGCAACATTTAATGCTTTTTATGTGCAAGTACAATTACATTACTTACATTATTGGTGTTTCTAATTTCTTCATTGAATGCTAGCTATCACCAAACATGAATATCCTAATCAATAAAAACTAACTTTCATTTCCTAATTTTACTATCACTTATGAGGGTGAAACATACGTAACAGTTAGTATAACCTACCAAAAGCTACACATGTTACCCATTCTTTGGAAATTCATGGAAAACTTTTGTCTTGCTATTCCTTTTATGTTTGTAGTTAAATTTGTATGTTTGCGACCATTGGTAATCTGCAGGTTACACCTCAGTGGGACTCCTACCTTGCAGATTGTTTCAAGCGTATGGACAAGTGTGACAAACATCCAGAAGGCCCTATACGTTTCCAAGAGAGTTGGGACATCATCGTTTTCGGCCTTTCAGGTACCTACTGGAAAAAATGCAGAAAAGCTTGTAAAAAGAATGAATGGTAGTACATTATTGACACATGTATGGTTGGCTTTGTGTAGATGCAAGCATCGTGGTCAATTTGCCTCATTAGGAGGAGAGCAAACAGCTGCACAACTCCAGGGGGATCGGCTCTCTATTGGGCACAATTCTCAGTGGCTACGTTATTCGGTTTATGCACGGTACATGTATTCTGTGTGTTCATCACATAACAAATAATATGTTGAAAACTGCTACGGTATATTGTTCAATTATTCGTGCGGAATTCATTATATAAACTATGGTGCAACTTGAAACATTTGGCATTTTTTAAGCAGAAGTAAGACTTACATATGGATCTAATATACACAAACTCATCCCCACCAATGAATAGAAACTTACTTTGTCAAAGGTTATATCACATTGTGTTATTGTCGAATAGAATGATAGTTTCCATGTGCTTAGAATCACGACATTTAACTTCTGGTGATGTATATTTCAGCCACAGGCAAACAGATTTGAACATCAATTATGTATCAAATTCCTACTTAATTATAATCTATTTTTAATCAACATTTAGTTTCAATAATCAACCAGTCAATGCTCATGAACATGCCCATTGGATTTGACCCAAAATCAGAATTTATAAGGTATCTTGGTTTTAAGAAGAGCAAGACGCTGCAAGAAGTTAGCTCCCGAAGTGGAAGTCCCTCAATGAAAAATGTCCCTTGAGTGAACTTGAAGCTAGAGAACCAAACACGTAATAATGAACTCCTGTAAGAAACTCACACTGGTAACACACAAACACTGGTAAGCCAGAAATGATGAATCACACAGTTCAACATCAAAACTAGAAGTGACAAAATGGGTGGGTTGGGTATGGGCTATTTTGTGTATGGGTGAAAACCTGTTTGTTTAGGTAACGCACAAACACTGGTTTGGTTGTTAGGCATGTAACGAGTTGAATGAACACCAACGGGTCTTGTTCGTGCTCATTTGTTTTAACTTTACATGAACAAACATATTGACACGATACACTTAAATGAACGAATCTTACTTTTCGTATATGCCCGTTAATACAAATGAATGTGTATGTTCATTTCTTATCAAACTAACATATCTAAATGAATGAAATAAGCTAATGTTAATGAATTGAAAGATCATAAATGGAGAAAATGAATGTGTTCTTGTCAGTTCATTAGTTGATTACCCAACATATTCTTGTTTGTTCTATGTTTTTAAAATAGCGTAGAGGGGGTGTGGGCATTTTTTTGGAATATCATAATGTGATATATAGTTGCAATTGAGAAGGTACCCTTGAACGCGTGCAAAAAAACATAAACTATATAAACATATTGTCTCTTCACCTTTATTTAGCCATAAATCAATTACGTAAAACCCGCACGCAATGTGCGCTAGAAAACCATAATTACCAGCGGCAACGCGCAGGCATTTCCACTAGTAAATAAAAAATAAGGTAGTTAAATATGCTAACATGCCAAAATTAGCCTATGGCATCTATTACTACCCAATAAATTTCTACCTGATAAGCTGAATTAACATAACCCGATAATTAACACTAGTTAACCGAACCCGATGTATAATATTCAGTTTGGCAAATGGTTTGGACTCTGGATTCACCCGATTTTAAAATAAGCCGACACAATACATTAGTTAAAAACTCTATAGCAGGCTTATTCTATCAAACGTAGTAGGTATATGGGATTATATTCTGTTTAAAAGTTATAATCAAGACCCAGCCAAGGCTTTAATTACTTTTCGTGCATAATTTTGTTGATGGACTAAGCTGTTGGATATATAGTATGTCCGATCGTAATTAAAGTCGAGATCAACGTAACCCAACTCGGTACGATCCAAAAAGTTACATGTTGGTACAAAAATCAGATTAGTTCACGTGTAGGTGGATTATTATTATTCATGAAAGAATAAAAGTTTTGAACTTGAGCGACTTAAAATTAATTAGATTATTATTAAGAGTTATAATTGTATAATGAAAGGGGTGCTTATTGTAAGATTATGTTTTATAAAAGGAGGGTTAAGGTGCAAACCCTAGACACACTTTTAATAAAACATAAACACCTCCTCCTCCCTCTCTATATTTCGGTCGGCCCTAAAACCGCATCCTCCCCCTTGCTGCCGTTCAATCACCACCACCACTTTCCTCCTTTGCAAGTTGTTGCTCTTGGTTGGTTCGTGCTCGGTTGTGAACTTCCTACTAGCAAGGATTCGTTGTAACCCGCGTGTTACAATTCCAGTATAGTCGTCAAAGTTTGATTACTAAACCCCCTATGGTTGATTATCTTATTTATTTGTATATACACGTATAACCTTGATCCTGATTGGAAATCTTTATTAATCGACCCTATATATATTATTTTATATAATCGAAATTGTTAAATATATAAAATCGCTTCCGCTTCATACATGATACCACGATTCCCAACCAAGGTATTGGAGCCATGGCTGCGCGCGTATAGATGGTAAAAGTTGAAATTTTGATCTATGTTTTATTTGTCAAAAGTTATTTATTTTGATAAAAGATCAAAAGCTTTTAGTTGTCTATGGATTGTGATGAGAATCGAGCCCTAGGTTTTTTACCCTTGTCATGGTTATGTTTGTGATGGTTTTTATGTTATTGAATTGTATTTTTATTACGGATATTGGATCCGGTGTAATATATAGGATTATAATACTTTGGTTTTATTGTATTTTCAAATCTATTATTGTAATCCTATAAATACAAGATCAAGATCAAGATGAAGATAAAAAGGCGAACATGTTCCGTTAAGATAGAGATCTCGGGTCAAGTGGGAGTTATCAAAATAGTTTTTTGAAACCCTTTAGATTAGTTGGTTTCGTTTCTGGCTAAAACAAAATGGGCGACCTATTAGGGGCTCGATTCATTTATTTTATTATTAGGTTTTGTGGTTGTGTTTTATTTATTGTAAATAATCTAGATATCCCAAAATAAGTAATTTTTTTTCACAATCATGGCAATGGTTTTATTAAAACAAGTTTTATAAAACTGAAAAGCGTATTTGATAAAAGAGTTTTATTGAAATTTAAAACAAGGTTATTGGTGATAAAACTACCAACATAGTTTAAATAGGGTATTTAAAACTATAGCGTTTCGAGTGTTGAAAGGAGTTTCAATTATCACAAATTATATAAAATTGGATTTTATAAATTGTTGTGTAACTCGCATCATGTTATGAGTTATTCAAATTCTTTTGGGTAAAATATTAAAATAAATCCCAATTTTAAATTGATGTTTTATGCCACCCTTAACGAGTTAACACTTCATTTTAGATCGAACCCAAAATGTTAGTGTTGAACCCTGCATCTAGGCGTCTATCATGAAAGAAGGTAAGCACCGCGATTCCCATGTATACATTGGCGGATGTAACAGTTAACAGTTGAAGGACAAAACATCACTTGTTCATCAGGTGGCATAGTTGGGGTTAAACATACATCGCTTTTAAGCGACAACCCCAAATGGAGAGTTGTATAGTTGACACAATTAACAACCGTTGTTTACCTACCTAATCATACCAGTTGATAGTGCTAACCCAGTTCGCTGTGTCTTGATTTATCAGGGTCTCATCCTAATTAAAATGTTGCTTTGGGGTTATAAAATTAAACTAGGATATTTAAAACATAAAATACTAATAAATTAATTTTGAACTTTGTAGATGTCAACTCAAACAACTCCACCTCCCAGTTCTCTCTCAAGTCCATCTTAGAGAACGATATACTGACACTCCAACTTGATGGACTGGCACCACAACTAAAAATTGTTCTCAAGGAGGAGAACAAGTTGTATATTCTTGAAACGCCAATCCCCGATGAACCAATAAATCAGAACTCTGTTGCTTATAGAAACTACTCTAAGCACTTTGATGACTTTGTGAAAGTCTCATGTTTGATGTATGGCATCCATGATCCCTGAACTTCAAAGGACCATGTATGGGATGATGGCATACGAGATGAATTAGCAATAGAAGGCTCATCATGAGAGGTTTGATGTGATGAGATCACTCATAACCACTTGTACACAAGAGGGTACATCAGTTAGCGCTCATGTACTAAAAATGAAGGCATATGTTGATCACTTGTCTCGTCTGGAATCCCCTTTGAGTGATGAGTTGGCTGGGTATATTATCCTCAACTTATTGCCTAAGTCATATTATCAGTTCATTATGAACGGGATGGAGAAGACACTTGCAGAGCTGCATCAAATGCTCAAAATTGTTGAGGTAAATATACCTAGCAAGATTTCACCAGTGCTGATGATCAGGGATGGTCAAGTTAAGAAACCTAACACCAAGGAAAAGGGCGACCGAGGCAAAGGGAAGGGCAAAGGTAAATCTGTTGCCAACAAGAAGCCTCAAAAGGATACCAAGTGTTTTCATTATGATGAAACTGGGCACTAGAAGAGGAACTGTGCTAAGTATTTAGCTGAAATGAAGCAAGCCAGGGTTTTAGGAGGAGAGTCCTCATGTATATATGTTATTGAAATCTTTGCTTTTTCTAGAAAAACATGGGTGTTTGACACAGGATATGGTTTTCACATTTGTAATGTTTTGCACGGGCTAAAAAAGATTAGGAAGCTGAAATAGGGCGACTTGGAGGTCCATGTTTGCAATGGACAAAGAGTTGTTGTGAAGGTGATAGGAGAATATGTTATTTTACTTTCTTCGATTTAGAACTTGTTTTGAACAATGTTTATTATATTCCTAGTGTGACTAGAAATACTGTTTCGGCTTCTACTTTGCATGGACAAGGTTTTAATTATCGTTTTAATGGTGAATCTATTTCTGCTTATTTTAATGATGTATTTTACTATGATGCAAAACCCAACAATGGAAACTATGAGATAGAAATCCAAAACGTATATGTGGCATTGCAGACTTGGTCACATAAGCGAGAATCATGTTAAACAACTCAAAACCGCAGGAATCCTAGATACCAAGCGTTCAGAGACGTTTGGGAAATGCGAATCATGCTTACGTGGAAAGTTAACAAAAGCACCTTTATAAAATTTTGGGGAAAGAGCTAGTGATTTGTTAGGACTTGTACATACAGATGTATGCGGTCCATTCAGAACAATGTCAAGACATGGAGAAAGATACTTTGTTACATTTACTAATGATTTGAGTAGATATTATGGTTATGTTTATCTTATAACGCATAAACATGAAACACTTGAAAATCTTAAGTAGTACCAAAACGAAGTAGAGAATCAGCTAAACAGAACTATTTAGATGCTTCAATCAAATCGAGGTGGTGAATATCTTAGTCAGAAGTTCATAGACCATCTAAAGGATTATGGAATAGTTTTACAACTCACTCCATCCGGAACACCACAACATAAAGGTGTGTCAGAGCGGAGAAATCAAACCCTATTAGATATGATCCGATCAATGATGTGTCGAACAACCCTTCCACGCTCCTTTTGGAGTTATGCTTTGGAAAATGCCGCAACACTTGTGAATATAGGTCCAACAAAGAAGGTTGACAAAACGCCGTATGAGATATGGCATGGAAAGAAACTTAAAGTATCCTATCTTAAGGTCTAGGGATGTAATGCTTATGTCACTCTAGAATCTTCCGATAAACTAGATCTCAAAGGCGAAAAGTGGTTTTCATCGGATATGCTAAAAAGATCGGTTACCTATTCTACCACCCCACTGAAAATAAGATTTTCACTAAACGTAAAGGCAGTTTCTTAGAGGAAGAGCTCTTGGCGCGAGGGATTGGAGATAATCATGTGGATCTTGAAGAAATTCGAAAACACCAGTGACTAAACCAGTTGTTAAGATAGATGCAGAAGTAACTGATCAGGTTGTTGAAGCTGAGCCTGAGAGGACTTAAGAAACAATAGAAACACTAAGTATTTGAAGAAGTATTAGGGGACGTTGAGCACCTGAAAGGTATGACAATATCTTCATGATTGATGAAGAGGAACATGCTACTTACATAGTTGCAATCTTGGATTCAGAATCCAAGAAATGGCAAGAAGCCATGAGTGCATAGATGCAATCCATGTATGATAACTAAGTTTGGGATTTGGTTGATCTTCCTACCGAATGTTAGACTGTAGGAAACAAATGGATCTTCAGGAAGAAGACAACATGGATGTGCAAACCTATAAAGCAAGGCTTGTAGCGAAAGGTTTTACTCAGAATCAAGGAATTGATTATGAGGAAGCTTTCTCGCTAGTAGCCACGCTTAAGTCTATTAGAGTTCTACTTGTCATTACTGCGTATTATAACTATGAGATATGGCAAATGGATGTCAAGACCGCATTCCTTAATTCACTTACTTCAAGATGTCTATATGGTTCAACCTGAAGGTTTTGTCGAAGAATCCTAATAAGGTATGCAAGCTAAGTAAATCCATCTATGGATTAAAGCAAGCATCTCGCAGCTAGAATCTCCGTTTTGATTAAAAAATCAAAGAGTTTGGTTTTACCAAGAACGAAGATGAATCATGTGTTTACAAGAAATCTAGTAGGAGCTATATCACTTTTCTCATTTTGTATCTAGATGACATACTAATTATTGGAAACAATATCCCTATGCTAAATGAAGTTAAGGCTTCGTTGGGTAAATGTTTCACAATGAAAGATCTTACTGAAGCCGTTTATATTCTAGGAATTAAGATTTATAGAGATAGATAAAAGTGGTTATTAGGTTTGAGTCAAAGTACATATATTGATAAGGCCATTTATTGCTTCTCAATGCAAGACGCAAAAAGAGGGCTCTTGCCCATGGCACATGGAACCATTCTGAATAGCAAGCAGTGTGCAAACACTGAAGAGGAAAAGAAGAAAATGGAAAAAGTTCCATATGCTTCTGCTATTGATTCTATCATGTATGCCATGTTATGTACTAGACCTGATGTCTCGTATGCTCTTAGCATGATGAGTAGATATCAACAGAATCCAGGAGAGAGTCACTGGGTTGCAGTGAAGAACATTCTTAAGTACTTAAGAAGGACTAAGGACATCTTCTTAATACATGGAGGACTGGATAAGGAGCTATCAGTTAAGTGTTATACCGATGCAAGCTTCCAGACTAATCGTGACGATTCAAGATCACAGACGGGATGTTTTTGTTGGTTGATTATCGAGTATTGGTATGAATTACAATATGATTAACGATGAAATTGACAATATTATTGATAATAATCGAATGTGTGTACAATTGGAGTTTGCGGTTATGGTTTGATTGACAAAGTTGATAACCGAAATAATGAAACATGTATCACATATATATACCTATGACTAAAGGCGATAACTGCCATAACCTATCTAACCGACGTGTTGTTTATGAACCGTCGGGACATATACGTTAACCTACGAACATAATAATCATAATTAAATATCTAGCTTATATATATCTAATGCGTCCCTTAAGCTATATTGGGAGAACATTTAACATATTGTGTAGCCTTATGAAATCCTTTGGTTGCAATGCTTTGGTAAATATATCATCTATTTGAGCCTTAGTGTCGCAATATTTGATCTCAACATCTTCAGTCTTGACTAGATCTGGTATGAAGTGATATCTTATTCGTATATGCTTGCTTTTTACATGATAGACCGGATCCTTTGTTAAGCTTATTGTAGACTTTTTATCACAGTATAATGTTACTGCTTTATTTATGTCAAAGTCTAATTCTTTCGATATTCCTTTGATCTATAGTGTTTGACATCCAGTAGTGAGAGTGCAATGTATTCAGCTTCAGTTGATGATAATGCCACCACCTTTTGTTTCTTTGATTTCCAGGATACTGCTCCCAATCCTATGTTGAATACATACCCTGATGTGCTTTTGCTGTCATCTATGTTCCCCTCATAATCACTATCACTAAACCCTTTCAATTCAAGTTTATTTCTTGTATATACTATTACATATTCTAATGTACTCTTTATGTATCTTAGTATGTTTTCTTGCTTCCTAATTTGATTTCCTTCGTTGATCCATGAACCTGCTAATTTTACTAACTGCAAACATTATATCAGGTCGTGTGTTTGTTAAGTACATGAGACTTCCAACTAGGCTGCAGTATAGACTTGGGTCAATTCTTTCTTCATTGATGTGTTTGATTAGTTTAAGCCCATATTCCATTGGTGTTGAAGTCTTGATACAATCTATCATGTCAAACCTTTCCAGCATATTTCTTGCATGCTTAGTTTGGGAAATTCTTATTGCTTCTTGTCCATAGGTTACTTCCATTCCCAAGAAATAGTGTAATATCCTCATGTCTGTCATTTCAAATTCCCATTTCATAGATTCCTTAAACATTGTAATTTCTTCCATACTGTCACTTGCTATGATTAAGTAATCTACATATAGACATACTACAAGTTTGGAGTTCTTTGTTTTCTTCAAAAACAAGGTATGCTCCAATGTGCACCTCGTAAAGCCATTTTGTTCAAAATAACAGTTGATCCGACTATAGTATGCACGTGGTGCTTGTTTTAAACTATAAAGTGCTTTCTTTAGGAGACATACCTTATTCTCATTTCCTTTTTATACGAAACCCATGGGTTGTTCAATATATACTTGCTCCTTTAGTTCTCCATTCAAGAATGTTGTCTTTACATCCATTTGGTGCAAAAACCATTTACATTGGGCTGCCAAGGCAAGTACTAATCTTACTATTTTAAAGCATATTACTGGTGCAAACACTTCTTGATAATCTATCCCATATCTTTTTATGTAATCTTTGACAACCAAACGAGCTTTGTATTTGCCCACATTTCCATGTTCATTGTATTTGGTCTTTTAGATCCATTTTACTCCTATTGGTTTTTGATTCTTTGGTAAATCAACCAACTCCCAGGTTTTATTCTTTTGAATTGAATCTATTTCTCTTCTCATTTCTTCTTTCCATTTTTCATCTTTGCTAGCCTCATTATAGTCAATTGGGTGGTAGTCTGCGTAAAATGAAAAATTTATAGCTTCTCTATGTCTTTTGTATAGATCTCGTACTTCTGGACTGCTTAGGGGTTGAGTTCTACTATTGATGTCATTCAAGGTTTGTACCTAGGTAGTAGTGGATTTTGACTGGATGTTGTAGCATCTTTGCATCTCTAATTTATATATTATGCCTTTCTTGATTTGAGTAATTTGGTGATATTGATGAAATTATGGAATCGGCATCACGATTTTTGAAAACAGGGAAGGCGCGAATTTTTTTTTAATATTATATCTATTAATATTAAACGGTAGAAAGAAAAAAGTCAACACAATCCTATTTGGAAATTAATAATTAAACAAGGAATTCAAGAGATTTTACATAAGTTTTGTGAATTTCCGATGCTCATACTAGTTTGTTGGACCAGGACCAGTTTTGCAGCGGATTTGACAAAGAACAAACACAAATATGAAATGATAACAATCGAAAACAAATGTGTATTGATGAATGATATTTTTTACAAAGAGTTTGTGAATGGATTGTTTGGATACAATCTTGGTTTAGTTTGGTTTTTCTTTGAGTCTCTATTTCGGCCGAGTATGGTTTTAACGAAAGATAATTGATTTCTTGTTTTGATTCTTCTCGTCCGGCTCTCATACCAGTTTTGTTGGTTGATTATCGAGTATTGGTATGAATTGCAATAAGATTAACGATGAAATTGACAATATTATTGACAATAATCGAATGTGTGTACAATTGGAGTTTGCGGTTATGTTTTGATTGACAAACTTGATAACCGAAATAATGAAACATGTATCACATATATATACCTATGACTAAAGGCGATAACCGCCATAACCTATCTAACCGACGTGTTGTTTATGAACCGTCGGGACATATAACAGTGTTTTCATTTTGAATGGTGGGGCTGTTACTTGGAAGAGCATTAAACAAAGTGTGGTTGCTCAATCCACCTGTGAGTCAGAATATAATGCTACATCGGATACTGCAAAGGACGTTGTCTGGATGAAGAAGTTCATTACTGATCTCAACGTTGTGCCTAGCATAAAGAATCCGATCGAGATACTGTGTGACAACACTGATGCAATTGATCTTGCAAAGGAACTAAGGTCACATCAAACCTCAATTGCATATACTCAAAAAATTCCACTATATTAGAGAGACAATATAGCGTGGAGACATCATAACTAACAAAGTTCATACAGATCTAAATTTGGTTGACCCCTTTACTAAGCCTTTACCTAAAGCTAAACATGAGGAGCATGCTGGAAAGATAGGGCTTAGAGTTGCTAGACATTGGGCATGATCTTTAGTTAGTATTGGTTTTTATATTAAACTATAACATATACATTGAACTAGTGAGGAACTCGTGCTTTGCAGCGGGATAATGATATAACAACATGATAAATAAAATAGTAATTTGGATATTAAAGACTAGACTATATCCCTGAAGCTTTCCGTGATAGATAAATTTAATATGAAGTGGTAAAATATGTGTTGTGATGTAACATAGAATTTAATGTACTATAATATGAGAAACAACAATTTTAATCATGTGAATAAGAATGAAAATGTATGTTAAAAAGAAGATGTATGTTTGGATGAGGAGCAGCAGGGCGTGATTGAGACGGTGGTCTTGAAGGTACGACTTGTTTTTAAAGGAGTGGTTTTAACCTATTCTGTTCTCGATGAAAATAAAATTCATAGTTTGAACATGATTAGTGACGTTGGAAAGATAATAAAACGTTCGTTAATTTGGTATAATTTAAAAAAAATATCATATATAAAAGTTATTAACGTCTTAAAATTGTGGGGGAAACATGAAAGAGAAATAGACTTTTGAATGGAAATAAGGAGAGGATGTCACGTAGCACACCCAAGGGGGGAGGATGGCCTCTTTGAGTGCCATGTAGGATTTGGTGCTTTGGTTTATTAATATATATAGATATATAGATACGTATAAAGGTTATGTCCTTTCAAATTATAATTATAAAATGTAATATATAAATTCATAAAACAATTAAGTTTTCAATTATTTTTAAATTATTATTGGTCAAATGTTATAATTTGCTAAGAATCGTAGTAACCTAAAGATATGTTTACACGAGATCAAATCTTGTGAATTGTTCTTACTTACGACGTTTTCAGTATTCAAGATCATTGCCTGTTTTCATAATCCTTGTGAATTTCATGTTTCAAATAATAGAGTTCAAATCATTATCATGAAAATAAAGATCAAATACAATCGTTTATAATTTAATAAACCTCAAATCAATTAACTTATCTAGTTCAATAATTCAGGTTTAGAAAGTGAATTTAAGTTTGAGGTTGGTTTGTTTCTTAATCTTACTTCAAATTCTCAAGTCCTTGTAATCACCAACTCTTTCATAATTCGCTTTATGTTGACAATCGAACTATCATCTCATCAATGTTTCTATTAGTTTTTTCACGTTCATATTGTTTAGGATTGCTTTTTAGGTGCAATGAGCCATCAAGTACAACTACATGGTAACTGTCTATGAAGTTATGTACTAAGTAATTAAACACGTATGCTCAACTCATATGCCATAATTTGAGATAATATGTGCAACTGAATTCAAGCCCCGCACAATATAAGTTTTTTCATTATGATTAAAAGTTATTTCATCATGTAACTTGTTTGGTACTTGATTTGACAGGCTAATTTTACTCTTTTAAACAAATGGTATATCTTTTTCCACAATAATGTCCTTTTTGGTCACCTCATCTACTATCTACAACACTTCTTTTTACACCTTGTTATCGTAAGTTCATAATTAAATATCATTTAATCACTTGATTCACTTATAAAATACACATCCCTGCATCCTACTTACCCTCTTGTTCATCTTTGCACAACTTAAACTAATAAAAAAGATCACATAGCTAGTTGAAATACAGAACATCCTACCACTTTAAACCAACAGCTACAATGAATAAGATTGTTGGGATGCTATTATGAAAAATGTGACGGTCGACTTGATGCTTTTAACACAACCTATGCATTAAAAATATCAACTCCAATCACAATAATTCTCAGACCACATTTACGTTGAGTAGAGATGAAATCAATCCATTTAGTTATTGTAATATTAAGAGTACTATTAATCCATCCCGCATGAATAAACACACAACATGGATTCATGAATCCGGCCACCCAGTCTTGGATTTGAAAAAGCAATAGTAGCTACAACTATTATGGTATGGATGCCACTGCTCGGTAATGCGATTCACTTTTGGTTTGCAGTCATAGAGCAATAACGCAACGACAATATATATGAAAATGGTAGGGTTGACCGTGACGAAGGTGGTGTGGGAGTGATGAAATGAAAGCAAATGGTAATGATCAAATGCAAACGGGATTTCAGGATGGCGGCAGAAATTGTATGATCTTTGTTTCTGTTGCAGACTTGTGAAATGAAAGCTTAATAATCCTGAGTATATAAACACATGTGCGTCAGTTACAAATTGTGAATGGCATTGAGTCAACCTATTGTTAATAATAATCATGGGTTACGAAGATGTAAAGTCACCAAGGTTCTTAATAATAATCGAGTGTTACAAAAACGTAAAGTTAGAAGACGGAACACCTTCCGGTCCTTTCTCCTAATAAATAAATTAATGATTATTAATGCATTTGTCATAAATAATAGTTTATTAAATATGTCTCAAAGATAAAGCTAAAAGACTATTTTTCCCATCTAGAACTCTTTATATAGTAGTATAGATATTTATTTGATTTATGAGATTAAATGCAAATTTAAATATTTTGTAACTGTGTTCGTTATTTGTATGTTTAAATCCATGAATAAGAGTATTTTAAAATATCCGTAGTCGATCAAATTACATGGGAATGAATTTGAATTTAAGACTATTGTGAATTGAGTTAATTGTATACATGAGATTAAAAACTCAAGGGTTTGAGAATCAAAATTTACAAATATCACTAGGTAATGATATTGGATGTAACTCGCTTCAAAACGATCTCCATGGATTTGTGTCATGAGATGTTTTGATATTGATATGTTCAATCTGTCACATATTAAACTACATTTATTAGGGACTATCTTTGATGTTATCTAACATTGTCCTCAAACATGGGTAGCAATCCGGGTAGTGTTGGGAGAAATCCAAGATTAAGTGGGAGTTGTATGACGTTGATGGAATTCTGTACTTCTATACGATTAGAAGTTTAGACATTATGGCGCCCTTCTTAACTCAAATTGGAATAAACGCGTGGCCACGCTCGGACTAATTGCAGTTCGTTAGACCACTTTGAATTAAAGACGAGAATAGAGAATGGCTGATCACTATATAAGAATGAATGATCCATGTCTTATGATCAACGAATGTCTATACAGAAAGGACTTATTGATAGAATTATCAGGGCTATATTATTTGGTTAAGTAAAGTGTTACTTGAACTCAAAGAATTAGTCAACGACTCTAAAGTGCCATACCGTGTTTGGTACAGTGCGATGCAGCTAGGCGTCCAACTCTGCGCACGTTGACTCATTTTATTAAAATTGTCCGAGTGGGAGATTGTTGGATATATATAGTATGTCCAATCGTAATTAAAGTCGAGATCAACGTAACCCAACTCGGTACGATCCAAAAAGTTACATGCTGGTACAAAAATCAGGTAAGTTCACGTGTAGGTGGATTATTATTATTCATGAAAGAATAAATGTTTTGAACTCGAGCGACTTAAAATTAATTAAATTATCATTAAGAGTTATAATTATATAATGAAATGAGGCTTATTATAAGATAATGCTTTATAAAAGGATGGTTAAGGTGCAAACCCTAGACATATTTTTGATAAAACATAAACACCTCCCCTCCCCCTCTATATTTCGGCCAGGCTAAAACCGCCACCTCCCCCTTGCCTCCGTTTGATCACCACCACCACCTTCCCCCTTTGCAAGTTGTTGCTCTTGGTTGGTTCATGCTTGGTTGTGAACTTCCTACTAGCGAGGATTCGTTGTAACTCGCGTGTTACAATTCCGGTGTAATCGTCAAAGGTTGATTACTAAACCCCCTATGGTTGTTTATCTTATTTATTTTTTTATACGCATATAACCTTGATTCTGATTGGGAATAATTATTATTTGGATCAATAAATCAAACTTATCATTTATATATATTAATCGGCCCTATATATATTAGTATATATAATCCAAATTGTTAAATATATAAAACCATTTCCGCTTCATATATGATACCACGATTACCAACATAAGCTAGTTGCTTCATGCTTAGGAGTGATGATCATGTTAGTCGATTAACTATTTAACCATTATAAGGCATAGATTCATGTGCTAACATGCCTAAACATATAAAGCCTACGCAATCCTATACATATTTAATACTTTAAATTGAAGCTAACATACCCAAAACATGTTTTGACTTACAAATTTGTATATGGAATTTAATCAAATAGTTGAACTAAAAGTAAATCACGTATATGCTGCAACAAAACGATATCAAAGCATTAGGAACTCAATATGTTGAAAAAAAAAATACAATACTCCTGTACTGTAATGTTAGTTCTAAATTCTAATCTATGATAACATGACAACATGAAAGCCACACGGAACCTAAAACCGATTACCAACGACAAAATAAACCCAAAAACTGAATCACCGAATCTATAATGGATCAGTGATCTGTTTAGATTTTTACCTTTAAAAATTTGAGGAACCCGACCCAGCAAACCCAAAACCCAATAAGCCAACCCAAACAACACAATTAGTCCACCTTAAACCACCACCGGCGCCTGCTGCAAACTTACGTCTTTCTCTTATTTCTCCTCAATATGGTTTTACTAAATGTTCAATTGATACAAATTTAAATGTTCATATTAGTTATTGTATATGAATACTTATGAGCCAACAAGCCATTAGAAGAAATTGTAATGCATGGTGTGGCACGTATATTAGGGTCTTCATGAGCAGAGTAAGCCTTTCAAGAGTAATAAGATGTCAGTTCCCTCTATTTGCTTATAAAAATTATGCATAGAAATTTCTTTATAATTACAAAGTTGGTTGATGCATTTCATCGAACACTTGGTGTGCGTCTTCATCATTTCAATTTCAATAAACAACAAAAGAATCATATATCCAAAACTCTAATCTATTTACGAAAAGACTAAATGACTATCTCCCACGTTTTGATATTGGCGATTTTTCTAACAAGGACACCGCCCCCAAAGCCTCATAAAACTTTGGCGAATGCACTTTTTGGCAAAATCGTTCAAAGCTTGGGTGAAGTTTTTGGCCTGTACCCCGCCAGAGGGCATTTATTGAATGCTTGCAAGCCCCCATGCTCAAGATTTCCTAACTGTTATCCCGATCGAAGGTCTGGGCCAAAGCATGTCCGTTATTGAATATAGGCCCATGCTTAAATATCGTTTTATGATCCCCTTATACCAAGAAGTTAAAATCTATCCGATTTGCCGTAAGGCCTGTCTGGATGAATACAGAGAACATACGGTTCATTCCAAGTAGTTAGCCGGGTTCAAATATCGGCATGATTGGGTTCGAGATGTCCTGTGGGACATTTTAAGACGGGTTGGGATCTCAGCCAAGAAGGAGGCCCTAGTGAACTTCCTCTCGGATCCCGTAGAAGGGAGATCCACCCTGCGTCCAATAGATCTCCTCGTCTTTGGGTGGGCCGGGGTGGAAGCATGCTTGTGTTGACCTGACAGGTGTATCTCCTCTAGTTGGGTTGATGGATAATGGGTTTATAGAAGGGCAAGCGGTGCGAAAAGCGGGGGCGAAGGGAGGTAGAGAAGCATGCTAAAGCATGTTAAAGTCTGTGAGGAGAACCAACACGTTTTCGTACCCCTGTCTTTTGATACCTTTGACTCATTGGCACCGGAGGCTACCCGTTTCCTTATGAGGGTCCATCGAGTTATTCATAGTAGTTTCTCAGCTCTGGGTGGGCAATGTTACGTTTTTAGTAGATTATGGTTTGCCATTCAGAAAGGAGTGACGGCGTAGCTTGTTGCCCGCCTACCCACTATCTTGATGTAATTTTCTCAGTCATAGAATAAATATTTATATCTATTTACAAAAGTCTACAACCAATATATATATATATATATATAGGGTGAGGTTCCTGTACAAAGGCTATATTTTGTGAGAAGTGTGAGAAAGATTAAAAATTGATACTTAGGCATCAATTTTTGAACTTATTCATGATGTTTTGGATTGTTCTGCCTAGAAAAACACTAAACATAACAATTAAAAACCAAAAACAATGTATTTTAGGCTTAAAACTTAAAACACCATGCTAAGAACATTAAACAATGTGTTTTAAGTGTTAAGTAGTGTGTTTTAGTTGTTTTTTAAATTTAATAACTATAATACATTGCATTGTGTTTTAAATTGTTGTGTTTGGTGTTTTTCAAGTTAAAACAACCTAAAACATCATTCCTAAATCTAAAACATGATGCCTACATGTCAATTCTTAATCCTTCTCACACTTCTCACGAAATTTGTCCTTTGTACAGGAACCTAAACATATATATATATATATGTATATATAGGGTAGGGTTCAAATAGGAACCATACCTTAAGTAGGAACCATAGGAACCAATCTTAGCCATTGATCTATAATGGCATGATTGTAATTAAATGCAACTTCATTTAATTAATTAAATTAGATTAAGGGTAATTTTGTACTTTTCACCACCCACCAAAATAGGAAGTTAATTAATTAATTAATTAGATTAGGATCTTTAATTAAATATATATATTTAGTTTTTTTATTCTTTTTACATACGTTTTTTTTTTAAATTTGTTTTCTAATTTAAGTTAGTTTCTTAATTCTTTATTAAATACGTTTTTTGTGTATGCATATATACACTTGTGCTTGCATGGTCTTCACATATTCAGTGTTTCTACTATTAGTAAATATACAATAAAACTAGTGTATATTAAACTAGTGTATATTAGTATATATAGATGTACAATAAGGATATACATTAATGTATATTGATGTTTTAATGTACTGATAGAAAATATATAATATTATTAGTGTATGTTAATATACATAGATGTACAAATAGGTTATACATTAATGTATACTAATGTAGTAATGTCTACTGTTAGTAAATATAAATTAACGTCGACGTATGTTAGTATACATAGATGTATATATATAATATACATTGGTTAACAGACATGTTAGAACTAGTATCATACATACGTGTATACTTTATATGGGCACCTTATGAAACAGAGACAGTAAAACATATATTGAATACACATCATCGTCAGTTTTTTTTTTGTTCATTCATCGTCATCATCGACACATATATACAATGGTGTACATCAGTTTCTTTTTTGTTTTTTTCATTTATCATCATCATCGTTGACACAAATATACATTGGTGTATATCTTCCTTTTCCAGCTTACATGACTATAATTTGGACAAACATATACATTGGTGTGTATCTTTGTCGAAATGTAAGTTCAATATATCAGTATACACCATAATAGATGTTGAACAAAACCATATATTAACAATCAATACATTTAAACTGCAGACTACTGTACAACCATTCAAATCCATATGATACACTTGTGTATAGAACAAAACCATATATTAACCCTAACTTTTATTAGCAAGAAGCATTTCATGAACTGTACATACCATACAGCACGATAAACAATGGGAAAAAGGAGTTACAGTGCACATCAAATGCATATAACCTGCACAAGACACAAATATTAAAATCTTGATAAACTAATAAACGTAACTTAAATCATTTAAAAAGCGTATATGATTGAATGAACTTGCCATTCAACACGTTGCTCAACCACATGACTGTTTGAGGTTTCTTCTCGAAGAAGTATTTGTCAAAAACCTTTACGACAAAAAAAAGTCAATGAATTAGGTTGTCTTCACACAGTGGAAAAAAAATTAATGTCATAAGAGGATTAGGTTTTTTTGTTGGAGAGGGAAGAGGGATGATGAGGGATTAGAGATGATAATATGTTGAGAGATTTAAGGAAAGTCAAAAAAAACTTGCATGTTAATCGCAGGAAGATAATTAACTGCCATATATAAAACTTTTAATTAAATTAAAATATAATATTTAATTGTCTAATTACATAACTACCCCCTAGATCAAGATCAAAGATGAATGGCTCAGATTGGTTCCTAAGTTCCTAACTAGGCTCTTGGTTCCTATTTGATCTTTTTCCTATATATATATATATATATATATAGGATCCGGATATTTTGAAAACTCCTCTAAGTTGCGAGAACTTGAGAACTCCCCTAGCCCAATAATAATGTGACACATAACCCACTTAAGATAATTATAATGGAGGGCGATTTAGTCAAATACCACCTCCCCTACCCCACCCCACCCCACCCCACTACCCTTTTAAATAATAATCCTAATAATAAAAACAAATCAGATCTCTCGCTCACACAAACACACACATCTCTCTCTTCTTCTTCTTCTTCTTCTTCTTCTCTCTCGCGTCCCATCTCTCTCTAAAAACAGGAAGAACACCATTGAAAACAGGTGGTTTCGTGGTGAATGGTGGCAGAGGACGGTGGTTTCGTGGCTGTGGATGGTGGTTTTGTTGGTGGGTTTTCGATGGGTGTCAGCGAACAGATCTGAAACGATATGAATGGTGGTGGGTTTGGGGATCTGAACAGATGTTTCGATCTGTGGTGGGGTTTTCGATGGTGGAATTGTGGTGACGGGGGAGGGGCTATGGTGGTTGGTGATGGTGGTTTGTGGTGGTTCGATGGTGGTTCGACGATGCTGAAGTGAAGAAGGTGATGAATGTTGTTGAAGAAGATGATTTGCAGGTATATTATTATTATTATTATTATTATTATTATTATTATTATTATTGTTGTTGTTGTTGTTGTTGTTGTTGTCAAGATCTGACGTTCTTTGTGGCTGGTCACCTTCAAATTTCAAAAATCACCTTTTTTTGTGGATTTGTGTGGCTGAAATTGATTTGACCTTTAAAAAATTAGGTTTTAATCCTGAGGTTAATTGGATATGATTTTGTTACCCAGCATCATGTTCAAGAATTTTGTGGCATTTTCAATATGAATATTGACTTCAAGCTTTGTGTTGTTGTTCTAATTAGTTCAACCTGGTTAAAAAAAAACATAGAGTTTGTTGGTAAACGTTCAACTTGTTAATATTATTTTTGTGTAGATCTTTGTAGCGGTTTTTGTTTTTGTGTTCATGGATTCTGTTTTTGGGTTTTTAATTTTTTTGATGGATTATCTTTGAAGTTTTTATAAATGGAAATCTGTTATTATTTTGTATAAAGTTTTGTTGTTTTAATACATAAGTGATTGGAATTTCTAGTTTTTTGTTGTTAAATGTGTAGTATGATTTTATAAATGTTTTTGGTTTGTTTTACATTGATGTAACACACATAAATCTCTTTAAATTTGGTATATTGTGCAGACCAGGATCTGAATTGTTGAAGATTTTTACACCGGTGTAATTGCTTGAGTTAGTGGACAAGATTTTTGTAGAATTAGTTTAGATGCAGGTTTCTTATTTTTTTTAGTGGATTAGTAATTTGTTATGGTTTTCGTTTTTCTTACACTGATGTAATTGTTTGAGTTAGTGGCAAGTTTTGTTGCAAAATTTGTTGTTTTACATTGGTGTAAGGGCTATATTACATTGGTGCAAGATTTGTTGTTTTACATTGGTGTAAGGGCTACATTACATTGGTGTAAAAGATACAATAGCTTTCAAATTTATAAGTATATTTTTGATTTTACATTGGGGTAAATAATTTTCATATGGGGAGTTTCCTAAAACATGATGGACAGATTTGAATTTTAAATGTATGTTTTTTTTTTTTTAAAGTAAATGAATTAAAAAATAAGTTAAAAAAATATGATTGTTTAACATTTTGAGTAAAATATTAATATGATAATATATTGTTTTCTTCTCTCTCATGTGTATTTTACTTAAATACCCTTAAGCACTATTATTTTAATTAAAAAATCTAATTATATTTTATAACTCATAAAAAGACAAAACAAACCCAAGATGAAATCTCAACCCTTGGATGTACAAGATCAAAGGTCCAAAAGAGTTCCTATGGTTCTCACAACTCATAGGGGTTTTCAAAGTATCCTAACCCTATATATATATATATATATATATATATATATATATATATATATATATATATATATATATATATATATTAATAGAAAAAGAAACATGTAGATGCTCAGGCATAAATACCTTCAAAATGGAGAACTAGGCAGTGACGGCTTCAAATATTTGGTCAACTTCAAATGTTAGAGTAGCAACTGAGTTTTGTGGAGATAAGATGCTAATAACTGTTTTTTGAAATGTTGAATGAAGAGGGAGAATAGAATTAGGTTAGAATCAAATGTTAGCATGCCCAGTGTGGGGCTCGTCCCCGGGTTGGCCAGGGCCGACTACACCGCCCCCTAGGGGCTCGGCACGTCGGAAACGGCCCGGGCAAGATGACTGGACGGAGATATTATGTGTGTGTACATATTCATTTTTTAAATTAAAAAAAGGTACATCACCCACACCTCATGCCCATCCCTATCTTGATGAGCCGGTCGATCCCCCGCTAACGTGGCGGCTAATGTGGAGAACAATAAATGATGGACCTCCTCCATACCCACCAGCCTTAGAGTAGCAACTGAGTTTTGTGGTGACAAGTTGTATGATGACACATGGGAATTGGTTAGTGATAGTGTGATGGTGTGATAGTATGATGACCGCTCCATGTAGCCAAAATATTATTGGACCCAAAGCATGATTTTTTCTTTGATAAATAGATTAACTATATATTATGTCCAATTGGAATATACTACTAGAGAGTCGCTCTCAATAAACCTAAGCTACAAAAGATATGTAATTCACCAAGTCACGTTGAATGATTCAGTTCTAACCCAACAGTACACTTGCACACACATTCTAAGCCTGTGGGGCCAACATCTAACACATGTCAACTTGCAATTAGCCTTTTGTGTTTCCTACTTTGTAAGAACGAGCCAACGTTGACAATAATCAACATATTTTTTCCACTTATTTAACATCATATGTTCATCAATCAATTTATGATATTAAGTCAAAGGTTGCAACTTGCTGTCATTTAGATATGTAACCTGAATTAATTGATTAGTGCGTATTGTTCATTGTTTTTGCTGCATTAGTCTGTGCAAGATGAGTGCAAGAGTTGGACAATTACTTGTATTAATCATATTCATACACATTTCGGTAACATCATCACAGAAGAATAGCGATCGTGAGTCAACTTCTTTTAGACTTCTTTACTTTTAAAGAACTTAAAGATAATTACGTGTATGAAAATCTTGTTGTAAGACCATCTCCAATGCTGTCAGACGAAGAAATTTGTGGCTGACATGGATGAAGAACGGTAGCGATGGAGATGGTGTAACTGGTTAATGCATAAAGTTTTCTGATTAATTTGCACAACATATTTACGGTTTTCATATTGTATGGTGTAGTTGTTGCTCTACAGGCTCTCAAGGATGCTTGGCAAGGCACGCCGCCTAGCTGGAAAGATGGCTCAGACCCGTGTGGTGATGATTGGGATGGCATCACATGCACCAACTCTCGTGTGACCTGGATGTGAGTCCTTCGTTTTTAAGCCATTTACCAACAGGAGTCTCATTTTTATTTTTTGGTTTCCTTTGTTTAAATTCTTAGAACTTTATCAAACATGGGATTGAGTGGCACACTACCTGGAGACATTGGGCAGTTTACTGAATTACTGGTTCTGTAAGTCCATTTAAATGCTTGTATAACTAGACCAGTTGTCAAAACCGGCTACCTTACCGGTTCACTCGTCAGACTCCTTTGTCGGATTAAAAACATGTCATACTAAAAAAATTTAAAAATTAAACATATTGATATATAACAGATCACAAATAAAATATACCAAATACTTTTTTTGTGTACATTTTTTAGTATTGAACATGTATGTTGAATGAAATGAACTTGCTTTATAATCAGATGCAATTCATGTTAAAAATTTTACTTCTAAAAAGGTCACATTAGGCGTTTTTTATAATAGTACCACGAGTAGCTAGCTGGGCAGCGGCGAAGCTTGAGCAGAAATTTCTAGGGGTCGGAAGTTACCGGTTACGGGGGGTCGAAACCGTATATACCAAAAAAAATTTATACGGATACTATATAATCGAAACTTCTGAGCGAAAATTTCAGGGGGTCGGGTGCCCCTCCCCGCCCATATAAAGCTACGCCCTTGGCTGAGCAGTTCAAATACATACAATTGGACATATCATTGTGTGTTGTACGATCTGGTTCTAAAAACTGCATTTAGTTAGATTATATATCTCTCTAATTTTCTCATCACCAGAAATCTTATAGTTGTTTTTTGTATGTAGGGATCTATCTTACAATAAAGGTTTGAAAGGATCGCTCACTTCAGCAATTGGGAATTTGGCAAAATTAACAAACTTGTAAGCATATTAATCTACTATATATTTTAGAGGTGACAATTTCAACCGTCCTTTCTAGTTATATTTAATCTCTAATACATAAAAAAAATAGAAACAAAAAATTATGTTAGCTACAAAGAAGACTTATGAATGGGTCAAACTATTCAAGAGTTTACTTTTAATCCTTAAAACCTACTAATTATTTTTTGTTATTAAAAAAATAAATTGTAATTTCTTTCTTTTACATGGGCCCAGTTTTAAAAACCGTTAGACAACAACTGAACCATACAAACCGAAGCAAGTTGTTCGGTTTGAGATTTTTCGGTTTTCACGGTTTAGTGGTTTTAACGGTTCTGTATAGATATGATATTGGTACCGATATTGGACTGAACCGAACCGGTACTGAAATGCAAAATAATGAATCTGACATTGAGCTCAAACTCTAAACCGAATAACGTATCGATGATGTTTGGTCAGGTACAGTTGGAAACATTGCTCTACCAAAACATTAACATTTGGTCTTTGTTTGTTAGGATCCTGGTTGGTTGCGATTTCAATGGTCCAATTCCAAACTCCATTGGAAATCTTGAAAGGCTTAGATATTTGTAAGACACAATCCTATATATATATACATTTTACAAACTACTGGCTATCCTTCTATATATGTGTGACTCAATGATCTGTTACAAATCAGGTCGTTGAATTCCAATGGCTTTACCGGACCCATCCCGGCTTCCATTGGACAGCTTAAGAATCTTTACTGGTTGGATCTCTCTGACAACCAACTCACTGGAACTTTACCTGTTTCCGATGGGATAACGCCTGGTCTCGACATGTTAACTGCCACAAAACACTTGTATGTCTATGTTCTTTTTCACTTAAACCGGCTTATAAACACTACTATATGGCGGTCGCAAAAACCCAGTTTTCTAGTAGTGAAAACTTAACAGAAACCACTTACATATATTTATTTTGTTATATTCAGTCACTTAGGAGACAACCAGCTTTCGGGTGAAATTCCACTTGGGCTCTTCAACTCCAACATGACTCTTTATCATCTGTATGTTTTGATCTAATGGAATGATAATAAGTACTTAAAGATACTCGATAACTGGGCATGCACCGGATATTAACTTTTAACTTGATTAGGTTACTTGATCACAATAGCTTAACAGGTGAAATTCCTTCTACGCTTGGACTTGTGAAGTCGCTAGAGGTTGTGTAAGTATTGTTGTTTAAACCAAGTTTTAGCTTTTGGATTATTATATTTGTTAGAGAAGTTATTGTTTAAGTATTTGTTTGTCTAGTTTAGATTTCACAAGGTAGCATTGTGTAACTCATTCCTCCATATAAGTCTGTTGTAACCTACATTTGTTTGATGTGAAGAATCAATTATCATATTCATTCATGGTATCATTGAGCCTTTACTCCTAGAAGGTTGAGTTTCCCTCTATCCCTTCCCTTCCTCTCCCTCCCATTTTCTCTTCCTATTCTGTCCGTTTCTGCCCTCCCTTGTCTCCTTCTCTTTCTAATTTGTTCCTATCCATCGGTGTTCAATGGCATCTTCTTCCACTTCTCCAAACCTACCTATGCAAGAATTAGCACCCATGATTGCTATCAAGTTAACCTCAACAAACAATATTCATTGGTGAAACCAAATGCTCCCACTCATCTCCTACCAACATTGTGTAAGTTATTGTTTAAGTATTTGTTTGTCTAGTTTAGATTTCACAAGGTAGCATTGTGTAACTTATTCCGCCATATAAGTCTGTTGGGCCGGTATGGGGCTTGGCATGGATGGAGGAAATGGAACAGTAAGAATCGGAACTTGTGATGTCGAATTAATTTTGAGGTCAATAGTGGCATTACAGTCGTCCTTCTCACACATCATTTCTTGGCTACTCTGATGCTGATTGGGCTCCCTGCTTGGAGACTCATAGTTCAACTTATGGATACTATATTTTTTAGGAGGCAATCTCATCTCATGGAGTGCGAAAAAGCAACCCACTGTTGCTCGGTCCAGTTGTGAATCAGAATATCGAGCTATGGCTAACACTGCTGCTGAAATTGTATGGTTAACTCATCTTCTTCAGGAACTTCATGCTTTACCACCAGACAGACCGACTATTCTTTGTGACAACCAGAGTGAAATTTTTTTGACTCAAAATCCAGTCTCTCATAAACGTGCCAAACACATAGATCTTGATTATCATTTCCTGCGCGAATTGGTTGTTGCCGGTAAACTTGCTACGAAATTTGTTCCCACCAAGCTTCAGGTGGCTGATATTTTTACAAAAAGTCTTCCTAGTTCTCAGTTCAACATTTTTCGACAAATGCTTCGTATTGGTCCGCCACCGTTCAGCTTGCGGGGGGATGTTAGAGAAGTTATTGTTTAAGTATTTGTTTGTCTAGTTTAGATTTCACAAGGTAGCATTGTGTAACTTATTCCTCTATATAAGTCTGTTGTAACCTACATTTGTTTGATGTGAAGAAGCAATTATCATATTCATTCAATATTGTTTTGTTCTTGTGAAATTTAACTATAAAACTTTATTACTAGTTAGAAAAATATTGAGTTTTATAACCTTTCCATCAAGTCATTTACTTTTAACTGCTTATGAAAAAATTTACAACAATAAAACAATATTGAAATTGAGTGGTATAAAAAAGTTAAGTTAGTTTAAAAGGGCAACTAAGAAAGTTGGATTAGGTGACATATTGGAGTAGTAAGCATTCAAATTCATTTAAGGTGATTTTTGAAATGAAACTTAAATCGAATCAACCTGTTTACAAAAAAAGGGTCGAAATTGCAACCTCTTTTTTTATTTGATTACTAACTAGGAATTTCATGTGTTGTTTCCATGCAGACGACTTGATAGGAACTTGTTGAGTGGTGACATACCATCAAACATCAACAACCTTACCAATGTGACCGAGATGTAAATACAACTGCTTACTATAACTTGTCATTATAAACAAAAGCATATACAATGTTTAATAAATCTCTTTTGTAGGTACCTATCAAACAATCGATTAACAGGCCTTGTACCCAATCTCACGGGCATGAACCGCCTCAACTATCTGTAAGTATCAAAGCAGAAAAGTCCGAATGTATTTTGTTTATTAATGCCTTAAAATAAATAATCTCAATGGGATTGCATATTTGCAGGGATCTAAGCAATAATAGTTTTTCCCAATCAGATATTCCTTCATGGTTTTCAACTCTACAGTCTTTGACAACTCTGTAAGCAAAGTGCTAGCTTCTTATATTTATGTCTTAATTTGTTCATGAATATTGCTAAACAACTTATAATGGTTTGTTGTTATGGCAGAAAGATGCACTATACAAACCTTGTAGGAGAATTACCGGCGGCCTTGTTTAGTATTCCACAATTACAAAATGTGTATGTATTGTGTATATCAGTTTGTTGAGTGTTTAAAATATTTATTTTAACTCGATGAAGCAGGATAACTCTACCATTGTTTTGACAGTGATTTAAGTAACAATCGGATAAATGGCTCCTTGGATATTAGCGACAATCCTAGCAGACAACTTGAACTGGTAGATCTTCGGCTTAATGTTATTTATGATTTCCGCCAGCGAAAACAATATACTATTGGATTAATGTGAGTTTTTTTAATAACTGCCTCTTTCTATTCATGCATGCAGTGCTAACTCAACTTTTTTGAGCCCAAAGTGGATTCCTTTTTTATACAGTTGAGCTGCTCTTGCTTACATTATTCAACTAAACCATATAACATTACAATTGCAGACTTGTTGATAATCCAATATGCATGGAGTCAGGGGTGACAGATCGATTTTGCTCACTTCCAACAAAAACTTCTACCTCGTACTCGACCCCAAGGAACAATTGCACACACCCTTCATGTGGTTCTGACCTTGTCGCAAGTCCAAACTGTCAATGCGCATATCCATTCACCGGCTTGTTTTCATTCAAAGCTCCTTCTTTTTCCTCATTGATAAATGCAACCATTTACGGCTCGCTTCATGACTTACTGATGTCATTCTTTAAAAATGCCTCACTCCCGGTAGATTCGCTGTCATTGTCAAATCCAAGCAGAAACTTGGAAGATTATCTTGTGATAAGACTTGAAGTTTTTCCTTCTGGACAACCAACATTCAACAGGACAGGGATTATAGGGATCTCGTTTGCGCTTAGCAATCAAACTTTCAAGCCTTCAAAGACTGATTTCAACACCTACACCTTTGTTGCTGAAAACTACAAGTTCTTATCAGGTAATTCCGCGCTTGCTTAATGATATAAACTCAAGATTTTAAGATTGTGGTTATGTTGGCCCAGAATCAAAGTATGCAGCGGATTAAAATGAAATATATGAATAGGATTAACACAAATACGAATTGATAATTATTATAGATCGAATGATTGAAGTTTAATACAAAGAAACAATGAACAATAATCGGAATTCTGGAAGTTTTGCCTTGAGAGGATTGTAAGTATGACACAATCTTGATAACCGAAACATTGTGCCTTATCCTTTGTATTTATATGTTTCGAATGAGTGTGTCCCTCCTTGAACCGTTGTAATGTTCTGTCCCACCGGTTTGACTTTGTGTTTGGCGCCAAAAATAACAACCTTAACCGTAGGGGTAAATTGGTCCTTTTACTATATAAACATTCTTGAAACATATGCTGAAACGTTGTCTTCTAAATCTGATGTCGTGCAGCCTTGTATAAATGATTTGCAGCCTTCAGATCTTTGCCTTGCAGCCATATATTGATGATGTAACTTTGATGTGCAGCCTTCTTTTGTAGACAACCCAAATCGACCCATATGCAATTATCATCTAATTTGTTTCCTAACTAAACTATACTATAGTACTTATAATTATTCTACTTAATTTACATTACATACACACAAATATAAGTTCAATATTCACAACATACAAATATAATAAAGTTATAGTTACAAATCAACACTCGCCCCTAATATAACTAGGGCTCATGGGACTTGTAGGTAGAGTTTCGATGACTTCTTTGAGGGCTTTTTCTGCTTGAGTAAAGTCCACATTTCTTCGCTTCATATACTTTTTTGCAGCCCTCCAATCACCTCCCATGTATAATGCATAGTCATCTTCGTTTGGCTTCATTTCTTTGCTTGATGATTGTGCATTTGTAGACATGTTTGGCATAGTATCCACCCTTCTAACTTGACTACTTTCATGCCTTTCTTTCTCTATTCTTTCGGCTGTTTTGCGGGCATTTTTATGGACAAGATATTGCCAATCTAAGACATCTAGATATTGAGCATACAAGATTCTCATCATGTCCTTGTCCTCATAGTCAAATCCTAACTCTTTTGCGATCACAACCCAAATGTTATACATTGATACTCGCCTATGACCGCCTTCTTTTTGTACCATGATATATAAATCATACAACTCAACATTCTTTCCATTCTCAAACATAGGGGGAATCGGCCTATTGGTTATCCCAAGGTATTCTTTTAAGAACCATGACACCATTTGGATGAATGGTCCTTTAAGAATGTTTCTATGTGCCCAAGGATAATCCATGTCATGTATAATGTCCAACAACTCAATGCACTTATCAAGGGAATCGATGTTTATGTTGTTTACAATATCATCTACGGTTCTTATGTTGGTTTCGGCATCAGCCGAAATGTATTCAAAATAATCATTTAAATATTTTTCTTTTGATCTTATGTGATCACTATCATCTTCCAACACTTTTGATATTGTTTCCCTTGATTCACTAGTATGTTCTATGAAACGAAATTGCATACTCTTGTCCTTGAACATATTTTCAACAATACAAAAGTTTCCCACAATCTTTACTACAAAGCCTTGTAGAATAAGTTGTGGTAGACTTAAGATATTGTCTTCTAAATCGGTTGAGAAAAAAACATTTGGTATAACCAATGTTTGATCTTCAACCGATATGCTTACTACTCCAACCCCTCTAATAAATACAAACTCTTTCTTAATCCTACTCTCAACCCCAAAAGATTTCTTTAATTTGAGAAAGAAATCTAGATTACCCGAAATATGATTTTGGAGATTAGGACTAACATACCACATATTTTTCCACAAACCGTTGTCCGATCCTTGAAGAATATAATCTTCCCCATTACCAAAGGATTTCTCGGGATAATATGATATCCCCGTGTTTATTGCATCCCTTATCAATTGTGCACCCTCATCTCTTTCCTTAATGCCACAAACACCAATAAGATGACCCGGTTGTTTGCAATAGTAGCACTTTCTTGTTTCAATCCCCCTTCGTCTTAGTGCAGCCTTTCTTTCTTTCTTTCGTCTGAAATTTGCCATGTATTGTGGCCTTGATCCCATATAAGAAATCCCGGATGACTCAGACATTGCTTTATATGAATTACGATTGTTTTTACTGACTAAGAAAGTATGACCGAAGAAGAAAACTTTCTGATGTGATGATTAAATAGAACAGAAACAATCACACAACACAAACAAATGATCGGACTGGACTTAAACAGAAATTATCAAACTAAACTTCCAGAATTTAACTATTAATGAAACACAAGTATTATGACTTTGATGATTGACTTATGCTTTTGACAGAGAATGATTAACCGTATGTGGATTTTGACACAGAAACAAATAAACTTAACCCGAACAATAAAATATTGACAGAATTGTATGAACAATTACTGACACTTTAGACAGGAAGATGAATCAGAAGACAGACATAGACACAGACACGAATACGATGAACATAACAGATTTTGAATGTTTGGTACAACCGATGAACCTTGCTCTGATACCAGTTTGTTGGCCCAGAATCAAAGTATGCAGCGGATTAAAATGAAATATATGAATAGGATTAACACAAATACGAATTGATAATTATTATAGATCGAATGATTGAAGTTTAATACAAAGAAACAATGAACAATAATCGGAATTCTGGAAGTTTTGCCTTGAGAGGATTGTAAGTATGACACAATCTTGATAACCGAAACATTGTGCCTTATCCTTTGTATTTATATGTTTCGAATGAGTGTGTCCCTCCTTGAACCGTTGTAATGTTCTGTCCCACCGGTTTGACTTTGTGTTTGGCGCCAAAAATAACAACCTTAACCGTAGGGGTAAATTGGTCCTTTTACTATATAAACATTCTTGAAACATATGCTGAAACGTTGTCTTCTAAATCTGATGTCGTGCAGCCTTGTATAAATGATTTGCAGCCTTCAGATCTTTGCCTTGCAGCCATATATTGATGATGTAACTTTGATGTGCAGCCTTCTTTTGTAGACAACCCGAATCGACCCATATGCAATTATCATCTAATTTGTTTCCTAACTAAACTATACTATAGTACTTATAATTATTCTACTCAATTTACATTACATACACACAAATATAAGTTCAATATTCACAACATACAAATATAATAAAGTTATATTTACAAATCAACAGGTTAGGCCTATAAAAGAATTGTTCTTAAAATGTTCTGTGGGAACTTCGTTTGTGTTCATTTATCTAATAAACAAACATGAAAAATTCTTTTGTTAATTTAATTAAATGAATGAACATGAACACATGTTTCATTCGTTCATTTACGTTTGTTAATGTCGTTTATGTTCATTCGTTTTGTTCGCTTATGTTTGTTCATGTACATTGGTTTGAATATTAATGCAAAAGTTCAATATATGTATCTGTGTGTGTGTGTTTCATATTTTGTAATACAAAAATTCATTTATGTATATGTTCATTTATGTCCATTTGTGTTTGTTTATGTTCATGAACTGTTCGTTTAGAATGTTAAGGGACGAACATAAACAAACACGAACATGTAAACGAAGGGACATGTAAACGAAGGGACATGAACAAGAAAATTTTGTTCATTTAATTGTTGTTGTTCGTTCGGTTCATTTGCATGCCTGATTGTGGTCAGTGAAGGTCATTGTGTGTTGTTTTGCAGAATCAGAAATTGGAGTAGCCAAAAGCAAAACATCCAACACTGGAATTATAATAGGATCAGCCGTTGGTGGCTGCGTGCTTGTGGTGTTATTAGTACTTGCTGGAATGTATGCCATTAGACAAAAAGGACGAGCTGAAAAGGCTGTACAACATAACCAACCATTTGGTAAGTATGTTGCTAATCACTTCAATTCGAAAGACATTCCTAAAGGTGGAATTTCTATCCATTTACTAATAAATGTTTGGAACAAGTAATGTTTTATCTTTAACGGGTCAAACATGTAAATAATAATTACCTTAAAAAGAAAAACATTTAATAAGCCAAACGGGTACAATGTCATGGAATATATACTCTTAACATAATTCTGATATTCTATTTTACACAGGATTTATAAAATTTGGACTAAAATTGTTTGGTCCCAACTCTTCTTGAACAAAAGATCATGCTTTACTCATGATTTAGTTTTGACTAAGGGTTTTCCTGAGATAAAACGAAAACATGACATGAACCTAACACTAAATTCGTGACCATGGGTTTAGTTTAAATGGGTACGGGTCAGGTTTGTTTTATTAATAACTTAAATTATTAACTTTTAAGTCGGTATAAACTTTAATATTTTATTAATTTAAATTTAAAAATCTAAATAAATTGGCCTAGATTTCATACATATGCTTCAAATAGTTGAAAATAATCTGCAAGTTTGGAATTTTAAAGTATTAGTATTAAATGGGGCGTGTTCTTGTCAACTCGAGAACACATGTCATCTTAGAATCAATGTGTGAGGTGAATTTTGGGTTCATGTAAAATTTGCGGGTTCATATCAGGTTTGACCCGCCAACCCACACGGACACGACTTGTGTAGCAGTCGATTTTTAATCCGATACCCAAACATGTCCTTTATGTTGGAGTTAATCTCGATGGGTCGATGGATCATAGCTATTGGGTCAAACATGAATGGGTTAAAGTTTATCAAATGTTAACTGGAAAGTTGGTTTGCATGCGTGGAGAGTAAGGAAGCCACAAAAGAAAGGATTATTATATTTGTTTGACTTATCTAGTTATCTAGTATTTGATAATTGTCTAGTATGAATAGGATAGTAAGAGATAAAGCATATCTCTGTTTAAGTCTATCTAGAAGTTAATAGTATTAGAATAGAATTAGGAGGCTTGCATGCCAAGTAGAGTTAGTATAAATAGATGCTAAAGTTTTAGTTTGTATTCATCAATTTCCATTCAAGTTAATAAAGAAAAGTGTCGTGGTAGTTCCCACAAAAAATCGTCGGTGTTTGTTCTTGAATTACTAATTGTCCCCAACAATTGGTATCAGAGCCTACACGATTCTAGGCTCGTGGGAAGATCGATTGGGGTGTATAACCGATCGAAAAGAACGAAGTGTTAAGCTATTCAATCGGGGTGTATAACCGATTGAATTCCGAATACGAATCTGCAGTTCTTGATTCGTAGATCAAAAGAAATTTGTTCGGGGTGTATAACCGAACAGTATCAAAGCCGACCAGCCATCGTGTGTAGGGCTGAACTTTTGGTACAAATTTTGATCAGGAAGAAATTCAGGGAACTAGAATAATGGCCGACGGAGCACAACCCAACAACGCACTTGCAAACGTGCGTGACCATCAGAATGTAAGCCTTCAATGTCCGAAACTCACTTCAACAAATTACTCTACATGGTCTGTGGTGGCGCGAACCATTCTGGGTGCTTATGGTTTGGCGGAAGCAATAGACCCAGTAACCGGAGGAGCCGTTGATAACCGGAAGAATCAAACGGCGATGGCGATTTTGTTCCAGTCGCTCCCAGAAGATATACTGTTGCAGGTGGCAAAGTATGCAAGAGCCCACGAAGTGTGGGAGGCGATAAGAGTACGTTTCTTGGGAGCAGATAGAGTTCAGAAGGCTCGGATCCATGTGTTAAGATCCGAGTTAGAGATGTTGAAGATGAAAGAAACAGAGACCATAGACGAATTCGCAGCTAAGATTAGTGCTATCGAGGGCAAGTTTAACAACCTTGGAACTACTCTTGAACCGGAAGTACAGGTGCGTAAATTATTTAACTCATTACCGATAAGGTTCTTGCCTATTGTTGCATCGATCGAACAGTCGGAGGACCTTGAGACAATGCCGTTTGAAGAGGCAATCGGTAGATTGAAGGCGTTTGAGGACCGGGTAAGACTGTACGCCGGGAACGATGCTGACTTACAAAGTAAGCTTCTGTTTACTAAAACAGAAAGCCAAAACAAGTATAATGGAAACAATCGTAAAGGACGAGGTAGGAACCAAGAGTCTTCAAGCAACTATCACGGTCGAGGACGTGGTCGTGGGAATGGCCGAGGACGAGGTAATTATAATTCCAATGATAATCGTGGAAATTATCGTCCCAATGATAATCGAGTCAATGAACGTACCGATGATAGTCAAAACAACAATCAACAAGAAAAGAACAATGAACAAAGTCAAGAAATCGGTCACCGGGGACAAGATAGACGGAATGTTCGTTGTTATAACTGTAACAATTATGGCCATTATGCTTGGGAATGTACAAATCAAGTGGAGGAAGAAGCTAATCTAAATCAATTTGATAACCAAGGTCCAGCCTTGATGATGGCAGAGGTTGAGTTAAAAGAAGATAAAATCTTTTTAAATGAAGAGAAGGTACACCCAAAGTTGTTTGCAAGTGACAGTCATGATGACTCGAACGGTGATTCGGTTTGGTACCTTGACAATGGGGCTTCAAACCATATGACGGGTCACGAATCACATTTTTCTGAGTTAGATCGATCAATAACAGGAGTCGTCAAGTTTGGGGATGGCTCAAAGGTTAAGATTAGAGGAAAGGGTACAATTGTGTTCAAGTGTAAAAATGGAGAACATCGAGTAATGCATGATGTCTACTACATACCCGATCTTTGCAGCAACATACTAAGTTTGGGCCAACTAACCGAAGAAGGTTGTAAGGTTTGGATGGCTGAGAACTACTTGTGGTTGTATGAAGAAACAGGAAGGCTACTAATGAAGGTGTCTAGAAGCATAAATCGGTTGTACAAGATTGTATTGAAGTCGGGAAAGCCGGTTTGCCTACTAAATTCAATCGAAGATGAGAATAGAACTGATGTTGATATGGCGGTACAAGATGACGCGGAGTTATCGTATTCTATCCCACATGAAGAAGTCAAGATCATGTCCGTTGAAAATATTGATCCGTACAAAGACACTGAACATGGTGGCGATTCGGTTGTAGATGACGAGACGACGGTTGACGGTGGTGTTACGGTGGCCAGGGATGATGCACCGGTTATTGAACCATTAACCATTATGCCGATTTTTGGGGGAGCTCGCAAGAGTCCGTGTGCAAATCAGATTGATCAACAAGATAATGCTGTCATGTTTGTCACATGGGGTGATAAGGAACTAAATAATTCAGCAAAGGTGACCCAAGATAATATGGTTCTTAATAGCCTACGGCTGAAAATATTTGCAGGAGAACTTATTAATTCAAATAAGGAGTTTCATACTCAAATGCTTAGTGGGCTGTGTGGAACAAGTGTGATGGATATTAGTGTGTGGGCAAAAGTTTGGCTGGTAACGAAGAATGGAAATTCTAAGGGCAGCAACTTTGAAGTAATGCGTAAAAGGAAGAGATACGTTGGAAGATATCGACACAAACCGGAGCTTGTTGAGAACAAGCATATTAGCGGGGAACTACGGCGCGAGAATGTTTTAATCATGGCGTTACTCAAGATCAAGATTAACGAGATGCGAGTGTTATTGGGAATCAAAGATCTAGGTGGCACGCATCAAGATTAAGGGGGAGAATGTTGGAGTTAATCTCGATGGGTCGATGGATCATAGCTATTGGGTCAAACATGAATGGGTTAAAGTTTATCAAATGTTAACTGGAAAGTTGGTTTGCATGCGTGGAGAGTAAGGAAGCCACAAGAGAAAGGATTATTATATTTGTTTGACTTATCTAGTTATCTAGTATTTGATAATTGTCTAGTATGAATAGGATAGTAAGAGATAAAGCATATCTCTGTTTAAGTCTATCTAGAAGATAATAGTATTAGAATAGAATTAGGAGGCTTGCATGCCAAGTAGAGTTAGTATAAATAGATGCTAAAGTTTTAGTTTGTATTCATCAATTTCCATTCAAGTTAATAAAGAAAAGTGTCGTGGTAGTTCCCACAAAAAATCGTCGGTGTTTGTTCTTGAATTACTAATTGTCCCCAACACTTTATGTAATCCTGTTGTCTGATGGCTATGGTGAAATACTTGCAGCACAATGGGATTCAACTGGTGCAAGTGGTGGTGTTCCTCAGTTGAAAGGAGCAAGATCCTTTACCTTTGAGGAACTTAAGAAATACACAAACAATTTTTCTGAAGATAGCTTGCTAGGAGCAGGCGGATACGGAAATGTTAGTATTGTAATATATATATATATATATATATATATATATATAGTACGCGTGTTATTTGCAAATGTAAGATTAAATTGATTTTCATGTGGTTAAAGATTGGAGAATATTGTATAGGTGTATAAAGGAAGTCTGCCAAATGGTCAGCTAATTGCCATCAAAAGAGCTCGACAAGGATCAACACAAGGCGGGCTTGAGTTCAAGGCTGAGCTCGAGCTTCTTTCACGAGTTCATCACAAGAACGTTGTGGGGCTCATTGGTTTCTGTTTTGATCAGGGTGAACAAATGCTGGTTTATGAGTATATTGTCAATGGGACCCTCAAGGATAGTCTTTCAGGTACCCGAATGACCTAGTGATGCTCTAATTGCATCAATAATATATCACCATAGCCTTTATATTGTTTTGCTACTAACAAGGGGTCTGTTGACCCCTTTGTTACGGAACTTGTTAGATTTTTATATTTAAATCTTTTGTTGTTGTTTTTATTATTATTATTATTATTATTATTATTATTATTATTATTATTATTATTATTATTATTATTATTATTATTATTATTATTTGAAGAAGAAGATGAAAAAAAAACATGAGTTTACACCTAGTTGTAACCGAAAGAGAAAAAAACATGGGTTTCAAGAAGTTTTATATGTGCAGGGAGATCAGGCATTCGGTTGGATTGGATGCGAAGGCTGAAAATAGCACTCGGCGCAGCTAGAGGGTTGCAATATTTACATGATCTTGCTGATCCTCCTATCATACATAGGGATATTAAAACCAATAATATCTTACTAGACCAAAGATTAGTTGCAAAAGTTGCCGATTTTGGCCTATCCAAGCCACTAAGTGATGCTAATAGAACTCATATTACCACTCAAGTCAAAGGGACCATGGTTAGTAACTTTTTTCAGATTTTTTCTTTCTAACTATATCCTTTTTATTGTACATGTTTGACTCAAAGGGTCCAGGGTGTGTCGAGCCAAATCGGGCCAGATATACATACTTGACTCAAAAAAGCTAATAACAATCCAATATGTTTGTTCACAAGTAAATTTGTAGAAATTGTTACCATAGTGATTTGTGACAACTTTTTATTAATGCAGGGATACATGGACCCCGAGTATTACATGACTCAACAACTGACAGAAAAGAGTGACGTTTACAGCTTTGGAGTTGTATTGTTGGAGCTAATAACCGCAAGAAACCCAATTGAGAAAGGAAGGTATATAGTGAGGGAAGTGAAACAAGCGATGGACAAGAATAAAGAACTATACAATCTACACGAAGTCCTTGACCCGACAATTGGTTTGAGCAACCAACTTAAAGGTTTAGAGATGTTCGTGGATTTATCACTGAGGTGTGTCGAGGAGAAGGGAACTCAAAGACCAGGAATGAGTGAAATCGTGAAAGAGCTGGAGAGTATTATGACATTCATAGGTCTTAACCCAGGTAGTGAACCATCAACTTCCGCAAGTTACGAAGGCACTGGCAAAGACTTCAGCCATCCTTATAGTAATGACAGCCTTTTTGCGTATAGTGGAGGTTTTCTGCCCCCAAAGTTGGTTCCAAAGTAAGAGTTTCTTATCGCATAAGGTATATATATGAACATGAAAGTATTTGTATCTAAATGTATTTGTTTGTTATATATGAGAGTTTGGAGTTGTAGCAAAGTATAAAAATATTAAGATGTTGGAATACTGAGTTTGTGTAAATAGAATAAAGGAACCGTTGTTAAATATTCAAAATTTTATGGTGAAGTTAGTATTTATAATTTTATATCTAGCATTAGTTCTATTTGAAGATTAGCTGATACATGATTCATATTCATTCTTTTCATCTAAAAATAACTAGAAATGTTAATGTATGTAAAAGGTTTAATAAAAGTAGCTAAAACAAAACAACCATAGCTAGGAACCATAGGAAAATTGACATTCTAAAGCAACTAACGATAAGAGACCGATCACTAAAATGGTCGACCTGTATATGGACCGGTGGGAATGTGAAAAAAGAGTGAAGAAACAGGTCAAATGAAGGGATATGGTACCTAATCCTGGTGCGGATTACGGCCCTATCCCACAAAAACACTAACTATGAAGTTATCGCGAACAACCCAACCCACGAAACGGAACATCCCGCAGAATATTCGGACATCGTCTGATAGTACGATGATGTACGGATGATCAGGTATTAAGAAGATCCAGTCAGGAGCTGAACACACGCTGCGCCAATCAAAGAGCAACACGTGTCATGGGTGGTCCAACAACCCCTGACAATGAACAGTGATATGACTACTCTCATGCTTCCACCATGCTGCCATGAACAGTACCCGTCAGAGTACTGTACATACATGCTTACCTGCTGCCAGACGTCACGTCTGACGCCACCAGCTGGTCAACATGATTACTTAGATTAATTTTGATTTGTTAAGAGTACAATAAGAAAAGTGTGATCCATAGCTTATTACCAACCAAGGCCCAATCATTCTTAGACTAAAAATTAGGCTTTCTATTCCTACAGTTTCCCTTTCCCCATCTACATACAACATTTATTCATTCAGCTTGCCAACACTGTTAATTTATAAACTAAATTTTAGATTATTGTTTGTAAATATATGTTTAATTGTACTTGTATCTAGAACAATATAGTTGTTTGTAAGTATTTAGGATTCTAGTAGCTAAAACAAAACAACCATAGGAACCATAGGAAAATTGACATTCTAAAGCAACTAACGATAAGAGACCGATCACTAAAATGGTCGACCTGTATATGGACCGGTGGGAATGTGAAAAAAGAGTGAAGAAACGGGTCAAATGAAGGGATATGGTACCTAATCCTGGTGCGGATTACGGCCCTATCCCACAAAAACACTAACTATGAAGTTATCGCGAACAACCCAACCCACGAAACGGAACGTCACCTTAACGACAACATCCCGCAGAAGAAAACCTGCGCAGACCTTTTCATTACCATCTGCAGGATTACATTAGAAGGGGAACGTACGTCACCATCACAAAGGAATCTCAGCGCGTGGGCTAACGCGCGGAATATTCGGACATCGTCTGATAGTACGATGATGTACGGATGATCAGGTATTAAGAAGATCCAGTCAGGAGCTGAACACACGCTGCGCCAATCAAAGAGCAACACGTGTCATGGGTGGTCCAACAACCCCTGACAATGAATAGTGATATGACTACTCTCATGCTTCCACCATGCTGCCATGAACAGTACCCGTCAGAGTACTGTACATACATGCTTACCTGCTGCCAGACGTCACGTCAGACGCCACCAGCTGGTCAACATGATTACTTAGATTAATTTTGATTTGTTAAGAGTACAATAAGAAAAGTGTGATCCATAGCTTATTACCAACCAAGGCCCACTCATTCTTAGACTAAAAATTAGGCTTTCTATTCCTACAGTTTCCCTTTCCCCATCTACATACAACATTTATTCATTCAGCTTGCCAACACTGTTAATTTATAAACTAAATTTTAGATTATTGTTTGTAAATATATGTTTAATTGTACTTGTATCTAGAACAATATAGTTGTTTGTAAGTATTTAGGATTCTAGTAGCTAAAACAAAACAACCATAGGAACCATAGGAAAATTGACATTCTAAAGCAACTAACGATAAGAGACCGATCACTAAAATGGTCGACCTGTATATGGACCGGTGGGAATGTGAAAAAAGAGTGAAGAAACGGGTCAAATGAAGGGATATGGTACCTAATCCTGGTGCGGATTACGGCCCTATCCCACAAAAACACTAACTATGAAGTTATCGCGAACAACCCAACCCACGAAACGGAACGTCACCTTAACGACAACATTCCGCAGAAGAAAACCTGCGCAGACCTTTTCATTACCATCTGCAGGATTACATTAGAAGGGGAACGTCACCATCACAAAGGAATCTCAGCGCGTGGGCTAACGCGCGGAATATTCGGACATCGTCTGATAGTACGATGATGTACGGATGATCAGGTATTAAGAAGATCCAGTCAGGAGCTGAACACACGCTGCGCCAATCAAAGAGCAACATGTGTCATGGATGGTCCAACAACCCCTGACAATGAACAGTGATATGACTACTCTCATGCTTCCACCATGCTGCCATGAACAGTACCCGTCAGAGTACTGTACATACATGCTTACCTGTTGCCAGACGTCACGTCAGACGCCACCAGCTGGTCAACATGATTACTTAGATTAATTTTGATTTGTTAAGAGTACAATAAGAAAAGTGTGATCCATGGCTTATTACCAACCAAGGCCCAATCATTCTTAGACTAAAAATTAGGCTTTCTATTCCTACAGTTTCCCTTTCCCCATCTACATACAACATTTATTCATTCATCTTGCCAACACTGTTAATTTATAAACTAAATTTTAGATTATTGTTTGTAAATATATGTTTAAATCTAGAACAATATATTTGTTTGTAAGTATTTAGGATTCTAGTATGTAAAGTTAGTAAGGAAGAATGATCAAGTCGTTTTGTTGGACAACAATTCTGATGTGCAGCGATTTATAACAGAAAACAAAGGAATCAAGAATTATTCATCATATATACAATCATATGCAAGAACAAGAATTCTAAATAAAAGTCTTTGTATCATAGTTATCGATAGCGAATAGCGGTAAATAGCGACGGGCTACCGATATGCTACGTAGCGATAGCGATGAATAGCGCCCGCTATTTCGTAAATAGCGGTAAGGTATTAAAAAAATTAAAAATATTTTTATGTACAAATTTACAAGTATAAGGACCAAATGTGTATATACACAAACTATTTTTATACTTTCTATGTAAAAATTTAGAAGTTTTGGCACTATATGTAAATAAATGGAAGATAGAGGGGTTAAACATGAAAATGTATAAAGTTATAAAACCCTAAAAAGTCTAAAACACACAAACCCAGCCGCCATTCATCTTCTCTGCGTCTTCTCTTCATCTTCTCCGGCAAGAATTACAGGACGTCGCCGGAATCTTTGCTGGACTTCGCTAATTGCTTGATAGCGGGACGATATGTACTGTGTAGCGGTAAATGGCCGATACGCGACGCTATTCGCTATCGCGCCCGCTACAGACGCGATTGACAACTATGCTTTGTATTGATCGGAAATATGGTAACAACCAATAGTACAGAATCTGTTTACAAATATCTATATATAGCCATAAACTTAACCGTCAGGACTATATGCTAACTGTCAAACCGTTTGGTATGACAGTTATATCATTCGATTGACCCATTTCATAATTCGACCCATAATAATTAACTTGATGCATGATACAATAATAAAAGTATAGTTTATAATTCCAATAAACACAAGAAATTTTAACTAAAGTAGCATATATATTATTAGAAGCAACATGTATATCCTAGTGGACCTAGTCCAAGCATACCAATACCTAATTTCTTTGGTTTTAATTCTTTTAGCAATTCCTTGAAACTCCAGCTTTAATCAAAGAATTTACAACCCAAATGCACCATTAAAAATCTATAATGTGAACCATTTGTAAATTTCACAATTTTTTACTTAATTCTCTATACTTGAATTTCGAACGAAGTAGGATGCATAAACCCCAACTGCCACCAGCGCCGCCACCACTCCCATCTTCACCGTCACCTTTCTTTCCTCTTTCATCACTCCTATGGCTTGATCTAATGACATGTGACCACTTTTTCTTTCATTGTTAGGCCTTGTAGGGTTATTTAAGGGTGGTTGTGATGGAATAGTGGCGGCTAAAGTTGAAGAAATGGGCTTTGTTGATTTTGTATCTTGTTTTTCTTTTGTCATGGGTTCTTTGATGGTGGGTGGATTGATGATCTTGTGGAACATCTTTATGGTGAGGATTCCACCATCGAATTTGGCACGAATTCCGCTCATTTTGCAAGCATTAGGAATTTTAAAATCTTCATGAAACCAATGCCATTTGTTTCCAGGAATAAGACGTTCCCCGCGAACTTGAATGATGTTTGGATTTTCTGTTGTAACCTTAAGAAACTCCTTGGGGAATCCTACGAACAGAAATGGAGGCAACTTATTAATGACGGAAAACTTTGGTCTAGAGGTATCAAATTTGAGCTACCAGAAGGCATGTGGTGTGATTTGGAGCCGTGAGGATTCAAATCTCAATGGAGACAAGTTGTGCATATTTAAGGAGTACGTATAATGAGGGTGTGTGTCGGCGCGCACAGTTAAAAAAGAGAAAAAAAAACTGCCAAATGTGAGGTACTGGGTTCAAATGTTCAATCTCAAGCCGATGTTACATTGGACTGGGCTTTTAAAGCCCAATTATTAGGTCTAATGTTAGATCTTTTACGGCTTTTGGGTTAGGCCTTCACCCTCAATTTTGTATTCTTTATTCTTATTTATAAAGTTTTACCGGTCAATACCTTTAAAAAAGAAAAAGAAAATAAAAAATCTCAGCCACACAAGTCACGTAAGGGATTTAATGTAAATGGTTAGAAATTATCTCATTAGCTATATAAATAGCAACTTTATATTTAGTTTGGGGTTTTTACTCTAGAAATCATTATAAAATCAATGTATTTTCCAAAATATATACATTTGGTAACTAGAGATATTATAAAGTAATATTTTGGTAACAAGTTTTACAATTCAATGACTAAAGTAAAAAAAAGGACAATATTAACAATTTTGTTTTAAGTAAAACAAGAACATTTACCAGGTAGATAAACAAGAAGACTGTCATGATCATCTTCTTGTATCCATTCATAAATAGGCTTAAATTTTTCGTAAACACGACCGGCAATGGCTTGACGTGGGCGGTTAGAATTAGCTCCATCAACTCTCGGTCTATTTGTCATTTTCCCGCACGTAATTGACCCTTAGATCCTCCTATATCGACTAGAAGACCATAGGTTCTTTGAACAGTAATTCTATTGGCAACAAGTGAATTAAACATAAGTTTTATCTATGGATTTGTTCATGATAGATTAATTGAAAATGAGGTTACATGTGCTTGAAAATTTATAAATTCTAATAGGTTTGCTTGAGATGTGGGTATTCATGGAGTTTAAAACTTGTTGATTGAATTATCTTCAAGGTTATGATCATCCTTTTCTTTCTCATCAAGGAAGCCAATTCCATAACTATGTCTTGCTTTATCTTTAATTTTTGTTTAATTAATGTTCATTTCAAGTTAAATTATAAGGAACCTTATTACTTTATGTTAACACCTTTTTGTTAAATGGTTATTGACTTTTTTTAGCCCAGGTAAATATTCTTTGGGCCGAGTTTGTGAGACACACTTGTCAGGCCCAAAGATAAAAAATTTCTTATGGGGCTAGTCTATTATTGGAAAATTTACACATATAAACATAAGTTTATACATTCATTGTATTAATGGCATATATCTTACGGTCACTTTTACCCCAAAAAAAGGACTATTTTCAATAGCATGAATACTAAGGCACATTGTATCCTTCCAGAGCCCTGCACCAGAAGCTTCATCCCGCCTACGGTAATGAAACAATGGGGCGGTGTGTTTGTGCTCCAGAGCCCTTCTCGACATTCCCAAACTTTTCTCCAATTCGGTGGGTAGTTCCCCAATTCACCTCCTGATTGCCCCTCCCAATGGTCGTGGAGTAGTGTTCCCACGAGTACCTCATTGCCACCTCATTACAGCGGTGTTCCTCCCACATGCATACCGAGTGACCTTAGGGGTTAAATACTTGCAAGCTAGGATTTAGTTATTATCTTTTGACTTGTTATTTTGAAGTTTTATGCATGATACGTAAGATATATGCTATACACTTCAATGAATGTTTCAGTTTTATATATCCTTGGAAATGTATGTTACCTTATTAAGGAGGAGAGATGGTCAAGATGGTCATTTCACCATCATTTTAAGATGGCATCCCAAAAGCCACATGTGTAATCTCCAAATTTTTACCATCTTTGTTCTATTTATACCCTTGTGTACCACCTTTAATACCCATTGTACAAAGTAACAATGGAACTCATAATTCACATGTTAAGTGAAGATGCTTACCCTCTTCCATCCTAATCGACATTTGTCTTTCGTTGTGTCCTTTAATTATGAGACTGCTCAATTGCTACCTACCAGACATAAAACCTACGGTTACAAAATCCCTCTTTCAATTCCCTTCGATTACCAGACATAAAATAAGGGTTACAAAATCGTCAATCAACCATCACTAAGTAATCAGAATAGTAGCAGCTGAGATAGTAGCATCTTGGTATGTTATTTCTCCGTGTGCAGATGCTTTAGTTGTTCTTTTTGATATGTTTATCAGGTACAATTTTGATCAACTGAGTTTTTTTCATTCTAATTTTGCTATTTTTTATTTTTTAATTTATCTGGTGTTTTCTTTGAACTCATTGAACCTGTTCTGTAGCCATAAGCGACTACAAACAATCACTCCAATTTCAAAACTTAAATGAGGAGAAGTAGAACAAACAATTGGAAGTGCGTGTTCAACAATGCATTTCTGTTTCTACAATTTTTTTATATTAGCTATTCTGACAATAAAGGCGACATTAGTAAGTCGTAGAAGGGTGGAAATTTCAATATTTGATATTGTTGTGGGGGATGTCATACCTCTAAAAGTTGGAGACCAGTAAGATAATATGTTACTACTCATTTTTTATTTCCATTGTTACATTTGTTTGACGCTTTAACTATAAATCAAGTTCCCGCTGATGAGGTTTTGATTTCTGGTCATTCCCTTGCTATTAATGAATCGAGTATGACCAGAGAAAGTAAAATTGTGAGTTCCATGGATTTTAAAATATGTAACTTTTTTATCTGTCTTTTTTGGGTTGGAATCATAATTTTTTAAATGCTGGAACAGGTTAACAAAGATCACAAATCACCATTTTTAATGTCCGGATGCAAGGTGGCTGATGACTATGGTACTATGGTGGTATGAAAGATGCTACGTCTTTTTTCCAAATCACCTGTACTTCTTTTGAGACGTTGCAGGAATGAAAATTTTATTCACATAATTGTTTTAGGCGACAAGTGTCGGAATAAATACAGAATGGGGATTGCTTATGGCTAGCATTTTAGAAGACAATGGTGAAGAAACACCATCACAGGTCAGTTCTCAGTGCATGTTCTTCCATAGTTATAAAACCACTGCAAAATGCTTAAAGTATTGACAAGTTCGTGTTTGAAAAAAATAACACGACTAGATTTCGTGTCGTGTTCGTGTTTATGGGTTTCATGTTCATGTCTTAACAGGTTCGTGTAACCTGTTGCCCTTAAAATATACAAGTTTACACTTTAGTTAAGAACTTAAAAATGTGTACTTATCTATTTTCTTTGTCACGACGTAATGGAATTCTAAAAAGATTTATAACAAAAGCCCAGCCCGAATCACTATTTAAGCGCAAGAAAGCGTGGTTTAAAAATATAAAAGTGAACGAACCAAAAAACTAGAGTCAAAAAGTCAAAAGCCCAATTGTAGTTTATGAAATTATTATCTATCTACTATATATATATTGCAAAGCTAATAATCCTACATGTCATAATATTATGCAATCTCTCCTTTGAGAGATGCCACATATGATGTGATGTGGCAACTCTAGACCAATTAAAAAAAGGAATAAATATGGTTTAACCTAATCTATTAAATACCTAATCTACTAAATGTAAATATTAAACCTTTATTATTTTCTCTCTTATGTTTCCACCCATAACTTTTAAACGTTAATATCTTTTATATACGAGATTTTTTAAAGAAAAAAAATTACACCAAATTAACGAGCGTTTTATTATCTTTCCAACGAGTACCATAGTGCTATATAAAAAACGGAGAAAAAACGACTATTTTTTGTAACCCGACAGGTATTGTGTCAGGTTTGGGATTAATTTAAAAAAAAAATTGTGGGTTTGGGTCGGGCTTGGGATTAGGTGATACCCGACCCAATACCCGAAACCACATACCCAAATACCCGAACTATATACCCGATCATATACCCATAATTTTTTTAACGCATCACATAACCCTTAGACTAATGCGTTCGATATTTCAATAAATAACTTTTTTTCCTTATTTCGTGTTAGTTCTTTTTAGAATGGTCGATTACAAACTTCCGAATTCATTTGACATTATATAATATTTTGTAATGGCACTAGATTTATACCCCGGCGCAGAGATTCGTTTTTTTTTTTTATATTTGAATATTATAACTTATGGCAGAAGATTTGTTTAAAATAAATAATAATAATAATAATAATAATAATAATCATTAATCATATATTGGTAAGTCATTAATTATGTTGTCATATTAGATATTTTATTATGTCATATTAGATATTTCAACCCGGGTAGTTTATGAAATTATTATTATTATTATGTAGAAGTATGAGTGGAAAGAAAGTCCAAGCAGCTTCCATCAACTTCTCAAAACTTCTTGTCTCCCCCGAACCCCTTGGCTTATATTTATTTATCTATCTGTTTAACACCGCTGAACATAGAGCCTCGATTTCCTTACGAAAGTGCTGCTAATCGACAGACACAAAGTATGTTCCTCTTCCTATGTCCTCTGAACGTCTAGTAATTAATGAATATACATAAGTTGTATATGCCGGGGGCTAATTCAATCTTTTGTAGATTTAATTTGCTTTGCTTTGTTACAAAGATTTTATATTTTATAATTAGTTGGCAGGTAGAATGAGTGAAGAAGTAGGATACACTGTGGCATCCGACAGTGAAACTAGCAAGGAGGAAACATCATCAAACCCTGAAATCGCAATCGGCATTGACGTGGGTACTTGTCAATGTTGTCTAGCTGTTTGGAACGGCTCTCAGGTAGAGCTCATCAGAAACACAAGGAACCAGAAGCTGATGAAGTCATATGTCACCTTTAGAGACCAATCTCCATCCCCCGTAGGCGGAGGAGTCACCAATCAGCTCTCGCACGAATACGAGATGCTCTCTGGTGCCTCCATCTTCAACATGAAGCGCCTCATCGGCCGGGTCGACACCGACCCGGTCGTTGTTCACGCTAGCAAAACCTTACCCTTTCTTATTCAAACCTTGGGTATTGGCGTCAAGCCCTTGGTTGCAGGCCTCGTGAATAACATATGGAGGTCAACCACCCCTGAAGAAGTTGTTGCTATATATCTTGTCGAACTCAAAGCTCTTGCCGAAGATCGGCTCAACCGTCCTGTGAGAGACGTTGTGTTAACTGTCCCCGCTGCATTTAGCCGCTTACAGTAGACACGAATTGCGCGCTCCTGCGCCATGGCTGGTCTCCATGTTCTTAGACTGATGCCCGAACCTGCCTCTGTCGCTTTGCTGTATGCCCAGCAACAGCTGCTGCTGTCGCAAAAAGATATGGCGGATAGCGGGACTGAAAAAATGGGTCTTATATTTAACATGGGTGCAGGGTATTGTGATGTTGCTATAATAGCTACTGCTGGGGGAGTGTCACAGATGAAGGCCTTGTCAGGGAGTTGCATAGGAGGGGAGGATTTGCTTCAAAATACGATGCATCATCTCGTGCCGCCGGATATGGACACTATGTTTTCAGGTCATGGACTTGAAGAGATTAAAGCCATGGGAATTCTTCGAGTCGCAACGCAAGAGGCCATACACAAGCTCTCCTTTCAACCCAGTGTTCAAATCGACATTGACCTTGGAAACGGGACTAGAATATGCAGGGTTGTCGATGTCGAAGAATTCGAGGAGATCAACAAAAGCGTATTTGAAAAGTGTGCTTCTTTGATAACACAGTGCCTGCATGAGTCCAAGGTGGTGTATATCGACGATGTGATTCTTGTTGGTGGTTGTACAAATATTCCCAAACTAAAGAATATAGTGATGGGTATCTGCAAAAGAAATGAAGTCTACTCGGCTATCAACCCGATGGAAGCTGCTGCTGTTCGTGGGGCGGCGCTGGAAGGAGCGTTGGCTTCGGGTGTGAACGACCCTTTTGGAAGATTAGACCTCCTAACCATTCAAATTAATGCTCATAGTATCGGGATTCGGGCTGATGGTAACAGTTTTGTACCCATCATAGATCGTAACACTACTCTGCCTGCTAGGAGAGACATGCTTTTTACCACTGCCCATGACAACCAAACTGAGGCTTTGATTGTGGTGTATGAACAAGGAGATGATGAGAAGCAGCTGCTGCTCGGGTATTTCAAGGTGGTAGGGATACCTCCGGCCGCAAGAGGGGTACCAGAGATCAACGTGTGTATGGACATCGATGCATCGAATATGCTGAGAGTTATGGCTGGTGTTGTAATGACTGGATCTGGAACCAGAAATCCAGTGGTTCTGCTAATGGAAGTTAGAATGCCGACCGCTGATGATGGGCATGGATTGTGTGCTGATGCTTTATACAGATCATTGGGGTCTACTCTAGACTTGGCAACTCTCCACAACAAGGTTAACGCTTAGTATTTTATCTTCATCCCCTGTTTGTTTGTTTGCATCCCTTTTCATTTCATGGTTGTAGAGTGTTGTATGATGTGCCTTATCCTACTGTAAAAAATATATATATATATATATATATGAGCTTTATGTAATATCTGTTTGAAAAACAAGAATAATGCTGGTTCTTAGGCCCTTATTAGTTATTTGTTGTATGGGTCTTTGTAATGATTTACCGTTACTTTGGACCAAAACTATCGTACTTACTGACAAAATGACCATGTAAAACTGAAATACTGGATAGTTTATAAACTAAATTATGATTTTGATGACAAATATAATCGATTATTAATTAATATGAGGCAGTATCTTTAAGCCTTTAATGTTGGTAATTTTCATTACCTAGTTCAAATAAAACAACATTGTTATGAATAATCGTGTTGCATTTTATTAAATTCAAATTTTTGATTACTACTATATAATATAACACTAGTGGGAATACCCGCGCGTTGCGGCGGGTGCACCTGTTTTTCCAGCTCGTAGCTGTTGTTCGGGTTTTGTATATGACTTGTTATACCCATTTGACCCGTTATAACCATTTGACGCGTTTAGAGATATAACACAACTAATATTTTTCTCTTATTTCCTTTTCTTAAATTTCAGACGTATCCGTTATACCCACTTGACCCATTTAGAGATATAGCAGGGGACACCCGTGCTGTGTGACGATATTACTGGCGTTGCATCTGACCACATGCAATCCCACTGCTATTATTGGTGATAAAAAACCGTGCAAGAACAAAGCATAAAGTTGTAATAAACGTCAGTAGTTATTAACCTTCATTAAGATTATCAATGCAAAATAAATCAATGACAAAAGCTATAACCAACCATATATTAACGTGTAGGAGTTCTAATGGGATTTTGTATGTGCTAAAAGCATTCACCGTATGAATATCATGGTATACGACTATATTGATTATTTTTATTGGAAGGTATATTCATATCACTTGCTATACACACATACAATGAAAATCATTTACACACATTTGAATCGGATAAGAATTGACTTGCGCTAACCATTCTTTAACATCAAAAACTGAGAAGTCACCATTCCGACCCACACTCCACAACCATCGATCTTTCCATCCTGTCAAAACAGCGAATACATCAGCTCTGTGCAGTCTGCAAGTTCAAATAATTCCTGATGCGACGAAGACGCTCCTCACCATTCCCAGCAGCATTCATCTACCGAGTCTACTCACCACTTTGATATTTTTGTTCTTTTCCACACCAATATTAAGGAGTGATGTACAACATGGTAATTTGCGGATCAGGGTGTTATCAAGGAGCATATCCGAGTGAAGGAAGAAGCAGAGGAGATTGTTAATGCTTCTGAGTCTCAGAACTCGTTTGTAGCAGATAATTCATCAGACATAACGTTGGATCTGCTGCTCGACATTCCTAATGATGGCGAATATTTGCAATATGAATACGGTGAGTTGCGCATAATAACGTAACTTCTTGCCATGACAAGTATTAATGGTGTTTATATTAGAACATATATTTAAAACCTTATGGAATAAGACTGTAACTTGTAAACGTACGTTTTTTCCCCTTATACATGACTACTTACATATGCACATGAAATAATGAATAAAATCATACACCATAAGAATAGAAAACACACTTGAAGAAACGAATATAAAAAAATACAAATGCAACTTCAGTGACAAACAATCTAGCTCTAAAACCATCCCATGAGTTTCTTTGGCGTTTCTCCAGTAGCTCGACACTTAGCCGTGATTTCTTCTGCCTTGAGAAGCTCTTTGTGGGATTGAGAGAGAATGTAAAAGATGTATCTTTATTAAACAAACATTCTAATTTACAAATGAAGGGATATGTCGGTATATATACTACCGAACCATTGCGACTATTACATGTATGGTTGTGTCGGTTGAGGGAGTAACCGCCTAGACTTAGGATATAACACAATAATACAAATGATAATAATATACTTAGGATATAATCAAGAATTATGTCTAACATTCTCCCCCCCCCCCTAATTTTTTATTTCTTCTTCCATGCTTCTTTAGCTCCTTTCTTCGTAGCTTGATTTGTATCACACAAATTCTCTTGCCTTTTACTTTTCCTTTAATTGTCTCACACAACTTGCTGATTGTTCTTGAATCACACACAGATGATTAGCTAGCTTCACTCTTCTTTGTTTGCTTCACACAAACGACTTTCATAGTTTTCTTGATTTATATTGTTGCTTCACACAACTTTGTTTTCTCAGCTTTTCTTGGATGATCTGAGTCACACACAGGTCTCCTTCTTTATTAATTCCTTCACGGCTTTGATCGTATCACGCGATTCTTCTTTTCATGGTTGCCTCACACACCATGATCTTCAACTTACATCTTTTAGTTTAGTTCTTTATTTTGATCACTTCAGATGACCCAACTTCTTGCTTTTGATCCACTCACTGGATTTTGCCAATCTACCTATCACATGTTGTTTCCGTATCACACGGATATTCTTCTTTAATCATATCACATAATTAATCGTCTTCTCTTCTTTTCCTTTGCACATTATTAATAGAAGAGTAGGGTCTTCATCTTCTGTTTGGACTAAAAAGGATTTAATATTCCTTTGTTTATTTGGACATTCATAGGCATAATGTCCAAGTTTCTCACATCGATAACACTTGGGTTGAGACTTATCCTTTGTACTTGTTTCTTCTTGGTGGCTGTCTTCACGACTTTGACCTTGGGTTCCTTGAAACTTGTCTCGTCTATCATCTTTTCTATAATTGATTTTGCCACGACTTCAACTAAAATCTCCTTTTCCTTCTTGACTTATCTTTCTTTTGTATCGTGCAAGTAGAAGTTTATCATAGTCATTTCTATGGTTTCTTTCATCTCTAGATCGGAGACGCTCTTCATATGCTTTTAGTCATAATAGATTTTTCGAACTTTGATCCGAGGGTCTTTGACTTTGTATTTAACGCACTTAATCTACCAGCAAACTGGTCTATTGTTTCTGTCTCTCTCATTGATAACATCTCGAATTCTGTGCGTAATGATTGTAGTCTTGCTTTCTGGACTCTATCAATTCCAATATGTCTCGTCTTTAATGCTTCCCATATGTCTTTGGCTGTAGAATGTGATGCAACCGTATGATGTGCGAACTTGTTTTTGGATAATCCGGTGTCTCGTCGGAGTTTCTTTGTTCTTGCCGGAATTCTTCCTTCCGGTCTGTTCTTTCGAATAACGGTTATAATCTAATTAATAATCTTTCTGATTGATCTTGGTTGGCCAATAAACTTATGCCCTGGTAAAATCATTTCTGTGATTGTCTCTGTTTTCGGATGAAAACAGGGGATGATGTTTCTTTTGTTCTTATGATTGAATCACTCAATCTCTTTTCCTTTCGGTTCTTCACGAAACGATTTCACAGATTTCTTTCTTCTTATGATCGAATCACTCGATCTTCTTCTTCGTTGCGACACCGACTCACTCGGTTTTCTTCTTCACAGGTTTCTTTGGATCGTTGGCTCTGATGCCAAATGTGGGATTGAGAGAGAATGTAAAAGATGTATCTTTATTAAACAAACATTCTAATTTACAAATGAAGGGATATGTCGGTATATATACTACCGAACCATTGCGACTATTACATGTATGGTTGTGTCGGTTGAGGGAGTAACGGCCTAGACTTAGGATATAACACAATAATACAAATGATAATAATATACTTAGGATATAATCAAGAATTATGTCTAACACTCTTCTCCACATTTGGCTTCCCTGGGTGCCCTCTTTTCTTCTGCTTTTTTTGTGGATGAGTACCATCTTGTTCTTCATCTTCTCAATATATATACTTGGCCTTCTTCTTCTCCTGTTTAACCAATTTCAAAGCCTTATTATATCTGATTTCATATTTTTATTCCTTTAGTGAGTGAAAAGCAACCAAGATAAGAAAATGGATCTGTTTTGTCATTGACTAATTGATAAACCGCTCATGATGCTTATTTGACTTGGAAAGAATCTATCATGTTCTGGTTGAGTTCAATTATATTACCTCGATCTTTTTCAACTCGGCTTCTAGATCGGCTTTCTTGCTATTTTCCCATGCTCCAATTGAATATAGCTTCTGCTGAGCTCTGTTCAATCAGCTTAAATCTGTTAGTTTTGTAACACAAAAGATATAATAACCGAAGACCACAAATTCCGTTTACAAGTTGCGAAAGCTAACTACAGTCTTACTTGTTCTCAGCTTTAGACTTCTCACTTTCTTCCCATGCTTTAATAAGTGCATCTTTCTTCTCTGTTGCTACTTTAGCAAGAACATTATCTAAACAGACACATATATTAAACTTCTTTCATTGTCAAACCGAAATCATTTTAACTTGGTATTTTGATTGCTTAGATTACCTCTGTTGGCAAATCAATCTAAAGGTTTCTCCTCACAAACTTCTGCAGGATGTCATTTTATCAAAACAGTTAGAAATTAGTTTACTTTCGACGATGGCGATAGCTTTAGTATCATCAACGGGTTTTTCTTCATGAACAATAGGCTCGACAGGGACGATGGCTTTCTCGTCCTCCTTGACAGGAGTCCCCGGCTGGCACTCGGGTTCTAATTCCACCTTCGGATTTTTTTTGTTTAAAAAAATATACACATTGTCCCCAATGTATAGCTCAAGTGTGGGGATGGGCATATTACTATATATATATATATCAAAATGACACAAATTATTACATATACACATGCATAGAAAATAGTTAATGTGAAAACCCACTTTGGTTGATAAAACTAAGTGTAAAAGTCAAAAAAAAAAATTGTTTTGTTTATATCATATGTAATATAGGTTATTATAATTATTACAAAAAAAAAATCTTTTTGTATTTAACTGTTACAAATATATAACAAAATGCTATTGTTGCCTTAAAACTGTGTAACATTTAAACGACATTTTTTGTAACACATGTGTTACCAATGCCAATAATTTTTATCTTTTTTATTTTTGTAATAACTATAACAACATATATTCCATAAATAAAAAAATTGATTGTTTGATAGCGTTTTCTCGTATTTTCTCAACTCAAGTGGGTTTTCAGATTATACTTCACTCACACGCATAATACATTGTCTAATACCTTTTAAGCCGGCGCCAACGCCGAGCCAAGCTGGAAGGACAAATCGGGTTTGCGTCCAGGCGAATATCCATGGTATGGCTCGGAGGTGGCCGATTCCAACAGAGGTTTTTCGGCGGGTGGGACGACTTCCGATATTTAAGTTTCCGAGCTCAGCTTGTGGGGTGGCTTCTTGAAAGTATGCTAGGAATTCGGGGTTTTCGTAGACGGTGTTTCGATAGCTTTTGCAGCTAATTTGTGAGATTTGGTCCATTAGGTTGCGCCAGTTTTCATCTCGTGGTGGTTTTGGGGGGCTCAGGGTGGCAAGAAGGACAGCCGTGGTGTAGACTTCAAGTTGCCGGACCGCGTATCCAGGTATCCCGAATTTGGCCTGCACCATTTCTCCCTGCTCGGTTGATCGGAGGGAGCCCTGTAAGTTTAAGTGAAAGTTGAAATGAGAGACAGTGTTTGGTTTATTTGGAAAGAGGCTAGTGCTAAACGAGTCGAAGTGGGTTGGTGGGTCGAACCCAACACGAACCAATATTAATTGATGACAGGATCCCCGGTAACACCAGGGGCGAAGGTTAGTTGATGAGGAAGTGGGGGAGGAGAGGTCCGACGATGGAGGCGGTGGTGGATAGCGTGGTGGAGGCGGTGAAGTTAGCTTGCAGGATTCATAATGTCTAAAACCCAAACCTTTTACATCTGGGTCCTTCAGACAGGATACCCGGTAACATGACATGAATTTAGCTTGCAGGATTCATTTAAACTTGTCCAATATTAAAGAGGTCAAGACTATTCATCTAATTAATCCGCATAATATAAATAAAACCAATCACTTTAGTTCCCACAAGACACATTGATCTAAAGTCTAAACCTAGCAAACCCAAAAAGAAAATACAGGAAATTGGATATAATATTTAATAGTCCTTACCACAACTGAAAGATATGATTTGATTAGGTTTCTTGTGTTAACGGACCATTTATTCCTTCAGCATGCCAAGGCTCAATATTCCTCGCGGCTATGGTTAGGGCTGCGGCTCCAGCCTCGATAACATAACCATCGTTTTGTGGGTCCGTCTTGATTATTATCTCGGACTTACACTCATGGGTGCATTTGAGATAAAATCTGAATATGGGGATCCCATGGTACGTCTCACCTACAACTTCTTCTTTGCGCGAATTAAATTTTGTGCCCTTGTAAATATAATTGTAACACGTGCCGCAACGAATGGTCATGGGTAGCATCATTCGAATGTGAATTTGTTTATTTTTCGGCATACGGTTTCTTGCAACCTTGGATGGATCAAAATCTGGAGGGTTGATCACCTTTCGTTCAGCCATGTTTAATTTGTTTCTTTCTTGTGGATCAAACTGTTGGCCGGAAACTGTTGAAAACCGTCGCAAATAGCTAGGATAATAAACGCAAAAAACTATCACAGATGATCAAATTAGGTCTTTGAGAAGGGGCTCCGAGTTTATATAGATAGAGATAGAGATTCCTTTTCAAATACTATTTAACAAAAAAGTACTTGCCCCACAAGCTATTTAACCGACTTGCAATTCGATTATTAAACAACTTATATAAAATCAGGAGTAATTTATTATTTCGTGGTTTAGTAGAGAATTTCGATTATGATAAGTTAATGTTTTCCAGGGTTAAATTGCAATAGATTTTTTTAACCAAAATTAATGCAAAATGATTATTTGATAAAATCAAATTGGCATGGCTGGCTATGGCCCAAGTCGGGGAGGCCATCCGGCTTGGGTCTATTTTTATTAGGGCACAATTTTTTAATAAATTTCGTCCATATATATGTGTGTGTTTAAAATAGAAATCTCATTTAACACTTAAAAGTTGGGCCCAATAATTAACTTAAAACTTATAAATTATTAACCCAAGACCTATAACATTTATAAGCCCAATATATATTTAACCTGCTAAATTTAAAAAAAAAACAATGCTCTTCTTTTTATTTTGTGGGACCCATAGAAGAATATCAAGATTTCAATTTACAATTGTTAGTTGAATGTTTATTATCCTCCATGACTACCATCTGTTCATATTCTATTCATCTAAATTCTAATTATAAGTTTAATTTTAAGATTTTAATTGTAAAAATTATTTTTATGGTTTTTTTAACTTCTAATTGAGCGTGATTACTTTGTTGGATACTTGGGTTTTATTTATTTTTTTATGTTTCTTGGCAGATTGATGAGCTATTGTTGCAATTAGGTGTCTTGTTGTGTACTAAAATTGAGTGTAATTACTTAAAAAGGTAATTTTTACATATTTAGAATAGGGGGTTTTGTTGAATCCTGAGTGGCGTATTTTTTTAACACTTTGAATAAGGTACGTAAATTCTTGGAGACGCCCTCTGCAAATTAGTTATGAATGTGTAAAACTTGATATTATTTTCGTAATTTTTAATCTGCGGGTTAATCTATCTATATACACTTATAACAAATGACACTAAACGGAGCAATATTGGAGCTTTTTAATATTATTTTAAAATTTCAAATATATTAATTAATATTTTTATGCTTATTTTTTATTTATTTATTTAAGTTTAGATAATAAATAATTGTAATCACTTTTATTTTAACATGATTTTCATGTTTCTTTCCTATCTTAAGTAATAATCACTTTTTTTATTTCTCTCCTATTAAATAAAAATATTAAATCATAATTTACCATTTCTCTCTTATTTAATTGATTTTTTTCTCAACTATTTAATATATCTACTTTTAGTTTATTGGTAACAATTTAATTTAATTCAACCTTGAATAGTACACAGATTTTTAACCTAACAATAAATAAAAAATAAATAAAGTGAAATGTTATAATTAGTAAAATGATACATCAAGGTTTATTTTTTAAAAGACACATGTTGTTAATATATATTGTATAGATGTCTCTAGCCTTGTATAGGTGTTTAATAGTTGTTTTGTTTATGTTTGTACGCGTTTGCGTGATAAATGGTATTTTTGTAAGTATGCACACGAGTATGAATATTATACACTACCTTTGCTAGTTGTGTGGTTTTCAGGCGAGTATGGTTCATACTTGTGTGTCGACTTGCTAGTCGCCCCATATGCCTGTGGTGACTAGCTAGGCCTATAAATAGCATCAATCATTGTCCTAACTTGAAGGTTGTCACATCACACATTCCACAACAGTTATGTCTACGTTTTCGGGTTTGATTCTTGTTTTGCTATACTCGTGCTCTGTTTTCAATAAAGATTCGACTTTGAAACCATCTTTTGTGTTTTTGGCAACTCGTCTTTGTGTGTGTTGTTGATATTGTTATCTAAACCGCGTCCCGAGGATTCCGCACTCGTGACGTGTCATACCCGTGATATTCGAATTATCCGCGACGATCCTACACATGTTGACGGTTCTATGTGTTAACCGATTACGTTACATTTATTCAACTCATGTAAGACATGGGTTTATCTAGCCCATACAATAACATGCTTTTTTTTAGTATAACTTTTTTTATTACTAAGCATATAAAATTACATTTATTCACCAATTATAATACACGGGGTTCTAACATAGTCTCTATATATACCAAAGCAATTGGGATTAGGACACATAGCATTTAATGATGCCATCCCTGCCATTGAATTTTATCCAAAAGCATTTCATCCAAAACTACTAAAGTTGTCATTTTCGCTCTCATGTGCATGGCACATGCACTTTACTCTACGATTTTTAAATGTTAATAACTTTTTTGTGCGACATTTTTTTAAGTATACACCAAACTAACGAGTGTTTTGTTATCTTTCCAACGAGTACTATAGTGCTATAACAAAACGACAAAAAAATGACTTTTCAGTGAGTTTTTGTTTATGCTAAAAAACACAATGCACAGTATGGTACTATAACAAAACGACAAAAAATGACTTTTCAGTGAGTTTTTGTTTATGCTAAAAAAACACAATGCACAGTATGGTAAAAAACACAAATCGGCAGCAAAAAAATACAATGTATTATTTCGTCTGTCTATTGTGTTATTTGTATGTTCATTATATTTTATTTGTCCCGTTCATTGTGTTTTTTAATTCTCATCACTGTGTTTTTATATGAATACGATGTTTTTTGTACTTTAGCAGTGAGGAGGGTTGCTGGTTAAAACCCGCCTTCCATTGTCCTCGCCACGCCAGTATCTACAAATGTCGGCAAAAACGTTTAACTATATAACCAAGTCACAGGCTACTAATAAAGAAAAAAATGCAACATACCAAACCGTCATCATAACCAAGTCACAAGATACCAATGAGGAAAAAATATACAACATACCAAACCAGAGAGGAGTGCATTCGACTTAGAAGGTGGTCTCGGAAGCGGTGTAAGAGGCGATGACTGCCGCCATGAACACTGCACACAACACACCTAAAACGACACCACCATCCCATGTGGAAAAACCATGCGCCGGAGGCAGTGTAGGCGGCGGACCACCGACTTGTCTTTCTGATTACCAAAATAATGATGACAGGGTGACCTAAAGACAATGTTGCTGACAACAGTAAGGCAGAAGCCATCATTTTTTCCTGGTTTCACTCTCTAAAATCGATTTCATTAATTTCTCTCCCCCCCCCCCCTCTCTCTCACTCTTTTTCTCACTCTGTACAAATTAGCCCTTACAACCACATAGCCAACGCACCGGCAAGACGAAAAGCAAAAACCAAGCGTTTGCCGGAAGAAAGTCGGAGAGAAGAGAGAAAGCGAGTTTCAGAGAGAGATGAGAAAATTTAGAGAGAAGTAGAAAGATAGGGGGCTTTATCTGTGTTTGTGTGTGTGTGAGAGAGAGAGAGAGAGAGCGAGAAAAGGTTTGATCTATGTGAAAGAACGAGAGACTAGAGAGAGGGGGGTCTGATTTGTGAGAGAGAAAGAGAGGTTAGATAGAGAGAATTAGTGACCTGCTCAGCAGGTGGTCACTGAGTAAGAAAATATTTTACCCGATAGAACCAAGCTTCAAGGACTTGTACTATTTGCAACAGTTTAGGTACCCTCACATACCCAAGTTAGTAAATATATAATATTAGTAATATAAGTTGTTTATTTAATTTAGAATTAATTAGCAAAACTGTCCAGTGGTTTGGGCCAATATGTCACTTCAGTTCAAACTTTTAAAAATTGCTTGAACAGTCCCTGACTTTTGAAGAAATAGGCCAAAATAGTCAAAAGACTTAACCTAGTTAAGTCACAGGCAAAATGGTCAACTCACGTATACAATTGTCTTCCTCCCCATCTCTTCTCTTCCCCTGTATTTCATCCCCAATTTAGACACAAACAACCACCTGCACCACCACTACCACCCACCATCTCTTCCACCATTCACCACCACCATCCACCCACTAACCTGAAACAACTTGCTCATCACCACCATATCCTCCTTTTAAAAATTGCACACCCCACCAACCTAAAACAACCTGCTCAACCACCACTCCCAAATCAAATCAACTTCAAGATCATCTCTTTCTTTCAATCAACTGTAATGAAGATGACAGAGAGGTTGCAGCAATGGAGTGGTAGAGCAATGTCAAGATTCTCCTTCAAAAACACCACCATCATCCTCTGTTTCTTTAACTTAATCACAACTCTGTTCTTGATCCATGCTTTTTTTATCTCCTTCCAATTCCAATACATGAGATTCAGGTGCAAGTTACTTACTTTATTATTCATCTATAATGGGTTCCTCTTCTTTTTATTAAATTTCCAATCTTTATTTAAAATTAGCCCTTTTTTTTAAATTCCAAATTTTGCAATACCTTAACCCTAATTTTGTTGATACCTAGTTTTGCTTAAGTATATAAAGGAATATGAGTAATTAAGACGTGCAATGGAGCCTGTAGAGCTTATAAAAATAGTATGTTTAAATGTTTATAGTGATCTTGTATGATTTGGTTGAGGACGGTGGTGATTGGTGGTTGCAGGTGTGAACAGTGGTGGTTGAGGACGGTGGTGACAATGGGGGTTATCAGTGGTGATTGGGTTTGGTGAAGGTGGGTTGCAGAAGGTGGAATGTGGTGGTTGCAGGTGTGGGTGTATAAAATGGTTGCAGGTGGTTGCAGATGAGATGATGAAGAAGATAATTTTGCCCCTGACTTAACGTCAAAAAGTTAACTGGGTTAAGTTTTTAGACTGTTTTGGCCTATTTCTTCAAAAGACAGGGACTGTTCAAGCAATTTTTAAAAGTGTGTACTGGAGGGGTATATTAGCCTAAACCACATGAACGGTTTTAGTAATTTACTCAATTATGTGATAATTTATCTGTTTATAGAACTTTATATGTACTTAAAACATAAATGAAAATAGTATGCTAATTCAAATCTATATTCAAAACTTTAAGCTTTAATTATTAAATTTATTGATTTAAAAAAACATAACTTCTATTTACTATATAACTTAGATGGGCCCGTTCATTATTCAAAATCAATAGTGTGCTACAATATTTTAGAGACCGTCAGTGGCGGATCTAGAAACATTTTTCAGTAGTAACGTTTTTCATTTTTTTTCATTTTAGTAGTAACGTTTTTCAATTTTCGTAAAAAAAAAAAACAAATTTTCCACTAATTTTCCACTACGCGCACGAAGTTGAGCCGCAACATCTGCACCCCCTGCTAACAAGCTACATCCACCCCTGGAGACCGCATATATAATTCACCTGTACATAGTTGAAGAAACATGAATGCTATATCATTGGGTTAGGGTTGATATTAGTAGTGATTCTATGAGATGAATGATTTAAGTTGTAAAGTGTATATTTGGAAAAATGTGGGTCTAGAGATAAGACCAAGGAAGTAAAGAGACAACTGGTTAGAAGAGTCGAGCATCTAAACGTTGGAAATAAAACAAGGGTTGGAAAAGTACGATGTGCTCGTAGTCTTTTCAACAAAAATTCTAGTGAATTTCGGATGCCAATAAAAGGAGAAGGGACTCCTCCTTTTATAGTACCTCGACGTTCAACTTTCTCAACCCGACCTCTACCTTTAATGGGGCCCAGACCAGGTAGAGGTGTCTCTTAGTTTCCGGCCCAAAACCTCAAGACCAATATGTGCAACTGGGTATGTAAAAAAGAGGGAAAAGGGGAAGATGTTACCGTCCTGTCAAATATACACATGACGTCCGTCGAGTGGACGCTGATAGGCGGCGGACACGTGGCGTCCACCTGTTGACTAATCCAGGGCGGTGGGTAATCATCTCCTTTTCTGGAACCTGAGACAAGTGGGGGTCGACAAAGTCTTCTGTCAGAGATATCTTGGCTGAGGAGCTGTCACGTCGTCGTCCTTTCTGGTGATCAGGCCAGGCACAACTTCTGATTGGCTCGGGACTCTGACGGGCAGCTTTTTGCATCCGGAACAGTTGCCCAGGGCAGGCGTGCCTTCGGGTGTGTATCTCGATGCTGCCCTAAAAGGTATATTTTAATTGTGTCGACGAAGCTTGTGTATCTTGATGAAGAAGCTTCGTTGTGCGTCCATTGTATTGTGGACGCATGGTGTTCCGCTGACGTAAAACGGTCGGGAGAATGTGCATCCTATTGGGTTGTAGACGCATGGTAGTCCGCTGACGTAGAACGGACGGGAGAACTAGCGTCATGCTTATGGGGCAGAGCTTTCTGTTTGTTGGTTGTAGGTGTTTAGTTGATCATTCTTCTTTCTTCTTATGTCTTGACTTCTTGTAGTAAGAAAGAGTGAATTGATTTTGATATGGTATCAATGGTTTTGGTACATATGTCTTCAACAGTGCATAAAAATTACATGATAAAAATATGTACTAACATTTAAGTAACCGGATAGTGCACCACATCCAAAGCAATATGTATATTATGCGGTTTTTACGTTTTTTATTGGTTTCGGTTTTTACGTTTTTTATTGGTTCCAAGATAAACGTACTCTAACTTACAGCATATCATTTCACGATTAAATTATTTTTAGTAAACTTTATAACAACATGATAATTTAAAAGTCTTTTGACCGAGTACCTTAACAAACTATACAAAGTGGCATGCAACCAACTACTTGTAGACAAACACAAACCATACACTTCCCTCTTCTTCACCTTTCCTCCTTCTCCATCTCCATACAACAACAATGGCAAACAAATCTCGTAAACCCTTCATGCCATTGTTATGCCGATTCTCCGAAACCGACACCGTCCCACCGTCGAAACTCCCGGGTTCCTCATTCGCAGATCCTTCCTCACCAAAACTCAGTTGCATAGGCCAAATGAAAAAGAAATCAGCAGTCAGCAATAACAACCGCTTCCTCCCATGCAGCTTATCGGCTTCTGGTCGAACCAGCAACTCCAAATCCCCAGTCCACTCGAACAGCTACAAACTGTTCTCTAGTAAAAATTTAACCTCTCCTGCATTTGACAAAGCTTTGATCATAACTTCCAACAATAAATGTGCTACCAACAGAAGCAAGAGCTGTAATGGTAGAAGAAGAACACCGGTTAGATCGGATAAATGTTATATGACTAGTAGGGATGATCATGGTATTGTGAGAGTTAGGATGGCTGAAGAGCTAGACCCTCCTTTACCTGTGGTGAAATGTGGCCGAAAAGATCAAGAAGTGAACGTGAATTTATGGAAGAGACGAGGTATTGAAATGAAATCGCTACAGATTCAGCCGATTCGGTTGAGTGTGGATCGAAATAGTAACGATAACAATAGTGGTGGATTTTCGGTTCCATCATTGGCAACAAGCTATTGAGAGTATTTTTTATTTCTTGGCGGTTTAGAAAAATCATAAGCGTTTCCAAGAGTATTTTAAACTTATTTTGGTTATCTGGGAGTCCGGTAGTTAAAGGAGTAAACTCGTTTATTTGAGTTTCCTAGTGTCACTTTTAGAGCACAATGTCTTAGGTAGCGAACTCACTGGAAACCAAAACATGTTTAAAATACTGTTAGAAACGCTTATCATATTTCTAAAACAGCTAGAAAAAAAAAAAATCACCTTCTCATGATGAACAGATGAATCAATAAGGATTTTGATTATGAAACTTGTATCCAATTATTGATATTGTTTACATTGTTCGGGAGATCACTACACACTTTGCACTGTACCTTCACGTGTTCTTGTATACAAACTTTAGAACATGGGGTGTGGTTGTTAGTTGTTACAACTAAATTTGTTTCCTTATGTTACTTTTTCTTTCTATATTTGATGACATTTTGAACATGTGGAAGTGGAAATCATATAATCAAATACTTAATTATGACTAATATGGTTCTTACAAGAGATAATAATAATAAATTCTAGTTCTTTTTGTTTTTCTTTACTATATAAAACTTATAAACTTTTTGCTCGTCACTATTATCTAATTTCTTAGTGGCACGATATTCCGGTTTGGAACTGAAGTAACTAATTTTTTTTTCTCAAACTCTTCTTCAAACTAAGCGTACCATCCTTAACCTAGAAACTCATATTTAGGTAAAAAAGGAAAACAACTAAATAAATTGTAAAAATACTAGAAATGAATGTGATAATTCAAATAAGGAAAAATGGAAATAAATAATCCCAAACTATTAACTATTGGTCAATAACAGTCCCAACTACGAAAATCATCAATATTGGTCCCAACTTTCGACATATTGGAAACCAACGGACCCAAACTAACGGAGTTAGCCTCCGTTAGTGTGATGCTGACGTGGCATGCCACGTATGATCATTTTGCCACGTGGCATGCCACGTAGGATCATTTTGCCACGTGGCATGCCACGTAGGATCATCTTGCCACCTAAGCATGCCACGTCAGCATCACACTAACGGAGTTAGCCTCCGTTAGTTTGGGTCCATTGGTTTCCAATATCTCGAAAGTTGGGACCAATATTGATGATTTTCGTAGTTGGGACTGTTAATGGCCAATAATCAATAGTTGGGATTATTTATTTCCATTTTTTCTTCAAATAATAATTTTATATAATAAAGTTAATTACAATATATTTTTATGCAAAATATATATACTCGATCACACAAAATTAGCACTCACTTTATTTTTTTTAACGATTAATAAAAGTCTGATCACTCGAGTAAATTCAAAGGCATAAGGCCATCAATGGTCGCAGATAGTGTCATTGACCTGACTTGTCACCATTTCAGAGGAAACCTACCGTCTGATGGTTCACTATGGTAAAACCTCTGACTCAACTTATAATATTTTTATCTCCAAGGGAGACATCAACTCATGATCTCCACATTGGAAAGGTCATGGGGCTGGAAGTTCATTGACGTAATCACTTACAAATTTTAAAAAATACTTTACCAACGTAAGGATTCATAGTTTTTAACCATAAGTTTTTATCCAATAATAAGATCATTGTAACTTGTAATTACATCAGATTAAATATAAGACAAAAAACTAAATTAGGCTTTCATCATCTAACGAAGACATAGAGCCTAGAGGGAACGATTACCGTCTACAAGTAAAAGACACATAGTGTATAATTAAGAAACATAGATCTCAACCGTCTATCAAAATATGATAATTGATTTTTGTTGATAATACTTAAGAATTATTTGGTTAAATGATCACCATTTGATTTTCCTTTCTATTCTCGTAGATATGATATTAAAGATCCAAGAATAACCAATTGCTTCGATTTGAAGATGATGGTCGACAATGGGTAATGGTGCTGTAATGTAATTTGATCTTTATAAACTATTAAGTTTCTAGAATGGGAAGCTATTGCTATACAATGGATAAAGAGATAGAAGACATCATTTGGCTACGTTCGTTGTATGAGATATTTGTCAAAATTGTGTCTCAATATTTTTAACATCTTTGAACATTTCGTGCATTAGAATACTTATAATATAACTCACATATTAAAATGTTATGTATTGAAATACTTATAATATAACTCACATACCAAATCTTGAACATGCCCAAGATTTCGTGCATTAGAATACTTATAATATAACTCATATACCAAATCTTGAACATGAAGATTAATCTTGAATAATAATAAAGTTGAAGGGGCTAAAGTGGAAAGTTTAATTAGTTAATATTTAATTAATTATTTGAATGTTTAGAATTATCTAGTTTGGTTAATTAGTATAGATAATGATGTGAGATTAGTATTATAATAGAATTGATATTAGTATTTGAGTAGGATTAGTATGGTTTGGTTAGTATAAATAGGGGTCTAGTTTAATGGTTTTATTTGTCCCTTGTTTATTTGTTCGTTTAATATATAAAAAGAGTCGCGGGTTAGTCTCCCCAAATATCTCGTGTTCGTGTTTGATCTAATTGTCTGGGCCAACAATTGGTATCAGAGCTTGGCCGTTTTGAGAGTCGTGTTCTGATAAAGGGCAGCCGCCCCTCACGGGGCTGCAGACGGCGACATACGCAACTTGGCGCGTAAGACTGTGAATAACTCATTCAGATTTTGTGATCGGAATAGAGAACAAGTTTTGGCTAGCTAAACACATTGCTTTGCAATAAAGAGGATTCGTAGAAGGATGGTTCGAAGATGAAGAGGTGACTAGAATTTTGGTATTGTCGATTGAATAAGCCAAACAATTCTTAGAATTGCCGAGAGTTACATGATCGAGAATAAGTCATAGCCGTTGTGGACTGAACAGCGGAAGTTTATTTTGGGTTTATTGTTTTCATATTTTGTCGTGATCTGCTTGTAAAAGAATTGGGTTCCTATTTGTTTTGTCGTGATTTGCAAGAAAACAAAGGAGCAGATTTTGTTCGACTTGCTATTAAAGTTGACTGTTAAAAGAAAAAAAATCTTGCTGTTTCATTTAAAAAAATAGTCAAATTCTTTTGTTGCTTGGTGTTGGTTGTGAACTAGTTTGATCAAGATCAGATCTGCTTCAGTTTTGTTAGTACGCAGAAAGGTACATCATGGCTGGTGATAAAGAAGAGAGTTCAGGGAGTTCAGGAATGATGAAAGATTCGACAGGTGGTTTCTTTTTGCAGGCACCAAAGTTAACCTCGACCAACTATGCAGCATAGTCGGTTATTGTGAAAACTGTGTTAGGCGCGAACGATTTGCAAGATGCAATTGATAAGGAAAAGGGGATATGAATGGAAGAAAGAAATAAGTTTATGGCATTGGGTGTCATCTTACAAACTCTACCCGAAGATGTGTTGCTTCAGATGGCTAAGTATACGGAACCGAAAGATGTTTGGGAAGCACTAAGAGTTCGTTATCTTGGTGCAGAAAGAACGCAGAAAGCTCGTCTTCAAATGCTAAGAAGCGAGTTAGATGGATTGAAGATGAGTGAGACCGAAAGCATTGATGAATATGCAGCGAAGCTGGGTGGAGTACAGTCGAAGTACAAGAGCTTGGGAGCATCACTCGAAAAGGTGGTTGTGGTGAGAAAATTTTTGAACTCTATACGTGATAAATATTTACCTATTGTTTCTTCGATAAAGCAATTCGCAGATATCGAAACAATGACGTTTGAAGATGTGGTTGGACGTTTGAAGGCATACGAAGAAAGAAATAAGTTCAAGAATGTAAGTGAAAGTTCATCCCAGAGTCAGCTTATGTTCAACCAGACTGAAAAGAAAGTTGAAAACTACCAAGGACGTGGTAGGGGGACGTGGAAGATACAACAGACGAGGAAGATGGAATCAAAGATGGAGTAATGAATGTGATAATGGCAAACGGGTTGAAGAGAAAAAGAATCCCAAAGAATGGCATGATAGAATAAAGTTTGTGAGGTGCTACAATTGTGATAAGATTGGGCACAATTCGTTTGAATGTAAAGCTCCTAGTAAAGGGAAAGAAGAAGCCAATTTGACAAAGACAGGAGATGTAGGTGATATTGATCCATCTCTGTTTATGGCAGTTTGTTCAACAAAGAAAGTAAGTTTGAATGAAGAAAGGGTTATCCCTAGTGTGTTTGAAAAGGATGAAAAGAATGAAGGAACGTGGTCCTTAGATAATGGTGCAAGTCATCATATGTCGGGAAAGAAAGAGTATTTCACTACCTTGGATGAACGAGTTTCGGTTAAAGTAAAGTTTGGTGATGGATCCGAGATCAAAATCAAAGGTCAAGGTAATGTGATTGTGGTAGGTAAGAATGGAGAAAAGAAAATGTTTTTCAATGTTTTCTATATGCCTAAGTTAAAAGCAAATCTTCTTAGCTTGGGTCAGTTGGATGAAGAAGGATGTAAGATTGAGATAGCCAATGGGATATTGAGGCTACATGATCAGAAAGGAAGACTGTAGATGAAGGTTCAGAGAAACCAAAATAGAATGTACAACATCAAGCTTCAGGTATGTTGTAATCCTAACATTTTTAAAGATGAAAAGAAAGAAAGTCTTGATGTGAAATAGATTATGCAAGTGAGAGAAATTTGGTTTGGAACGATCACAAAGGACTTGTTTGAAGTTTGTGAAAGTATTGGTCAAGAACGAGTTGATGAGAAGAAGCAAGTCGAGAAAGAAAGTTGTAATGCGACTTCAAAGTTAAGTACGGAAGAGACGAATGCTAAGTTTGATAAACTAGTGAAGCAAGTATGTTATAGACAGTTGAAAAGGAGGAACAAAGGCAAGAAGAAATACAATTCAAGATTACGGGGGTGAATGAAGATTAATCTTGAATAATAATAAAGTTGAAGGGGCTAAAGTGGAAACTTTAATTAGTTAATATTTAATTAATTATTTGAATGTTTAGAATTATCTAGTTTGGTTAATTAGTATAGATAATGATGTGAGATTAGTATTATAATAGAATTGATATTCGTATTTGAGTAGGATTAGTGTGGTTTGGTTAGTATAAATAGGGGTCTAGTTTAATGGTTTTATTTGTCCATTGTTTGTTTGTTCGTTTAATATATAAAAAGAGTCGCGGGTTAGTCTCCCCAAATATCTCGTGTTTGTGTTTGATCTAATTGTCTGGGCCAACAGAACATGCCCAAGATTTAGTAGTGGAGAGTTCAAATGAGAACAAATTTTATTGTAAGAAGAAAAAGAAGAAAATTTAAACCAATACAAATCTTTCATTTAATAGTGTATTTAATGTTAAATAAATTTGTAAGTTTTTGTAACTCCCATAAACTAGCTAAATAAATGAAATCATAATTCTTTTTCAAATATATATATTTAAAACAAAGATAATTTATAGTAAAGGATAAATGTCGGTATGTGTAGGATGAATTTCATCGTATGTATGTTAAACCTAATGATAATTTCGATATGTGTAGGATAAAGGTATGATAATTTCGATGTGTGTAGGATGAATTTTTATATGTGTAGGACAAGTTTTGATGTGTGTAAGATAACATATTTAAAACTAATTAATTGGATAATTAATGTGAAATGAGTTAAATTATTTAATGTTATTTCTTCGTTTTCTTCTCAAATTAAAATTTTTCTCAAATGATCCTACCCAATTTGGTATCTGCATTATATATATTTAACAAAAGTTAATAGATATACCATACTTAATGATTGAAACATATATGAAATTCTTCAAAATTATATATAGGTAAGGCAAAACCCTAGGCCTTTGATTCATTGGCTTTCCAATAAATACATAACGAATGTCTGCTGCACATCTCACTCCACTGATTACTATTCGTATCCCAAACTCAACCCACACTGATTACTATTCGTATCCCAAACTCAACCCAAAAGACGTCGTTCCTCCTCCTTCGCCTGCTTCCGCCGTCAAGAACTGGACTTCTGTCCCTATCGGTTCTTGTAACACCCCAATCGATGGCGGAAACATCAAGGTGTCACGTAGTGACGATTGTTCAAAAGCTCATGGTACTAAAGTGTAAATATTTATTCAATGCTTCAAGTTACGATTACAGATATCATCAAGTACAAGTACTATTCCACATGTTTTCTTGATTAAGTCTTTACTAAATCCACATGTCCTACATGAATTATCTCAACAATCAACCTGAAACATGTACGAATATAAATTTGTCAACATAAATAATGTTTGTGAGCATACTTTGTTTGTACAAAATAAGTTTAAAGAATATGTTTTACAACTCATGTGTCAAGTTCTATCAAGGCATTATGTAAACACAAACAAACATGATAAAGTTAAACGGATATGATTCACACAAAGCATCCTAACACGTTTCACAATGATTTGAGCACCGTAACATGTGTTACGTCTATTTTGAGCATTTGTTCATTTGAGCACCATAACTTTAGTTAAGTCTAGATAATGATTTCGAGCATACAATGTAAGTAAACTACGTTTAAGTCTAGCATGAAGCAGAAAGATAATGAAACACGTATATGAATTGTAAACTTATAAAAGATTATGTGTAAGTGTATGTGTAAGTTAGTATATGTGTACATGTTTCACCCTAAAAGTGTAAAAATGAAAAAGGGGATAAGTATACTCACAGTTTGCGTAAGCAATCAAAATCCAACTTAACCTGTCATGAGTTAAAGAACTGTGAATTCCGAGGAATTCTAACTATAACGTTTAAAAATACTAATAAGGGAAATATCTAAAAAGACTAAGGCATCTAGGGTCTAAGGCATTACGGCTTGCTAGGTTGATTTGGGGAATTAGATTTTTTATGATAAATCAAATTAATATTAATTTCGCATATCAAAAATGATTATGAACTAAGTGTATATACATGATAAGGTAATATAATTATTACCAATTGAATATTTAATTACAAGGCAACTCCAAATAAATGGGGACAAAAGAATTAGACTGAATTACAAGTTTTGTCCTTTAAGTTTATACTATTTTTCAACGACTGTCCTTTAACTTTAAAATTGATTGGTTTTGTCTTTTATCTTTTAAAATCTTGCACGTTACTTTCTCTGACACTAACCAAGTTATATTTTAACACTAATACAAGGGTAAAATTGTCTTTTTACTATTCTAGGGCCTATTTTGGTAATTAAGTTAAAGTTTTGGACAAAATGTAAAATTTAAAATTAATATAAAACCCCTTCCCTCTCTCTTAATACCTGCCTCCACGACAATCTACCACCACCACCTGCGCGACGACTAGCACCACCTGCCCGACGACGTCCTACCACCACCACAACCTAACCTAACTTCACCTCTTTATAAAACCCAAAACATTCCCCTGCCCTCCCCTTTCTTGCTGCTCGAAGAAAACCCCAAACCCACCCACACCATCTCAGGCCACCACCCTACGCGGTGGTGAACGGCGGAGCTCCGATGGTGTCACTCCCAACCAACACACACACCCACCCGGTTCATATTTATGGAGAGAGAGAGAGACACAGATCTGTAGAGAGAGAAAGGGGTCGAAGAGAGAGAACAGAAAGGAGAGAGAGGGAAACCGGAAGAAAAGAAGATGAGGAGATGGTGGTGGTTCACGGCGGCGGCGGTGGTGTTTGTTTCATCAGGTTGTCGGCAAACACAAGTATTAACCATCAGAACTTTCCTTTTTACTCTAATAATCGAAGTGGTAGTGGTTGAATCTGAGAAGGGTTGTGCAGATGATAATGGAGTCGGTTAGAAGCAGAGCGGCAGTGGCTGGGATCTAGGGTTCCAACGGTGGTTTGGGTTACGATTTAGAGAGGAAGTGTTAGGTGGGTTACCCGGTGATGATCGGAAGTGGTGATGATGGCAGGTTCTTGGTTATGAAGTTTCAGTATGAGTGGGTTGCAGGATGTTGGTGCCCAGCGGTGGTGGAGTGGGTTGCAGGATGTTGTAGACGGTGGAGCTGGGCAGGCGGTGTAGAGTGGGGTGGTGACGGTGGTGATAGTTATTTCTATAAAACATTTTTTATATAAAAACATATGTATTTACATTTTGGCTCAAAATTTTTAGGTAGTTACACAAGTAGTCCCAAAATGAGTAGAAAGACGATTTTACCCTCACATTTAAGTTAAAATCTAACTTGGTTGGTGTCAAAGGACGTAACGTGCAAGATTTTAAAAGATAAAGGACAAAACCAATCAATTTTAAAGTTAAAGGACAGTCGTTAACTACAAAACTTGTAATTCAGTCAAAGAATTAAATTAATTGCTTTAAAATATAATTGTAAATAATTACAATAATCAAAAATAATTGATTTATTGTTCAAAAATAATATTTTTATGAAAATAAATAAATTCTAATGAAAAGATGATCAAAATAAATTTTCCACAATTTTTCTCATTTTATTTGTATTTAAAACTGATTTATTGAATTTAAATCATATTTAAATGATTGAAAATGGGAAAAACAATAAAAAGACTTATTTTCTTGACCAATAATATTTATTTAAGTTCATCATGCTTAGTAATAATTTCTCAAAACTTTTGGGATTAAAATCTTTAAAAACGAATTTTTAATCAATTAATTATGATTAACACAATTCAAATTGATAAAATTATGAAAATAAGGTATTTTCCAGAAACTAAAATTATAAAAATCTATCTATGAGGTGTCAAGTTTCTACACCTAAATTTTCATAATTTTTGGACTAAAAATGAATTTGTTAGGAATTATTTGGTAATTTACACATTTTATAAGGCAAAAATAAATAAATAAAACAAATATAAAAAATCAGTGTAGGTGCCTAGGTTTGAACCCGAGTTACTCACAACACAACAATAACAACCAACCACTCTACGACGATGACATGTTTGAATTAAAACAAAAGGAACATATTTAACTAACAGATCAAACTTACCTTCTTCCCCAATTCACTAGTCAAGAACCCTAACCCTAACTCAAGATCATTAACCTATCAATTTGCCATGACTGAAACCCGAAAGCATAGGGCTAGTGATCGGAATCGTGCGAGAAGTAAAATGGCACAAGAATTTTCAACTTACAGCGATGATTTAGACCCCAAAATGAGAAAGAAGGGCCACAACTTGGACCAAGGTTTAGAAGGTTTCTGGACGATTTTAAGGTAGAGTTTTATGCCTTTTGGGTCATGTAGGGTGCAGAAATGAAATGGTAAGTTCGAATTATATAATGATCGAAAAGAAAACGGACTTTAATTCGTTTGAATATTTACGGCGGTTACTCCCCTTTTGGTCCGATTAAAACACCATTAAACATGTTTAATACACGAATTAAATCATTGAAATTGGTCAAGACTTGATGGAGATACGTTTTGGAATCAATAAAATCGATATTTAAGGCATTAAAACCCAAAATGATGCTTCGCCGGAAAATAACACCGGCGGCCGGAAGTTTGGCCGGAAAAACGAAAATGGAGGATTTTTTTTTTAGCTTTCAGAATTGTCAGAAATGGTCCTTATTGTTTATAATTGGATCTATTGTTTAAATCTTTATAAAAACCTTAGAAACCTTAACACTTTTATAAAGCTTTTAACTTTTATATACTTTATAAGTTATAAATTATAACACTATAATTTTCTTTTAGCTTTAATTTTTTTTTTTTTTTTTGAAACATGCCTATATAAGTCCTCTTATGTGTAACCAAATGGAACGTATTTGTATAAAAATAATATATATACAAAAGTTTATAACAGCTCAAGATAATAATGATTTGTGTTGAACGAAAAGTATAAGGACTAAATTTGTAAACAAGAAGGTTTAAAGTTGTACTGTTGATCAAATAAAAGGGACGGGTGTCACAGTTCTCAACTGGAAGCACCACCGCCAAACATAAATCTTGTATAAGGAAATAAGACAAAGAAACTTTGATCGCAAGCTGATCTCAAACACAGTAGTAGCAAATAGAAGTATAGACTGTTAAACTAAAATCCTACAATTTTGCAAATGAATCAAATTAAAGTACACACTTCGATAAAAAGCAAAGCCAGCTCAAATGGAGTCGAAATTTAAAGCATCAAAAACCCATTAAGAATCAATGCCGGAATCGCAAATCAAGCATATTGGATGAAATAATGTAAAATCTGACATATTCCCACCAAGAAAGTAGACCGGAAAAGTTTTAAAATTGTACTCTTGATATAAAGTCAAACAACACAATTAATAAAATAAAATCGTATTGGGCCACTGGAAAAAGAAATATGAGGTTGGCCCACATAGTCGAAAATAACATACATTTAAACCCTAGTAAACCCCTCTTTGATCGTCTGGTTTTCTCCTAAGGAAACCATCTTCTTCACCGTAATCCAGTCACAATTTTATTGTTACCGGTGGTTAGTGATTTTAATTTTATTACTATTCTCTTCATCCTTAATTTTTCATAACGACAAGTATTGACTAACTTAGTTCATTTTTTTTTGTTTTTTTTTTGTGTAATAAGATTGATAAAAGGTTTAAACAAATCTTCGGGATCGTGTCATTTGTGTACACAACCACAATTTATCATCTGAGGCATCTGATTATATGCAGGCTTGAGGAACATCCTTGTGTTGTTCTTCTTGCTTATGTGATCCAGTTCCTTTCAGCATTGGCGTGCTTTTCATTACTCATTTGTTTCTACTTGATTTAGGTTTACCTATATGCATTAGAGGACCCGTTGGGGCTACTTCTTCATCCGTCTCATGACCATCCTTTGTTGTGACATGGGGATTGTAGCCATGCTTATAGCTATGTTTGTTTCCTATTCACAGCAGTCCATGATAGAGCCTTGGACAAATGTTATACTTGGCATTAATGTTTTCGTACTAGTGCTATTGATAGTTGTTACTCCAGTTTATCTTGTCTCTACTACCACGACAGCTCAGCCTACCTCCCAATCCACATACACATCCACTCCCACACCTACACTCACACCCACATCCACTTCCACTTTAGTATCTTATCCACTCGGTACCCATCGTGAGTAGTATCCTGAGTCCGAGACCATTTGCGAGTATTTGGTAACTTATTATTATGTGCAAGTTTATGAATTTCAAACTTTCAAATATTAAATAGGTCAAATAAACCAAACCGATACCGCAACCAAAAAATCAAACTGAATAACAAATTTTGTTTTTGGTTTGTTAAAACCAAATTACTACTCGGATCAGAGGCGGACATGGGCGGTAGGGTGTATATAACTTTTATTTATTATGTTAAAGATGTTTATACAATCTCTTTTATTATATCCAAATATGATCATATTATATGCGTGCACATAATTTGAAAATTATATAAATAAAATAATTAAATACCTAATAAATAATGAATTGACTCGATCCGGGTATTCTAATATTTAAACATAGTTATTATGTTAAATATGTTTATATAGTTTTTTTTATTATACCCAAATATAATCATATTATAGGCGTGTTATTTTACTAAATAGATAAATTAGTTGTAAATGAATATGTAGACTCCACATTATTCACATGAAACCATTGGCCTACCCGTGAAACTTTGATAGTTTGATACCATCCACTAGCTCAAATTCAGGCGCTTAACATGTTGATACATACATTCGGCCTGACATACGCTAAACAACTAGCACTTGAGTGGTTGAACCAGCTTCTATTTTCAGTATATACAGCCCACCACATACAGTGATTTATTTTATACGAGAAGTGGTAATCTCATAAAGTAACTTATTATCATGGTTTTGATAAACTAAATCAGACCACCCAGTTGGCAGTTCGACCAGTTGTGGGGATAAGAGATGCTACAGGACCAATCCAGTTATGAAACACATGTTCATCATACGTCGACTTGTTTAGTTCCGTTCTCTTTTGTATCGTTAGTGTACGTGAATCATGTCCATTATCTTGTGGAACAAAAACGAGTTTTTTTAATCTTCTTTGGGAGATGGTCTTATAAAGTTGCACCATCAAAGGACAGTGTTGATAAAAATAACCATATCAATAGCAAGAGAACTTATAAGTCTTTACGAGGCAATAAATCTAATTTTGGAGATGGCCTACACAAATGGTACCCCTATCTATTTATACTAGCAAGAAAATAGTCCTAGCCAATCTAGAACATTCCTATCATAGAAAACTCTTTTAAAGAACCTACACATTTACATGATTATCTAGATATTTCTATGACATGAAAGACACCATCATTGAAGTCTAAGCCCAATCCAGAATTTTTCATAGAATAATACACAAAAGAGACTGGAGCTTTTTGCTATATATGACTAAAAAAGTATTCAAGTTGGATTAAAATGGAATTCCCCCCCCCCCCCCCCCCTTAAAAAAACATAAAATTAATAAAAAAAATTAGAATTAAATTCGGTAATGCTCTTTGAGATTTGACAAAAATAATCAATTTTCTTCGAAACTTAACATATGCAACATACGTGTCGTTCATTTGGTATTGGTTAAAGGATTGCCTGTTTGTTTAGTAAATTTAAGGTTGTTGTAGTCTTTTATTGATTTGCTTTGGTAGGAGAAATTCCATGGTCTGAAAATTATTATTTCAATCATAACCTATAGGTTTCTGGGATCCCTGTCTTCCCTGTTAAGCATTTTATTAAGTCATCGCAGTGTACGTTGTGAATGAACATTGCGCGTGTAAGTTCTTCTCCGCATCCTATCTGAAGAGCTTCTTTGTTAAATGGACAATGTAGTCCTCAATGGACTCATTGTCGTAACGCACACATAAGAGGATGTGTGCCTTGTCTTTCTTGTGTTTTCTCAGGTGAGAAAAATGGTTACCAAACTTGGTGGCTAGGTCATCGAAATCGGTAATGCTCCCCGCGGGGAGATTATCAAACCAAATCCGCGCTGCGCCAGTCAGCGTTTGGGCAAACATGTGACACCAAACCTTTACTGGCCACAACACGGAGCCACGGACCCTCCAGTGCATTCGAATTCATGAATGTGATCATCTGGGTCTCGCTGGCCATCGTATTTACCGATGCTGTTTGGTAACTTTACTTTCTTGGGAATTTTCGCCAACGCTATGCGTGGCACGAACTTTGATTTTTCTACGAACGACTTTGGCCGATACGGCTGGACCAGACTTTGACTCTTCTCACTTTCGTCCTCACTGCTGGAAGGTTCGTAGCCGTCAGACTCGTCTTGCGACGTTGCGTAGCCCCGAGCCCCAGTGTTTTCGCCGAGCTCCCCGCTACGACTGTCACGTCGACCTTCAGTGGTTTTCTTCTTGTGACTCTTTTTGGGAGGAGAGTCATAGGTCAAGGTTTTACCCTTTCTTTTTGCTTGTTTCATGACCATGCGCTGGTACCTGGCGGTATTCTTAGCATTCTGTCGAAGGAGCCACTAGTTAGGGTCCTCCTCCGTGCTGTTGTCACTATCCTTCTCGATCTCCACCTCTTGTACTTTGAAAGCTGGTTTCTAAGTACGTGCGATGGTTTGCTTAGTGATAGTGACTGGTGTTTTTTCGGTACCGAGGAGTTGAATATCCACATCCCCGGTTTTGTTTGCAACAGACGTGTTTGGGTTGGGTTCGGCCATGGGTGGGCTAAAAGATAGAGTATGAGTATGTTCTAGCCGGTACGGATGTCGCCAATGAAGAAACAACGAGTATAACGTCGGTTAACGTTACACCGACGTGGGTTAGATACTCGTGTGTGGCTCAGGACTAATCCTTCGCTCACCACGATAGTTAGGACGTAAGCCAAAGTTATAACAAATAACGTAAGTGTATGTATGTGTTGTAAGAGAGAACAAGAGCATATAAGTGGTTCGGCCTGTGATAGCCTACGTCCACTATGAAAGCTAAATGGTATTAATGAGAGGATTACAACGAGTATAATACAAATAGCCCTATACTAGCTCTTGTGTATGTAATTTTCGGATCCTTTGCATGGAAGAGGAAATCTTCTATTTATAGGAGAAGTTATGGGCCATGGGAGATGGCCCATAAATTTTTGTGCTCAATTTGGGCCTTGGTCAAATCCCAAATGTTCTTCACCTATAAAAATGGCGGGAGTCAGGCGTAATTAATGTTGATGTGAGAGAGTGTTGATAATATCTTATAAGATCTCCACGTGGCGAACTGTGGTTAGGCACATTTGGCGCTTCTGCTGACAACGTTACTATTGGCCTGCCTGTGGTGTCTGAGGTGACGTCTGCGGCAGGTGGACATGCATGCACAGTAATCTAATATGTACAGTGCAGCCGGCATGGTTGGTCCGTGGAAGCTGTCACGTTGTTGTCCTTGTGTCAGGGGTTGTTGGACCACCTCTGACACGTGCTGTTATGCGATTGGCGCAGACTGCGCCCATGGATTGATCTGATCCTCTTCATTTCTCATTTCGTACATCCATGTATCATAAAGCCTTGATGGAATATTCGTGCGTGCTATGAGACCATGTGTAATGTCTCGTTAAAGGGGCGCTAATTGCCCATTTTCACGTCCCATTCACATGAGAACACCGCCCCCCTACTAGTTAAATGGGCGCTAAGAGAAGCAGAGCAAAATATTTCGTGGGGCAAGGGGAATTGTTAACTACCAACCAGCTTCCTCCACGTGTATTTTGGAATCTATTTATGATTTTTTTTTTTTTGTTATTTTCGCGCCCCATTCACATGGAAACACCGCCCCCCTACTAGTTAAATGAGCGTTAATGGTTATTTTATTATTTTTCTGCCACTTTTTTATTATTTTATTATTTTTTTGCCCACCAAATTTCAACCACCATTATATTCCTTGTCCATTTCAAGTCCCTTTCACCCATCAAGTGACTTCACATTATCAAGTGTCAAATAATACACCTTTCACTCACTAAATTTCACTCTATCATTGTACATGATCGTCGGGTAGTAGAATACCCCCATAATATGGAAATTTTTTCCTATAAGCTACGCCACCGATTTTCCCCAACAATTATTAAGGTTGCAATATACCCAAAATAATAATAAAAAAATGTTATCCATTTTATGTGGTTATGAAGTTTATACGTATACCATGTACCATCACAATCCTTCTTTTCTTTTGGATAACATGCCACTACACACAATCACTCATTCAATCTCCATAACCACCACCATCAACCATGTCCGCCACCAAGCTCACCTCCGGCCTCCTCTCCGCCCCTTACCTCCCCCACCACCACCGTCATCACCTCCCAACAACCCACCAACAGTTCCACAACCCAAAGCCCACAACAACCTTAGCACTCCAAAGACCAACCAAGACTAATATTATGTGCAAAGCAACTGAGGTGTCTTCTTCCAGTGTGTCTGACGACCGGCTCAACTGGGTGCCCGTTGTTCCATTGTCTGCACTGCCGAAAGGTGAACGGAGAGTTATTATTCAAGATGGTGAGACTATTTTGTTGTTGTGGTATAAAGATGAAGTGTTTGCTATTGAGAATAGGTCGCCTGCTGAGGGTGCGTATAGTGAAGGCTTGATTAATGCTAAGCTTACTCAGGTTTGGTTTTTATTTTGTTAAGTTCTTTGTGGTGATAATTGGGTTGGTGGGTTGTAAAATATGGATTAAAAGGGGTAGTGGCTTGACTTTTGGTGGGTTGATCAATGATCTGTTTGAAGGTTTACTCGAACAGTCGAACATGATTGGTTTAACTCATTTATCTAAATGTGTCAAACGGGTTGCGGGTTTGGGGGTTATAATACTTAAGTTGTAAACGGGTTAATTGGGGTTGGTGGGTTGTAAAAAAGGGGTTAAATGGGTCTTTAGACTGTGTGTTGTGGAGACGCGAGCGACTAGGCGCGAGCAGCCACAACAGCCTCACACTAACCTCCAGCCACAACAGCCCCACGCTAACCTGACGCGAGCGAGCCAACGCGAGCAGGCTCACGGCAGCTCACGACGCGAATAAAGGAATTTGAGTTGGATTTGTAGGCTGTGGTCGCACCAGTGCTCACCCCAGCCACAACAGCCTAGCGTGACCGAGTTGCTTGAGAGTCACGTCGGTGCTCACCGCAAGCCACAACACACAGTCTTAGAGGTTAGCGGGTCGACGAGTTTGATTAGATCAGTCGGCTTGTTTAACTGAACGGGTCAAGCATGCCAATCCAAGCACGGCATGTTTAGTTAAATAGCTGAAACCGGAACTGGACCCGTTTCAAACAATTTAGATGTGACAACCCAAAATCTGGTTAATTTCTTGTCGTGTTTCGGTTTGTGTTGAAAATTGCCACATTAAATTATTGTACCATGATTTACTATATCCAAATAGTTCTCAATCCTAAATGCCCTATCAAACTGATTATACATAATTGATTCCATCCATAGATTCCAAACACTCAAAAGGTCCAAACTAATGATCTGCACTTGAAAATGCAATTATCATAGAATCAGTTTGCAAACTTCATCACAAGCACCTCCTAACAAAACCGTAGACTGAGACGAATGTTAACTAACATATTTATTGAGGTGTCAATGACAAGAGATTACACATGTGAACACAAGTATACGCAAAAAGTTCCAAAAGCAAGTTTTGCATTCATGCGCCAATACATTTTTCAACTTATAACAGTCTTCTGGTTTAAAATACAAACCAACTGCGATCCAAGAGTTCGCAGACTCATATTTTGACGAACTGTACAAAGGCAGCGCTCTAGAAAAGGGCCCAACATAAAATGGGCATCTTTTTCAATGAGCAGGACGCTTGGACGCAAGGCTGCAGGTGGTTTTTCTGTCTCTCGGGCCCAAATTCTATCATCCGAAGGCGTAGTTTTAGCATTGACAGGGTTTCTCCAAATTTAGCGATTTTAATATATCGCGTTTTATTTGTACAAACGTGTGAATCTTGGATTTCCATGGTTTAAGCATTTATTTAACCTTTCGATTTCATTTCTGGACCGTCGTTTTTAACTTTTGAGGTTATTATCTTATCGTATGATATACCAATTTTCTTTTAAAAAATTATTGTCTTTTATCTTGCTTTTGCTGTTCGTCGCCAACCATCAACATATGTGTAATTATGACTGGTTTTTTGAATTTTGCACAGGATGGTTGTATAGTGTGTCCCTCAACCGATAGCACATTTGAGTTGCGAAACGGGTCGATCAAAGAGTGGTTTCCAAAGAATCTGGTTCTAAGAGCGCTGACACCTGCTTTGAGGAATTTATTTGTTTATCCTGTGAAAATTGATGGTGAAAATATCTACATAAGTCTTGGTGGATCTGCACCATCAGATGCATCTGCTGAAATCGTCTTTAGTGGAATGTCTAGACCTGGTATAACTGCTACTGATGTCAACGTTGACGAGGTAATAAGTTCATTAAAGTTGGAGATAGTTCATGTTATGTTTATATGAATAAGAACATATCCAATACACAACAAACTTTAAGTACAGAGTTGCAAGAACCGTGATAAGAAACAAGTGTTTACACGGTTCTCGTGATTTTCTACTAAAAATTGGTTCTTCATTGAACGTCTCTTCATCTGAATAATCATTTTTTTATAGAAACTTCGTCTCTGATTGGTGCGCCTTCAAGTTGCAATAATCACTTTAGAGTCTAGTGGTGGCAAAATGGGTCGTTTGCCAATGTGGGTTAGAAACCAGTCGGGTCAATAGATAATACACTTTTTCGTAGTTGATTTTCTTTATTTATAGACGGTTAATCTTTTAACAACTATGAACTATGCCAACAACGATAATCTGATACTTGTATGAAAACGGCTATGATGTTCTGGGCATTTTGAATATATTGCGAGACTTCCAAGTTTCAACCTTATTGACCCATTTCCATTTCAATCGAGTACGTTTAATAATTTCTCGTTTTTCTTATGTTAGGTAAGAATGGTGGTTGATGAGGTGGGGTCAGGAGGATTCGGGTTTACAAGAAACAACGAAATAATTAACGGAAAAGCGGCGATAATCGGGTTCTTGTTGCTGTTAGATTTTGAACTCTTGACTGGTAAAGGGATCCTAAAGGGGACAGGCTTCTTGGATTTTCTTTATGCTGCTACCAATGCCTTAAACTAGATGTACATTCTTTGTTTCAAGTTACATATTCCTTGTCACTTTTTTTCATACAGTTTTACCAAGTTTCTGATTGAGTTATGTTGGTTTCAGAAATCATATATGTTGATTGTATATGTTATAAATTTGCTCCCTTTACGATTATGTTTGTTATATCTGGAAAAAGTTACACCGACTTCATTCAGTTTATGTACAAGTCGGTGTAAAATTCCAGTTTCTGTTATTAAATAGGCCGTATTCACGCATTGATGAGAACGCGAAATTTTGACATGAGCCTGAACACAACATGGATTTAAAACCACCAGATCAATTTGAACAATTTCGGCAAGACCACACGCGTTATTTTTTATCTTTTAAATCTTAGAACTCTAAAATTACAAGTTTGGAACAAGTTCGACATGAACCTGAACACGACATGGATTTAAAATTATGTTTTAAATTTTATTATGACATAAAACATAATCTTTTACTAATACTGTAAACTAAAACATATATAGTTTACATGTTTGTTTTTAGCAACTCATATGCATACTTTTGTTATTCAAACAACTTAACCATAAAATATTATTCAAGCCCATTCTTTAAAAAACATCATTACAACATAAACAAATTGAAATTGTAGATTGTAGATGTCGAGTCTTCATTCAACAAGTTGGATTCGAGGAACAGAAGTGTATTGGACCACGGTTTTTCGATTTGGTGGGGACGGGGCTTCTAAAAGAGGTCTTCCTGTACCAATGAAAGAAGTCGTCGCTCTTGTGCCTTGGGGTGATAGAAGCAAGCGGAATGTCCACGTCAGCACGTCGGGTGCAAACGCCTTGTACAAAAGAAACACGTCGTACCAGCTTGGGAATTTCACATTTGCACTTCCTCGAACAGCCCCTGATACAATCAATTTTGCAAACTCTTCCACCGGACTACCCGAAGCTTGTACCTTGGTATCATAATACATAAGGAACAAACACAATGTAAGCACCAGTTTGAGAGATAACAAGTCAAAATAGGTAATTTTCTAGTTTCAACCAACACTTATATGTTGATCTTATTTTTACTACTAATTAATGTGTTGAAGATGATTGCATTGCCAACAATCTTTTTTTTTAATTATTCAACTTGTTAATATTAAAATGAAACAATAAACTTATTATTAGTAACTGGCCCAAAATTGCCACCTCTACTTTGAAGACTCGTACGCAGATTGTTAAGTAATGCGAGTGTCACATCTACTAGCATTTGTAAAAAAAATGGAATATCGACAAACTTACTTCTCTTTCTTCCTTCCATTGCATCTCTGCGCCTTCTTCTAGCATGAATTTCCCATGGGTCATCTCTGTTCCAATCCAACCGTGTGTAGCAATTGTAATTCCAACTTCACCGTTCAATTCATAACTCAATGTCTCATAGAAGTTTACTAGAGCGGCTTTGGCTGCCTGGCCAATAATATATTATATATTAGGAAAAAAAACACAAGGACCGAGCAAGAAATATAACATTAATGACACGACATTTTGCAAGCATATTAAATGGATTGATTTAGGTTATATTTATATTTATAGATAAAGAGGTCAAATGCATAAGATCATGATAGGCCGACAAGATGGAATAATAAGCTTGTCAAATGAGTTTAAAATTATCTAAAGTGTGTATATAAATTAGATTATCAATTTTCGTAATTATACTTAACACGCTACTTATTTATAGTACAAAAAAGTGTTTTCAGATCAACCCATTTTGACTTTTATAAAAAATTTAACGGATTTGACCCATAACCCAACCCTAACCCTTCTGATATGCCATCATTATTGGATAAATGCACTTACGGAATATAGGCTCATCCTAGGGAGAGGTAGCCAGTTCTCAACTGCAGCATTAACTACGATCCGACCACGACTCTGTCTTAGGTACGGTAGAGCTACATACGTAGGATATACATTCCCCCAAAAATTGATATCCTGAAATGTAACCAAAAGAAATAGTACAAAATCCATCTATTAAAAGCCGATAAGTCCTTTTGAGTTCAAGTTATACCATTAACATAGGGAACACGGATGCGTCATTTGCTTCCTCAAAATAGAAGGTATGCCCTAAGCTTGTCGTGTTTACTAGATGATCGACTGCAAATAATGGAAAATATACAATTAGATTAATAATTTGAAATGATAATGTGCCAACATAACATGATATCTCTTCCATTTCAATAAAATCCTAGTTCATACCTTTCACACTAATGCAATCTAGAAATCGGTGTTTTTCTAGAGTATATACAAGGTTCATCTCACATTCAAAGTTGAAAAGTAACCTATTCCAATTCCATTTCACCTCATTGTCTATCTTATCCCTCCAAATACATAGTATAATTCAAATGAATATTATAGACCAAACGACCTTAAGAACTTGTGCCTAAACTTTACTTTATAAAGTGTTACGTTTTTATCTAATGTTGAGATAAAAAAAAGACCTAATCAACAAATGAAAAGTGCTTTAGAAGTTAAGCACTTTTAAGTGTTTAACCATATTCGGATTATAAAGAGTAACTATTTAGAACTCGTGTTAAAAAAGGGAAAACATGTGAATTTTACTATTATCCCTTAGGGTGATCACTTCGATTATTGGCGATATGGAACTGACCATCCAAAGCTAATTTCTAAAGCAAAATCTGAGTATCTAACCTATGGCATTAATCAAGTCGAGTTGGCCACTGAATCGTTGAACCCAAACACAACCATATATTATTCATGTCAAACCTATCTATTAAATGGCTTTAGATTGGTTTGGCAAGTTGTAATCAGTGATTTAAAACTTAAAACGGTGGTAAATAGCTAGTAGATCGACCTATTTAATTAAACATGTTAAACAGGGACATGCCCGTTCAATTGAGCGGGTAAACATATTTACGTGAATGCAATCCGTTTAATCATAAGCAATTAAATATAACAACTTAGAGTATTTTGTGTCGATTGTAGCATCTCGAAATTGTAATAATCACATGTATAAGCAGTTTCATGTCAATGAAGAGATTCATTTAGTGGAGGAGGAAATTACCTCTCCCGAAAAAACTGATTGTCTCGTTGATGAATCTCCTACAATCTTCTTCTTTGACAACATCTGCCGCCATTCTCAACACATTCGGTGCACCCAATCGTCTAGCATTCTCACTGATCCCACGCAATCTTTGATCTCTCCGAGCCACCAACACAAGATTTGCTCCCCTCTTTGCATATTCATACGCAATTTGCTGACGATATTCAAAAGAAGGGGAAATCAACATACACTCATCAAAATACAAACAATTAATCGCAATAATAGCCACACACACCAACCAACAACCAAGAGTGTTCATGGTCCGGTTTAGCCGGTTTTGACGAAATTTTGAGCCGAACTAGTAACTACAGTCTTGGAAAAATACAAAACAAACTAGCCAGGGTTGTTGGCTCCGCCAAACCGGCCAGTTTTCGCAGGTTTATCGTTTGATGGTTCGATTGTACCGGTTTTTGAAAAAAAAATTATTTTTATCTAAAACCATAACTTTGTAATAAAAAGTTGTAAAGATTGTTCATCAATATAGCATACATATAGCTTCATATACTTAAAATAAAAGATATAATAATGAATGCCAAAGGGTTGCCGGTCGGTTTAGTTTACACAACCAATAAACACTCAAACCATTAAAACCAAACCATGATCGGACCGATCATACATATTTCAATCCGTCCAAATTGGTTCTAATTTTTGGACAATAAACAATCAAACCGTAAGTTAAAACCAAACCATAAACTGGATCATACATCTTTCAAACCGTCCAAACCGGTTGGCTTTCTTCGATTTGGGCGGTTCTTTCTACGGGCCAAACCACCAGGTTTTCATGGTTATACTATTTTTGAAAAAAAAAAAGTGCAATTTTGTATTAAATCTAAAGAAAACATAAAGATTATTCACTATACTCCTATAACAAAAAAAATTTATAAATGTTATATCATTAGGTTCGGTTCACACGGCCCGTTCCAAGTTTCAAACCTAGATCACCGTAAACACTCAAACCGTCAAACCGAAATGTAATTTGCCAAACTATATATTTCAAACCGTCCAAACCGGCCAAATTTTCTTCGGTTTAGCCGGTTCGGTCAGTTTCAACGGTTTACAAACAATTATAACACGAACCTCGCCGATTCCAGAAGAAGCACCGGTAACAACGATAACTTTGTTACTGATATCTTCAACAAAGTAAGAATAATAAATCTTTTCACAAGTGTTGATGAAGGTAAGCGTAGGCCATGAAAGAGCTAGCATCACCAGACTTGCTGGCGGTACAACCCAATTGAGGACGGAGTTGATTGTGTCCATCATCGTCATAATGTGCAATAACAGATGAGAGAGAGAGAGAGAGAGAGAGAGAGAGAGAAGAGAGATAGAGTTGATGGATATATGATGATGAGAATAAGTGAAGCGGTGAGGGAAGACGAAGACAAAAGGGTTTCTGCTACTGCTGTTAGTGGTGAACGACGGTGGTGGTGAGTTGTCGGCATGCAGGTGAGGGACACGTGTTTTGTTCTCAGGTTTATTATGGATGATGTACATCGTTGTGGTAACCAAGGGGGACCCACTAGCTAGCGGTATCTAGATGACTTTCTTTAGAGAAGGTCGTCGGTTGAAGTCTCGTTCATGATGATAAAATGTTATGTGCAGTGGCAGAGCTACATACATGACAACGGTGCGCCCGACATCATTCAAATTTTGGTATTATATGTAACGTATAATAGAAAAAAATCGCGCGACACCATTGATATTTTACAAGCGACACCATTATTTGTTTACAAGCGACACCTCGCTATTTTTTCTAAACAAGACATATTCGAAGTTTCGGCATCATGATCATTCAATAAAGACAAGCAAATGGAATTTGAAAATACATGAAGTCATGCGATTTTGCATATTATTTACACGTGATGAAGCACATTTTGGGGATTACAAATACATTGTCTCAAGCTCTTCAAAGAAATGATCAAGATATTGTGAATGCAATTGGGATGGTTATTGAAATGAAATAACAATTACAAATGTTTAGACTTGAAGGATTTGAGTCTCTTGTGGAAAATGTGGCATCTTTCTGTGATAAAAATGAGATAGAAATGGTTGATATGGAAGTCGAATATGTTGACCCAAAATATAGAAGGAGAAAGACTAACATTACTAATTGTCATTATTATGAGGTTGAAAATTTCAACATTGTGTTAGATATGCAAATCCAAGAGCTTAGCAACCGTTTTCACAAGGTAACCACTGAGGTGCTAATGTGCATGAGTGCCTTAAGCCCGGATGATAATTTTAATGCATTTGATGTTCCAGGGATACTAGGTTGGTAGAGATGTACCCGTATGATTTTAATTGTGAAGATAGAGATGATCTTATGCATGAGCTTGACATCTACATTAATAACATAAGAGACGACAAAATGTTTGGCGATGTGAAAGGTATATTTAATCTTGCAAAAGTGATGGTGGAAACAAAGAAACATGTTGGATATCCGTTGGTCTATCGTTTATTGAAATTATCAATAGTTCTACCGGTTGCAACGACAAGTGTTGAAAGATGTTTATCTTTTATGAAGCATGTGAAGACGGATTTGTGTAATCAGATGGGTGATGATTATTAGAATGATGCTTGCATTTGTTATATTGAAAAAGAGTTTTTAGCGAAAGTTACGGTTGAAGACGTTATGAATCGTTTTCAAAACATGAAAACTCGTAGGGAGCAATTATAAAATTAATTTTTATATATATTTTAAATGACTTTGTACTTATATTGTGTGTTATCTCAATGATATTGTACTTTTATTATGACATCGATTTTTATTGTGTGATTTGACCTGACCCGATGCGAAAATATTGATACCATGTTATTATAAACCAGGGTGTTGAAAAAATCGACACCATAGGAAAACATTCCTGGATCCGCCACTGGTTATATGTGAGTTGGAGGTGTTACCAGTTATACCACAATGAGCCTTCAAGCAGTAGACTTCCTCTAGAATTAGTAACGGACCGGGTCACCAACTCTGTCTGCTAGAGGCGAAGCATAGTGGAGGCCCAGGGGTGCCCCGGCCCTTGCCGTTTTTTTGGCGCAGTGATGGAATTTGTGATTTTCGTAGGTAATTTTATATGAATTGAGTCCGGCCCCCACTGATTTGATCTTTCGATCGGCCCCTACTGATCGAAAAAAAATGAGTCTGACCCCCGCCGATTCAATCTCCAAGCTTTGCTACTGCTGTCTGTGATTACGAGCGTGGATGACATTTTTCCTATAAATATCGCTCGATGACCGGCCTTTATAAGTTGTAGATTTTTCTTTTGATTGAAATCGAATTTAAGTAGATAATTTTAAGTTTGCCAATGATCTCTACCTCATGTGGTTGGGTATCTTGGGTTCTTCCAAAAAGACCCAAGTTCAATCCCCATTGGGCATGAGTGAGGTAGGGGGTTTTACACTACTGAAATGGCTTCCTCTTGAGGTCGGGTTTGATCTTTTGGTTGAAAGGGGCAACCCGGGAAGGTTTTTCCTAGTTGTGTGTGTATAACCCATTGGGAGAGATAGCCCAATTAATCGAAATGTCAAAACGTGTTGTGCACGTCCTAAGCAATCTAACAGATTAAACCCATTAATTTAGTCACGCTTCTTATCCTTTTATTAACATTTTAACTCGTTTATGATCCCCCAGCCCATTTACCCAAATTACTAACCCATTTAATTTCATGTAAAGTAATATCATGTCCCAAAAAGTGTTACGAATTGAGAAAAAGTCTCAAGTTTTTATATAATTTAAATTCAGATTCAGATATGGCTAATCACGTCATCAGTGTCAAAAGATTCAGCTTCTTTAACACCCTAAGATGTTAGGGTTTACCAATAACATAAAATAGTCGACTTGTAATTTGTAAGATCCAAACACCTCCAGAAAAGAATTGTCTCATCATCATCATTGAGTGACAAAGGTTTAAAGTGAGAATTTGAAAACAACAGAGAAGAGAAAAAGAGAAGGCACTGCACGTTGTAGGTTCGCTGCCGCCATAGATGGCCAGAGAGCTGCTTGCAACGGTAGGGCAAGACCGATCTAACCATTTATGTCTCTACATATGTTTCCCTCTCTAAAAATGAGACAATGGTAAGTTTGACGCCGCCATAGATGGCCGTCGAAAAAAGCAAATAGAGCCACAACGCCCGAGGGACATTGATATACAATCTTTGAATAACATGAGAAGATAGCACATATGAAGATAAGAGAAAGATTGAGGAAGAAAGAGTGTTAGCACACCCTTAGGCATGTCCCTAGCTTAGATATAGTGTTACCTCTATTTGTATAGATGTTTTGATGTTATTCGGGCAGTGCTTAGGTCTTAAACGCTTATATTTTGTTGTTTGTATGTTGAACCAGGCGTAGGAGAGTCCTACGCCTAGATAGTTGTAGGCGTATGAATCCTACGCCTGGAAGACTCCGGGCGTAGCTATAAATGGGGACCTTATGTTCAACATTTGTAACATTTGCTCATTTTTGCTAATACATGTGACAACCGTCACCCTCATATTTCTCCAAGTTGCCAATTCTAGTCCTTTTACTTTTTATCGCTTTCAAATTTAATAAAAGTTGAGCGTCTTTCGATCATTTCATTTTTAGTTGGAGATGCCTACATTTTAATCAAATACGAACATTGGAACGTTGTTATTTGGCATTTACAATTCTTTTGTTTCATTGTAAAGTTTGAAACTTATAAAACAATTTAAGTTAAAAGCCTTCGCTAGTTTGTTAGTTTGCAAAAGGAATTTATAACCAAGAAGTATACGGTATAAAGTTTCTTAACGTAAGAAGCGTAAGAAGCCACCAAAATTCGCCACCTGTCCACTCTGGTTAGGTTTAATTAACCTAATTCTGGTTTATCCCAGGGGTAAGGTCGTCTATTTACACCATCATTCAATTCCTTCAATCACGTTTTAATTAACCTGATGATTCTCAAAAATTAACCAGATTCAAATCATATTCTTTTCAAATCATGATCGTCAACATCATATCAATATGTTATTCATCAAACCAAAGCATAATTTTCGTTTTTTTAGTACTCTGTTTATCGAAGATTAATTTTCGTTTTTTAAATTTGTAATTATATGTTTTGTTTATTATTTTTTAATGTTTTTGATCGAATTTTATAAGATTTTCAGGTTTGATATAAAAAATTCAAGTTTCGAAGGTTTTTCAGAGGTTGAAGATGAACAGAGTTTTGAAGATGTAAGCAATGAATGCGTCTGAATAAGAAATGAGTGCGTCTGTTTTGAAGATGAGTAGAAGACTGGATCAATGAACAGAGTTTGAAGATGGTAGCAATGAATGCGTCTGAAGGACAACTGAGTGCGTCTGTTTTGAAAATGAGCAGGAGACTGGGTCTATGAATGCGTCTGATTTCTCGAATGAGTGCGTCTGTTTAACTTTTTAGTTGTGTCTGTTTTTTACTAATGCGTCTGTTTGTAATCATGAATGCGTCTGTTTTTTATCTGTTTCTAATTACTGTTTTACATGTGATTTTTTGGGAAGAGATATTATTGGAATAAGAAAAGGAACAATAATTCTCGTGATTTTTTTATCTTTTTTGTCATTTTGTTATTGTTTGTTTCTTTTTATCCTCTTTATATAAGGCCTTTTATTTGGAAATTGATTTGCACATTCAAATTCATATACAGATTATAATTCAAATTGATTTTTCTTTAATGGCTTCATCATCTTCATCTGCAAGATCTGAAATGATCAAAAGGATGGAAGATCAAATTGCAAAAGATTATGCTCTTCAGGGTCGGTTGGCTGATAATTTAAACAGGATAAATGATGGCATGAGTAAGAGAGATGAAATTTCCAAGCTTCTTTTGCGTATGCCTAACTCAAGTCTTCGTGAACTGTCGGTTATGTTCATGATTGATGCAAACAATGGCGATGTTAATATTGTCGAACAACTTACAAAATGCATGGCACTTTTGAGGTGTTCTATTGAATTTAAGATTCAATTTTTAAAGTCTATGTAAACACCACTATGTATTTGTTTGTCTTTTGTTACTACTTTTGTGTTGTAGTTGCTGTTTTTTTATAATAAAGGTGTGATTTGAAGTTACATTTGTTTGAATTCAGAATCAGTTAGTGCGTCTGTTCCATATATGAGTGCGTCTGTTTTTATACCAGTAGATATTAAAAAGATAAGTTGTTTTTTATGTGAATGCGTCTGTTTTTACATGAGTGCGTCTGTTTTGTACAATAGTAGATGTTGCAAAGATCAAGTAGTTTTTTATGAATGCGTCTGTTTTATAGATGAGTGCGTCTGTTTACAAAGATCATTTACATCAGACAATACATCAGAAAGTTAGCATTCAAATTGTTTATAAAATGACATAAGAAAACCATTCAAATTGTTTATAAAGCAGCTACCCTCCTCTCTAATTTTGAAAGTGCATTCTCTAGCATTTTCATTCTTTGTTTATATGGCCTTTTTGCAAACTTCTCAGCTTCTTCACTCATTTCTCCCCTGAGTAGGTTGAATGGGGAGAGTATTATCTTTGCCACGTACTTGAGTCGTAATGCAATCAACTGCTTTTCTTGATGCTCTGATTCGTCTGAAAACCCCGGGTTCCATGACTCATAACCTTTAAAGGTTTCGAGTGTTCTCATGGTGAAGACACCACAGTCTACATGGTTCTTTTCAGTCCTCCATGTCATCTCTCTTCTTGTTATAGGACCTGTTTTAAGTCCTTCTATTGCCGGTGTTTTCGGACATGTCTTTTGCCACACCCGGTACAAAGTGCCTCTCTGTGAATATTTTTATTCAAACAACCATTAGTTTATTTTTTAGTATATTAGTGTGCAGGTATAAGTTATAATTACATACCAATATTTCTGGCACGCCTTTGTATCGTTCTGATGGGATCTCTCCTGCTTTAGAGTTGTCAAGCAAGTCTGTTGTCCCATTCTTGACATCATAAGCCAATGCATAGAAATGCTTGTCAAACCACACCGGTTGAAGAATCAGGTCGAAGTCGTATAAAGAGGTTGCAGTTGTTGCTTTTACATTTATTTTTCTGAAGATATCTTCAAGGTTGCTCATGTAGACCTTTTCAATCTTCTCCTAAGGAACACCTACCTCATAGAAGCTTGGAGGCTGAAAATAAAAAAAAAATACAGGAAATAGATGAGTGCGTTTGTTTTTGTTATTGGTGCGTCTGTTTTGGTTTTTTATATTTTTATAAAATAAAGTGCGTCTGTTTATGTGTACAAGTGTGTCTGTTTTGATTTCTATATTTTTTTGCAGTAATAGAGTGCGTCTGTTTTGATGTGTAAGTGCGTCTGTTTTGTGTTTTTGTAACTTACTATCATGCAGCTACTCAGAAACAGTCTCCTGATAGGCCCATCCTTCTTCTCCCTCCTTCTCTCAGCCTCCTCATAGTTCAGAATGTCTGACCATACGTCAATGACATTCGAACAAATCCATATCTCTGGAAACAAACTTTCAAAAACCACCTTCATCACCTCATTCCCACCTTCATCCCAGTAAACTATTTTCTGAAACATTGCATATGAATACAAATTAGAAAAATTGTATATGTTTTTATTAGAAACAAATCTGAATAAAACACTTACATTTAACTCTCTAATTGGGGCAAACATATACTGTGTAATCTTTGTTTCATCCTTAGATAGTTTTTCAACTGGACAGACTTGCCTCCCGGCGTACGGTGATCTTAATGCATAAGAAGGTTTTTTTTCCCTAGCTGGTTTATCATAACCAGCCAAGCCCTTCCCTTTCCCCTTCCCTTCTGGCTGCACTGCTTCCTTCACCGGTGTTTCGTCTTCCTGAGGATTTTTCTCTTCATGGTGTTTCTGAATTGCTGCCTCAATCAATGCTTGTGTTTCCAATGATATTTGTGTTGTTTCAGCCACCACTCCTTCCACAGGTTGTTCTTTTGTTGTCTCATTCACATCTACAACCCTATAAACACCTGGTTCAACAGTTTGCAGCATGTTTATTGCTGTATCACTGATATCAAACTCCTCATTTGTAGCTCCCAACCCTTCCTCGACAGTCCCAACATACATTTCCACCTCTCCCCCCCCCCCCCTCATTCACATTTGAAGCTACAGGCACTTCAGAATTTTGATTTTCAGCTTCAACTTGTTCTTTGACAACCTCAGCTTCTTTTTCTTTAGCCTCTTCAACATGTTCCTTGACAACCTCAGCTTCCTTCTCCTTAGCCACTTCAACATTTTCCACCCCATTCCCCTCCTCATTCAGTTTTGAAGATCCAGGCAAGTCAACATTTTGCTTTTCAGCTTCAACATCTGGTTCTTTGACAACTTCAGCTTCTTTAACTGAAGTGTTCAGGGCGTCCCACCTGTCGCACAATTGCATCAACTCTGGAACCCATAAATACCTGGTCCGTGCCTCCTTTACCATTTCACCCATCTCTTTCTGTATTGCTTCGTATTTCTTTATGTTCTTTTCCATTGTCTTGATCCAAACCTGTGTTTTTTACAAAGAGCAATGTACATATATTAATGAGTGTGTCTGTTCCATATATGAGTGCGTCTGTTTTTATACCAGTAGATATTAAAAAGATAAGTTGTTTTTATATGAGTGCGTCTGTTTATATATGAGTGCGTCTGTTTGTAAAATAGTAGATGTTGCAAGGATCAACTAGTTTTTTATGAATGCGTCTGTTTTATACATGAGTGCGTCTGTTTACAAAGATCATATATTAATGCGTCTGTTTGGTGCAGTGGGTGCGTCTGTTTATAAAAAGGCTTTTTTCAATGAATGCGTTTGTATTTATGTGAATGCGTTTGTTGTACCTTTTTTGCCTTCATTGAAGCTTCATATTCTGCTTCTCTTCCTGTCTCAACCAAACTTAATTGTGGTTGAGTTTCTGAATACTCAAACATTTGTTGTGTTTGTGTACTCATTTCATACTGTCTCCAATCTCCTTCTTCTTCAACATCTTCTTCTTCAATTGTGATCCTTTTTTGTGGAGTTTTTCCCAATGGCAAGGTGTAATCATCCTCCATTGGTTTCTCTTGCATGGTTACAAGCATGTTCACCACATCTACCTCCTCATCCCTTACATTTGCATCCACCTCATCATTCTTATCATCTTCAGCTTCATCATCTGCATCATCTTCTTCAACGTCGATCAACGTAAAAATCTTCTGGTATGCTTTTTCTTGCTGGTTATATAGATGTTCTTCCATTGCCGCTAGTGAACTATTTGTAATGTAAGAAATTGCTGGTATGCTAATTCTTACTTTAGATGGATGCCTCTTGTTATATTCATGTGTGTAGATAACCTGCATGTGTTCAACATATTAAATGCGTTTAAAATATCATTAATGCGTTTAATAATAAAAAAAGGTGTTTTGAAGGCTTACACTGAGCATTATAACTGGACCATTATACTGGTCTTCTTTCCATCCTGCTTTTGTCCTCTTAAGGCATTCGATCAGGTACGAGCACCAATCCATATCTGGAATCTCATCCTCATTATCCACACCATGCAAAAAGCTTTGATTTATTGTGGTTGATTTTGTGATCTCGCCGAAAACCGTGTTCCAGAGCACAAAAAAATTCAACCTGAACAGCCTTCCACCTTTTTGTTGTGACTTAACAGCGTTGGTTACCATTTTTACAGTCACTTTTCTTCTATCGAATTGACCCTTGAACTCATCAATTGTAGAGTCAACACCCTTTCTTGCCCTTGTGTACTCTAGCACCTGCTTCTTTCCCATTGGTATCCCAAAAGCTTCATTCACCAATGCAGGTGTGATGTTGATTTTCCAATTTCCAGCATTGAGTTCATTTTTATCCTCATCATAGTTTACTAGCAGCCAGTAACCCAATGATGTTGATATTTGATCAATCTTAATGTCTAAAACAGACCCAAAACCTATCTTCCTTACCTCAGCTTTCTGTTAATCAGTGTACTCTTTCATGCTGTCAACAAATTCAGCAGGAGAGCATCTGATTTTTAACTTAATGTCCCTGTATTCAACAAACTCTCGATCCTTTATTTTCTTCTTCTCCTTCTTGGCTTTTTCCACCTTTTGCTTCTTTACAGGCCTTTGAAAATCTTCGTCCGATGATTCCGAAAGTTCAACTACAGCCTGTTGTTTTTTTTGATGCAACTTTTGTGTCATCTTTTTCACATCTTCTCCCAACCTCTTTGCAGCTTCAGGGTTGAGCTTTTCAACCCTTTTTTTAATATTAATTAAGTTTTTTATTGGTCCATCTTCAAAATCAGAAGCATTCCATGTTGAGTCTGTACATGAACAGACGCATTAAGACATATATACAGACGCATTCAGTAACTAAAAAGTGGAAATAACAGACGCATTAAGACATATATACAGACGCATTCAGTAACTAAAAAGTGGAATTAACAGACGCACTCATTATGTCAAACAGACGCACTCAATAAATGCAAAGTGGAAACAAACAGACGCACTTATTAACCTCAAACAGACGCATTCAATCAACTTAATTTAAACATCAGTAATCAGACGCATTTAAGAAGTACTCAGACGCATTAATGTTTTTACATGTTCAAAATGAGTACAATACACTAGTTATACTGTGTCATACACTAAGCATAAAACCCTAGTTATATTAAACAGATTTTGATAAAAAAATAGAATAATGAATTTTTGTTCGTACCTGAAGATGTGTCATGTATGATTTTGCTTCCCTTTCTACCTGTTTTACCTGTAATAATGATTTTGAAGGTTTTTCTGATTTTAGAAGTTGTAAATGGTAAGTCGAAGTAATTTTGAAAGTATGAATATAAGAAACGCACCTTGATTTCTCTTTGAAGACATGTTGATCGTCTGTTTTTGTGGTGTTCGTGATCGTCTCTGTGTGTTTGTTTTGTTGATTTCAATCGTCTGTGTGTGTTTTTTGTGTGTGATTGATTTTGAAAAACCCTAATTAAATGAGACGTAATGATTTGTTTTTTAATTTTAGTAACCGTCGACATTTTGGCGCTTCAGATTATGATTGTTTAAAGCAGTTTTTGACTAATCTACCCCTGGTTTCATTTAAACGCTCGGGTTAGAAGGTGGGTTGGAGGATCTGATCTGGGTTTGATCTAATGGTCCAGATTGCTTCTTATGCTTCTTATTTTAAGGGGCTTTATACAATATCTCTTCCCTACACATAAAACTAACTAAGTTAAACATGGAGGGACTAATTTTGCCAAAAGATGAAAGTTTTAAAAATCCATACCCTCCTACTCGTTTTCCGGCATGAATTCCGGCCAGTCAAGTCGCCGGCGGCGACTATACATTCCGGCAAACCTTAAATTCTTCCAAATCGAGTTTTCAATCAATATTATTAATCAATTACTGTTTCTCCATTATCCTCGAACGGTTACACGAGTTTTATGATGCTTTAAACGCGCTTTAATCATGGTTTTTACTCGACTTTATTATGAAACCGTCGGGTCTTTTAATCCAACCTAAACGATACCTTAAATCGAATAGCACCATAAATTGACGATTGAAAATCATTCCCATGCTGTTACCCGATCTAAACCCACCAAAAACACATCTTAATTCTGTCAAGAAGCCTCTAAATCGCGACTACAAGCTCGAACCATACATTCTTTTTTTTTTTCGATCCATACACGATTGTAAGTTCCAATTCTTATTTGACTTATGTTATTCGGCCCTAGTGTAGTAAAAGCCCTATGGTTTCGGGTCTTGATAATCACGAATCGAAGGTATTAAGAAATCTAGGGTTTATGTTATGAATTGGGGAAGAAGATGACTTTTAGATATATGTTAAATATATTTAAGTTTTAAAACAAATCAACTATCAAGGCTGCAGAGTAGTGGTTGGTGTGTGTGTTTGGTACAGCCATGACCCGGGTTCGAGTCCCCCTACCCGCGGTTCATGCAGTAAGTTTTTTAAAAATCCTATTTCTTTTGTTATTTATTTTTATTTATTCATTATTATGTATATCAAACTTATTTAATTTATAGAAAATTCATTTTTGCTTCAAAAATTATGAAAATTTAGACATAACATCTTGACACCATAAATAAAATTATCACATCAAAATTTTCTGGAAAATAAATTATTTTCATATTTTTATTAATTTACATAGTTTTAATGATTTAAATCTAAAATTTGCTGGAAAATTATTTTTAAGGATCATGAACCTAAATAAAAATTATTGGACCTGAAAACATTCATTTTTATTGAATTTCCTATTTTTAATCATATAAACATGATTTAAACTCATTAAATCCATTTTAAATGCAAATAAATTGAGAAAAATTATGGAAAAATTATTTTCACTATAATACATCAGAAAATAATTATTTTTCATAAAAATATCATTTTTGGATCATATCTTGTATTTTTAGTTTATTTACATTTAATTAGATATAATTAATTATTTAGTTAAATGTAAATTATTAAAATACGTTGTATAGATATTTTTTTCTATAAAATAGAAAATATTCCTATATATGAAAACATAATATTACATTTTCTTGGTCACATATTCGATTGTGAATCATAATATATTTTATTTAAAAATTATTATTACACTAGGGTTATTATAAAAAAAAAAACTTCATCTTCCCTACATAAGCCTAGCAAACCCTAATGCCTTAGATCCTAGATACTTTAGACTCTTAGACTTTTCCTCATTAGTATTCTTACACATTATAGGTTGAATTCTTCGGAATTCCCAAGTTTATCTTGTGACGAGTTTTATTTGGATTTATCGTGCTTAGCAAAACTGTGAGTATATCTTTCTCCGTTTTCATGTTTTACTATTTTGGGGTGATTCATGTACCATTATACTATTAAACTATGTAGACTTTGAAACGTAATGTGCCTTATGTGATGCTTATGTGATTTGTGTGAATTGAAACGTAATCAAAATCATTAACCGAAGGGCCGAGCATAACAATGAGTAGTACTACGATTTATATCCCTTGTGTGATTATGGTTTCATTTGAGCCTTGGTCATTGTTATGTGAAACTTGAAACTTGAAACTTTGGGGTGATACTTGATACTTGAAACTATTAGGGTTGGTTTTGATGCACTCATTCTACTAATTACATAATAGCAATCATCATGGCACAAATATTACAACGATTCTTGAACTAAAACAGGGTATGCTCACCAATACATTATATGTGTTGACAAAATTATTTTGTACATGTTTCAGGTTGATTTTGAGACGCTTCTTTTAAGCTTATGGATTTAATATAAGCTTTGATTTTATTGTATTTTAGATAGACTTGACACTTTAGAATTATTGTATTTTTCCTTTTAATGTAATAAACTATTTAATTCAATGTATTCAAATTTACACTTTAGTACCATGAGCTATTGAACAATCGTCACTACGTGACACGTCGATGTTTCCGCCATCGGTTGGGGTGTTACAATACACGACGAAGTGCTACCCGTCTCTGATTTGTGTGTGCGCTTATTTTACTATCTTTCTTACATCTCTATCACATCTAACAACAAACCTATCAGTTGATTCTGCCTTCGGATCGGTCACGCACGTAGTATATCAAATTCTTGTCTAGAATCACGGTCCTACAAGTGGTATCGGAGCTATGTCTCAATACTACGCGTGTTGTTAGTACCGGATAGCATCAGATCTGAATTTGTAGAGCAATTGTTCAAAGTTACATTGAAAAGTCATTTTTATAATAGTATTAGGTTTTTTATTGGATTTTCTTATTATGGATTGAATTTTCATATCTAAATGTTTAGCTTCCAAATTAGTTTTAGAAAGTGTTTGAATCAATTGATTATGAAAAACAACGTTAGATTGTTCCAGACCTGAGTTTTTGATAAAACCCCATGAGTTCGTGTTGTTAGTGATTTTTGACAATTTTGTATTATAATTCGTGTTTTTTGGAGTGTTTTGGGTATTGGAATTGTATCCTAGATCAAAATCCGCACATAACCTGATAATCAAATCATCCAAACGTTCAATTTCACCAAAATTCATCAGAATCAGCCAAAACCAATATGAACTGTTGTCCTACGCCTATAACCACTCCTACGCCTGAGCCCTTACTGCGTAGGAAGCTCGTACGTATGTATCTTCCAGGCGTAAGACTCAATGAGGCATGAAAGAGATGTAGAGGTTTAAGAATCCAATAACCCCAAATAATGTCACGTCTAGTATACGTGGCAGGTAAAGAAACACATACAACCATAACCATTGATCAATAAATCAAGGATCCAGATTAAAAAAAAAAATTTACTCTTCATCAGCTTATGAAATTAATAGATAGATAATTAAGCCTTTTTTTTTCATTTTCTAACAACATTAAAAAACAAATACATTGCCATAGACCGCCAATGCATGAACCAAGAGAAAATACTATAAGAAAAAAAAACCCTCATATCGACAACATTTTTAAAAACTATAAGGACTAAAACATGAAGGTACGCATACTTACATGACTAAACCTGTAAATTTAATTTGTACTTGATTTACCGTTATATTTCCCGCCATTAATAACTTCATGCCATGACAATATGCACATAAAAGCCTAAGGTCGACCGTATTTTTAGGACTTCCTTTGAATAGTGATTTAGTTTTTAATCAACAACTTTCGTTGTTAATTAATTAATTTCTTTATACCATATTGTAACATCCGGCCCTTCTCACCACCAATATTGAGCTCACGGACTTTTTTTGTTGCTCCGATGGAGACTTCCCAGGAGGTCACCCATCCTGGTACTAGTCCCACCTGAGCACATTTAACTGAGAAGTTCTCCTCTCAACCACTAACATTAAGCCTCAAAACGCGTTGGTGATTAAGAGACATTGGATTACATCACGGATCTCTCCTGGCCACGACCAATGTGAGATTTGCCTAGGGTGTTACACATATGATTTTTCTTAATAACATATGATTATTATTGTTATTATTATACATAATGTATCAATATCATATGAATATTAACATGTTTGTTTTGTACTACTCATATATAACCTTTCCATTTTTGGAAACACACAAAATTTCCTCATCAAATTAAGTATAAAAATCAGATAGAAAGCAAAAACTAGAGGGGAAATTGTTTGAAACCTCCAAATTATTATCTTCTAGGTTACCTTAGAGAAACGACCAGAAATCCATGCATCACATTTTTCAAACAAATTTATTTCATCCCATTTGCGTGGATTTTTATTGAATTTTGGATGCATGATTTCTGGTCTAGTGTTCTGATAACCTATTATTATCATTATTTTTCGGTTAATTCATCGAATTTCTTCGGTTTTTGGTGATTACATTGGCTTTTCTTTGATGTGTTTTAAAATTGTGTGTTGATTGTTGTTACACCAAACTTCATTGAGATTCTTTGTTAAATTATTTTTTTAAATAATTTTTTTTAAAAAAAAGCGTTTCTTTCGGGTTAAAAAGCTTGGAATTGTAGGAATATTTTGGGGAAATTAAATGCTTGAAGAATTTCTTGCATTTTGTTTTCCCCAAAAAGAGTTGAAATCAACGATCATCACGAAAGTTACTCGTGTTATAATTTGAGTGGCGCGGAGGTTTGGCACAATTGAAGGTTGTTTCAATTGAGATAAACCTTTGTAACGGTTGAAAAATCGAGAAAAATGGGTGGGATTTGCTCAAAATCAAGAAGAGATGATGGGGAAGAAGAGGCCGAGTTTATTGGTGTGCCGGTGGCAGATCCTTTGAATAAAGATGTAATGCAAAATGGTAATGAGAAACACAAACATAATCATAAACTATCGATATCTGAAAGGGTACTTGGTTCAAAAAGGATACAAAAGATTATAAGCGTAGTTGGTAAGACTCAAGCTTCACAAAAGGCGGCTGGATGGCCAACGTGGCTAACTTCAGTTGCTTCGGATGCTGTACAAGGTTGGGTTCCTCGCAGTGCTGACTCGTATGAGATGCTTGACAAAGTTAGTACTTATTGTCTCATAGTTATTTAATCTTGCATTATTCTTGTTATGTATTGTTATTATATGTTTAACATCATTGTGTGTAATTTATTTAATAGTTAGTTTAATAGCCAAATTTTATTTATTTTGAATTTTAACAAAGTGATCAATTTGATGCATAATTAGTAACATAGTTGATATATGGTTATTTTGTCGCTGCAGATTGGTCAAGGCACATATAGTAGCGTTTACAGAGCGAGGGATCTGCTAAACAATAAGATTGTTGCCATAAAGAAAGTGCGGTTTGTTAACATGGAACCAGAAAGTGTCCGTTTTATGGCCCGGGAGATTCAAATATTGCGCAGATTAGACCACCCAAATTGTATGAAGCTTCAGGCTTTGGTTACGTCGAAGTATTCAGGCAGCTTATATCTTGTTTTCGATTATATGGAGCATGATCTTGTCGGGCTTTTACATTCTCAGAAAGACAGGAAGTTCACACTGCCACAGGTTTCTTATTCTTATATAGATTCTTTATGTTCTTATTAGATGTGAAAAAAGAGCCTTAGAGTTCGATTGGATATTGGGTCAAAACTGGTAACTTTCCGTTCGACATAAAAATTGTAAATCATTTGCGTATTAAATATTTTTCAAGAAATAATATTACAACAACAATCTAAATATTTGAATAAAGCAGTTTAGTAGGATTGCATGCGTTTAAAGTACACTCTGGGCCAGTGGCGAAGCTTGACCCGAAGGTTCGGGGGGTCGGAAGTCACCAGGGGTTCGGAAGTCACTAGTTTCGGGGGTCGAAAACCAGTTTTTTTTTTTTTTTTTTGGGGGGGGGGGGGGGGGGGTCGAAACCCTATATTTCCAAAATTTTCTATACGAATACTATATAATCGGAACTTCTGCGCGAAAATTCGGGGGGGTCGGCCGCCCCCGCCCGCCCCAACTAAGCTGCGCCAGTCTGGGCTACTTTCGACTCATTTGGCATGTTTTTGTTTAGTTCATTTTTATTTGTTTCGGGATATATGTCTGTAGATTAAATGTTATATGCAACAATTTCTTCGTGGATTGGAGCACTGTCATTCTCGTGGTATTCTGCATCGTGACCTCAAGGGTTCAAATATTTTACTTAACAATGATGGAACTCTCAAGATTGGAGATTTTGGTCTAGCTGCACGGTTTGAACCGGGTCAAAAAGAACCATTAACTAGTCGAGTGGTCACATTATGGTATAGAGCACCCGAACTTTTGTTTGGCTCAACCTCCTATGGTGTTGCCATCGATATGTGGAGTGCGGGTTGCATTCTTGCAGAGCTGTTTTTGGGAAGGCCCATCATGCCAGGAAGAACAGAGGTATGTTATGTATGCAATTATTACTTTTATATCTTATTATGTATCTATACAAAACGGATATTCCAACTGTGTCGCTTGTTTGTACTAATAACATGATATATTAGGTGGAGCAAATACACAAGATCTTCAAGCTTTGCGGTTCACCCTCAGAAGAATATTGGGAAGTCTCAAAGTTACCTCATGCAACTAGTTTTAAGCCTCAAAGACCATATAAACGTCGTATTATTGAGACATTCCAACAACACTTGCCTCCGTCTGCTCTGGCCCTCTTAGACACGTTACTTGCAATTGAACCAGATGCTCGTGGTACTGCAACTTCTGCACTCTCTAGTGAGGTATGTTTTTAAATAAACTCCATCAGCAAATCCCTTGTACCAATATGTTGTAGTGTGGGATGTGTAGTGTAACGAATGACCATTGTGAGATAAAGTTAAGGGTAAGATAGTATGTTTAAGATTTATAAAGAGAGTATTTTTTGTTATTATTGTCGATGCTGATAATTAATATTTCGTTATTTACAGTTCTTCACAACCGAACCTCTTCCTTGTGACCCATCCGAGTTACCAGTATATCCTCCAAGTAAAGAGTTTGATGCTAGGCACCGCGAAGGGGAAGCTAGAAGGTACATTAACTCACTACTTGGACATAAAAAGATCATAACGGCCCGGCCCTTGTATTTGGAGGGACAAACTGTATTTCATTATCTACTAGAAAACATCATCTTTGTGGCTTTATTCTGATGTTATAATCAATGTTTATAGGCGCAAAGCCGAAGCTATGAAAGGACATGTACCTGAATCTGTTAGGATGGGTGCTGGGGAATTGAAAGCACAATCTAAAGCACAGGTTCCTTTCTCAGTTCTCACAACTTGATCTTTTTACTAGTGCTTGTAAATGGGCAGGTTGTGTGACGGATCAAAACTAGGGGTGAACTAACAATCTAACATGACCTGAAACATGACATGAAAATAAAAAGGTCATGTTCTGGATGACCCATTTTACCCATTTAGTTAAACAAGTTGACCCGTCAACCCATTTAATCAAAATTATTTGACACAAATACATATGGGTCAGGTTTGGCTTCAACGAATTAACCTGCCAACTTGAAAGTCAAAAACCCGTCAACCAAACACGTGTGCACCCCTAAATACAAAGCTGGTTTTGGTATGAGCCGGGTCAAGTTTACCCTACTTGTAGCTCATCTGTTTATAGATAATTTGTGTTAAATATGGTTACAAAAAAATACTTAAATCTAACTTTTTGAATATAAACGTCTTAGTCGGTTGTATGCTTAAAAATACACTTTTGCGATAACTCTTTTTTCTTTTTACCTGATTGGCTGTTTCGGAATCTACCAATACATGGGTCAAAATTGCCACTTTGTTCTTTTGAAATCCATGGTCTTGATAAGGGCCAATTTATTCATTTTAGGGACCATTTAACCACATTCGAGAGGAGACCGGAAAAGCAAAGAAAAAATTCGCCTATTATAACTCTGAGATCCACCAAAGCGCTATAGGAACATTGACTAACAACTTAAAAGACGACGCGATTAGCACAAGTTTAAGGATGTTACTTTTACACATGGATCATCCAGTAAAAAGACCAATGAGCAACATGCATCCAACACAAGAATCCACCAAGCACAATAATGGGCACATCAAAAACACCATGGTAAGCTTGATACTATCGATTGGTTGCCTCACTGATCGAGGCGAGTCATCTATAGTATGGGGTCAAACGGGTTCGGACAGTTTTTGTCAATATTTTATATTATTTAGGATGTTGGACGAATTAGTTATAAGCATTGAGTGTCTTTCAATCTGTTTGACCCGTACACATTTTAGCGAATTTTTTATTTGGCCCATCTCAGGTAAAATACAATTCAAGTCGACCCATTCATAAGTAAATAAGTTTTGAGCATCTAACAAAAGTGTGTCTCATTTATTAGGGCCAAGGAAAGAAGATAAACAGGGTTTATTCTGGACCATTGATGCGTCCAGGCGGAAATACAGAAGACATGCTTAAACAACACGAAAGACGTATTCAAGCAGCAGTTAGGAAAGCGCGTGCAGACCAGGCCAAAAGTAGACTGCCATGACAATTTATTGTGATCTGATTCTAACTGGAAGTCAAATGATGTTGCTTGACCTTTAAGTGAGGAGTGTTGTTGCTGCAATAACACCCAAAGCAAATCGTGTGAAGATTCTAACGGGTTGATGATGTAGCATTCATGACGGGATCACCTGAAACTACATATATGTAAAGCATACCGTTGTAAAGTACAGAAATTGAATCACATTTGACATTGAGAGTCAGCGGCTTTGCAGTTGAAATGAACAACTGTCTGTGTTATGTGAAGGGGTTGACGGCGTTTCCTAATTAAAAAAAAATATAACATTTTTTTTATAACTTTTCGGTTATTGTTAATCTTGGTCATATTGAACTCTGAATTCAAGTTTAAGTCACAATATGTTTCAAACTCGACCCGTTAGATAAATTATACAATAGGGGTATGCAATCCATCACTAAAACAACCATATAGAAATGAGCTTTATAAGAGTGGTTCGTTGGTTGAACGGTATATAGTGACGTGATAGCCATGATTCATGGAAAGGAAGAGACATAGCTCTCGGGTCGCACTCATCTTGGTTTAAAAAGTGTCTAAGGGGGCAACGAAAGTGCCTCCAGGTCTAGAGGAGGCGCTTCTTGCACATGCAAGTGAAAATGCGACCAAAAGGATGAACATAAAGATCCTCCCTATACACACACTCGCAGGAGGTTCAAATGAGAACCGTTAAATCGTTAGGAACCAACTTATAACACATACCATAGGGTTCATTTACATGTTAAAGAGCAAATTTCTACTTTGCCCATTCTGTACAACTTAAGACTACTTGTAATATTTATAAAAGAGTAAACTTTAACCTTAAATATTTCCATTTATTTCAACTCAAATAACTTCAAAAATAAAAATTATAGATCTTGCTTCGGCTTACGGCTCAGCTCTGCGTAGCTCCCGCCCATAAGCTGCAAAATCTCTTCCCACAAACCCTCTGACGACGAACTCTGGATCCTGCCAAAAATCAAATTTGAACTGCAAGCCGCTACATGCCAGAAGCCGGCTTCAATCTCGTCTCTAAGCTGATCAAGCTGCCAGCCAGCATACCCAACAAAGAATCGAAAATCTTGAGGTTTGAAAACCCCGGATTTCACTAAAGCAGAAGCTTCATCCAAACTGTTTCGGGACCCAAAGCATAAAGAAGGAACAACTTCTTCGAAATCAAGAAAGCTTTCTTTCCCTTTGGTTTTCAACAGGAATATGCTTGCCTCAAGCGGCCCACCAAAATGCAACTGACAGTCGGAAAACGTGGTGGCTAAATGAAGATTTGCAGGTTTCATGTTTTTGATCTTTTTGTGAAGGGGTCGGTTTATTATTACTCCAAACGGGCCTTCTTGGGGGTGTCGGGTTCCCGAGCCCAGTAGGAAGACAACTGATCTTTCAAAGGTTTGTTCCCCATCAAGCTTTTCGGTTGCAACAAGGACACAGCCTGTCTCGGGGGAGGTCAGGGGGTGGGCCCATTTTGACCCTAGACGTTTGTGCTCTTGGACTGTCCCTTCATCTTGCTTGTTAAGCATCAACTATATAGCAAACCAATCAAATTTGTTATTTGAACACGGTTAAAAGCAGCTTGGATATTGTCGAAGAAACACATTTGTGAAAACTTGTTAATGGCTAATTAGACGTGGGTATTACGGCCCGTTTACTTATGAATGAGTCCATATGTATGGGCCGTGTTTCATCTTAAACGGATCAAATAAAAGAATTTAGCTAAAGGGGAGTGATTCAAATTCAAAAGCGTCCATTTTAATGCATATTGTTACATTTTACAACCTCCCACATCTTTTATGCATATATTCAGGTAAATATTGTAGCAACATTATTTTTGTAATCATAATGGACGCATTAACTATTTACAAAGACAGACAAAAGGTGTATGTGAGTCAACCAAATTGGGCCCAAACGACCCGTTTCAACTTGGGCCCATTTTGATCCATTACCCAACCGGCCCATTTTGCCACCTCTACTCATTTTAGTTGCTTCTTATATAAAAAAAAGTGCATGTGATGCGATTAAGAAATATATTACCTCCTTATTCTCATAGAGAATGGCTCTAAACTCTCGCCAGTCTTTATGATGGGACTTTGGAGTACCCTTATCACTAGGTTTGTTGCTTTCAGCATGATTCTTTCCTTCTCCTTCTGGAACCGAACGATCGTCATTGCCTATAATTTATAAGAACACCCCCAAAAACTAAGATGTAATATATTAACCACATTGAAGATTAAATGATTACATTTTCCCGTCCATGTGGTATGTAGGAAATTACGGATGGGTCCCTAAACTTATTTTATTACATTCTTTGTTCCTACTTATTCTGGTTCTGTACCATTTTCATCCGTAATAAAATGGCGTGTGCACGACACTTAACAGGATGATGACCAAAATACCCTCATCTTCTTCGTCCATCATTTTGTACTTTAGTTCTTATTTTTTATACCCATATTCATAAAACTCAAGAAGTGCTTTTATGAATTTTGGGTTAAAAATTTAAAATATAAAAAGAATTCAAGGATAAAAAGATGTGTGAGGAAAAATGAGGGTATACTGGTCACTTTCCGGTCTAAATGTCGTGCATATCCCATTTCAGGGACGGAAATGGCACAAATACACAAAAATAGGAATGAAAAATGTAATAAATGAGGTTTTGGGTCGGTACCATAATTTTCGGCATTCCACAGGGATGGAAAATATACTATATCCAAAATTGTTCTCTATAAAAAGGCTGGTAACACTTATGACACAAAAATGCAACGAAAACAAAGATACATATATGTGTATGTATGACTGTGGCATGTGTATGTGTGACTATATTTTGTTTTGAATGACAAATGTTACTCTACCCCTACTCACTCCTATATTACATCAAATTAATAAATCTACTCCTTCTTGGGATTGAACCCAAGACCTTCCACCTAAGATGCTTGCATTTGAGCACATCTACCATCAAGGCTACTACTTGTATGTGTAACTATATGTATGTGTGACTATATGTATGTGTGATGTGTGCAAGACTGTAAGTATGTTTTATTTGCGTGAATCACACTTGTTCAAACTGAAATGTGGCCAGATTTTGCACAAGCTTGTCGCCGTCGGAATCTGGCTGGAAAGTAACTGGAGCGCGCCTTTGACTGCACGAGGCGTTTTTGGTGCGTGCGCCTCACCTGAAAAAAAACGCCTAGGCGCAAGAAGCAAGTGCTTTTGATAACTATAATGTATACGTGTATTTGTGTGTGTAAAATCAAGGTGTGTTGCAACCTCAAGGAGGAACGTTTTTATACTAATCATACTAAATTGGTTTGTCATAATTCTACACTACTTGAAATATCATACACTTAAACAATTGGAACGATCTACCTGACATAAAGTTCACCAGAAGTTGTTTTCACAAGTAATCAAATATCTGCCCAACCCTAGACACTCCTAAAAGTGCATGATAAATACCGCCAAAGCCCAATACTGCAGAGGAAATTAAATGAAGTACTCCAGATACAAAGTATGGAAAAGTATCTATAACTTCCCCACCAGGACCTACCCCCCAACCTAGAGTAGCTAGGTGGGGAAGTAAAATTAATCCTTGTTCATACATAGGCTTTTCTGGTACGAAATGAGCCAAGAATCCCATTATTGATCGAATCGAGGCGGATCCAATTCATTGGCAAATGACAAATCTACCGTTTTCACACTCAGAAAAACCTAGAAAAGAGGAAGAGTCACTAAGACATCTATCTAAAATACCCTTCATAAGGAAAAATCAAGAAAACTTATGGACAACAATCAGTAATGGACATATAGCTAAATCACTATAAAAGATATGTATACTGATAAGTACATGTGTATGTATAGGCAAGGTTGCAGAAATCGGCCTAGGCGGCGCCTAGGCGCTGGGCGGAGGGAAATGTAGGAATTTTGAGGTAGGCGCTGACCTAGGCCTTTTGAGGATTAGTCGGGCTGTAGGCGGAGCCTAGGCGGTCCTAGGCGGTGGTATTTTTTATTTTTTTTTATTTTTTTTATTAAATTTCTAAGTATTTCTAGGTATTTCATAGTATTATGTGTATATATCTAAGTATTATGTGTATATATCTTAACATATTTTCAAAAAACACCTAAATTTGTGTATATATATATAAAATACGTATAAAATACCAAAACGCCTAATTCCGCCTAATCAGTGGCGAAGCTTGACCCGAAAGTTCGGGGGGTCGGAAGTCACCGGGGGTTCGGAAGTCACTAGTTTCGGGGGGTCGAAACCCTATATTTTCAAAATTTTCTATACGGCTACTATATAATCGGAACTTCTGCGCGAAAATCCGGGGGGGTCGGCCGCCCCTCCCCGCCCCAACTAAGCTTCGCCAGTGCGCCTAATTTTCGCCTAGTCCCGACTAGTCCCTAGGCTGGACCTCACCGCCTGCCTAGCGCCTAGCGCCTTTTGCAACCTTGTGTATAGGTATAAGTATAATAACCACACATACAGGCATTGGCATAAATATAAACAATATGTATGTTGTATGCATACATGTGCATATGTATATCAAGATCTCATTCATCAACTTACCTAAGATACTTCTTGAACACAGGCAGATCATCATCATCAAACAAAATATACAGATTCATGCAAATATGCAATAGATTCATACCGATCATCATCGAAAAAGTTAGGCGGCATTCGGCCACATATGATAAACATTGATATTATCATTAATGTACTTATTTAACTAATCTTCCAAATTTGACTTGTTTCACATTGTTAAACATTGCTATAAGTAAAATTATTAAACAACTCTGTCCCTCTTAATCAGACAAATTTTCTGCTATCCTCTATATTCTGCTAAAAATAAATAAATAATAAATTCAAAACAATCTTCATATAATGCAATTTGACTTTATATTAGTCAAAATCAACAGGAACCATAAAAAAAAAAAAAAAAAAAAAAAAAAAAAAAAAAAAAAAAAAACTATACCAAACTCTTTGCAATTAATATATACACATGATAAAATAAATTATCAATCTTTTCAATTACAGGTTACAATATATTCAAAACAGCTACATTCATGCAAACCCATAAAAAAAATCAAATTTTTAAACAAACCCATATCATAAAACATCAAAAACAACAAAATTACAGAAATCCCACCTGCAGAAGATGATGAATTAGAATCTTTAGCTCGAACAATAAATAAACGATGAGAAGAAACGGTTTTTCTTGGCACCCTGATGGAGAACTCGTTTCTTGCATCGATAGATGGAAACTTTATTGATTTTCTTGATGAATTGTTGGTGGGTATGTTAGGGTATGGTACTGTTGTTGGTTTGATCTGTAGGGTACATAGATCCATCAAGATTGTGGTGTTGGTTGATTGGTTTATGATTTGAAGGGTATGATTGGAATGGTTAACAGTTTAATCGGTGAAGTCGTTGGGTTGATTTGGTAGAGAACTAGAGATCATAATATGGAATTATGATGATGGAATAACCGAAGTGGAACTCATGTGAGTGGGAGTGTGTGTACCGTATATTATGGTCAAAGAGGTAAAGTGATGTTTGCCGCACGTGTGTGGGTTCATGGGCAGGCCGGGTACGGATGAGTTTGGTACCGGGAGTAAAAAGATAAACGCTTCATTAAAATTAGGTACCGCCGTACCGGCATCAAAAATGTTTGGTAAGGTATGGTATTTGATGGTAAAAATTGATAAAATATTACTCCTGTAACAAACCTAAAGTACAAATTCCAAAAAGATCCAAAAGTGGGTATTGAATTGATACCGATAATAGTTTGGTACAGTAAATATGGAATCAATACCGGTTCGATTTCGGGTTTGCTACCATTTGTTGATTCTTAGTTGGGTGAGTTACGGTTTCATGCCCCTCATCCGATTGAGTCTTAGTTTGCACTGCTTTTGTAGGTTCTTGGGTGCACGAGAGGTGTTAACACAGTCCAAGATAGAGTGTGAAGGGCTGGGTGTGAGCCTAGTAACAATTGAAGAGACGGAGGAGGTGGGTGTGAAGGGGACGTGCCAGGTTTGGTCAATGTGGCTCCTACTTGACAGTTTTCACGCCCTGGGAGTTTATCGACAACACTTGCAAGACACTAATGTTGGTGTCTTGACTAAAAGTAATTCAATCTCATGATAATCTTGGAGAATCCTAAGGATTATTAATAAATATTAAAAATCATTTTCTAAAATAAGTTTCGGTTTTTCTTTAGAAACATCGTATTTTGTTTTTTCAAATAATTTTGGTAGCATAATACACAATCTGCCAAAGTTCAGACCGTTTTACCCAAGATCCAGAAGGTTCTGGACTACAAAATTCTCGTATGCAAACACTTTTGCATCGCTACTATTTTAGGTTAAAGGCTTAACTTAGAGTGTGCCTAAATTGTCATATGAGAGGTAGATAGTCACTTCATGACAAGTGGTATCAAAGCAAATACGGGTTCTTCAAGGAAATGGCTGACTTGGGAAAACCTATAGGCGTTGATGTTGCTCTTGGAGATGAAACACGAGGAAGGGATGAGTCATTGCTAAACAGAAGCAAGACGCATCGTAGCATGTCCACGGACAAAACCTTGGAAAACAAGTTGGTGATGTTGAGGCATCAATGAGCACAAGTTGATCTTGCAGGACAACAACTACAATAGATAAATTGAGCAAAGTCACATCTAAGGCATCTCTATCCCTATCCCTAATTTCATAATTTTGTTGTTTTACTGATAACATGTACGCATTAATGTAAGAACTGCATACCTTATCTTGTTCTTGTTACACATTACTCACCTTCAACTTCCATATTTCTTTAATATATAGAAGTTGGATATTAAATTTAAGAAGCTACAAATATGTTTCTTCAAATTCATATCATTTGTATCAAGATTCACTTATTCATTTATTCTCAAATCAATCATCATGTAATAATATGTTTCTTCAAATTCATATCATTTGTGTATCAAGAAAGGTTCACTTATTCTCAAATCAATTATCATATTGTGTACTATAACCGGTGGCATTTATCAAACATGATTGTATGTATAAATTTCATACCAATCCGGATATCAAATATTTTTAAATAAAAACTAAAACGATGGACAATATAATTACTCGAAAAAAAATGACGGCGGGAATTGGACTTTACTCTTTAGCCGATAGGAATTGGAGAAGCCAAGATTACATAATAAAACCCTAGTTAGGGCTGGGCCGATTTAAAAAAATAAATAAATAAATGAACACACAAAAACGGATACACCAGGATTCGAAGCAAGACCTAGTGCTTAGAAGACAAAGGACTTACTCATTGTGCCACTCACATGATATGTCAATGGTTCATAACTTCATATCAATTTTGTTATGAGTTCATGGCTCAATTTTCTTATATATTTCTACTAAAAATCGAAAAGCGAGTGGGTTCTTCTTATATATTTCTACTAAAAAATCGAAAACCAAGTGGGTTCGTCTGAACCCGTAGCGCCCTTATTAAATCCGCCCCTGTTAATGCGGGCACTCCATACCTGCGTAGGTACACCGCCGCAGCCCCATCAGCTAGGGGATCACGGGTACTGTTTTTGTTACTATCACCCAAAGGCGTGTGTGTGTGTGGATGCGGCTAAGCAAAATATGTATTACTCAAAACTATGCTAGCAAGAAGCTAAAACATTGTCATACATGTCTATACTTCTTATCTCCTACCATTGTGTTGCGAACATTTATAAATTCTTGTTTTCCACAACTATTTTGAGATTTCAGTTATAAATCTTGTTGGAAAACATTATATCAATATACAAAAGATCCAAGTAAACAACATTATTCACAGAATAAACATGAAACGTTCAGATACAAAACAACATATCAAAATATATACAACTCTGAAGTAACAATCTACATAGGAACTCTCATAAACAAAGTTGGCCCATTTGTGTGGCCCATGTTGTATAACAATTTTGTGTATCTTGGCCCATAATGAAGACGTCAAATGTTTTAAAACTAGTAAATTACGCGCCGCGGCGTAGAAACATAACCGGCGCCGATTCGTGAAAAGCTACAGGTTCGTGAAAAGCTACAGATTTTTCCGACGAACAGCGGAATTATACTAACGATATTGCGAGGGTCTGCTAATCGGATAACACAACATAGAGAGTCGTATTGTTCCGTCGGTACGCCGGTGCGTGTTGCACCGAGCAAAGCGGCTAAACTGCTTGAAAAAGAGGATTTACTAATAAAAGTAAAGCGATGTCATTTTCGTAATTACCTCGAAACTAAAGGCTTTTTATTTTGGTTTAAATAATAAAATTACTACGATGGCATTTTTGTAATTAATTCAAAACTGAAGGCATTTTATTTCACTTTTAACGAGGTTACTATTGCTAAGGATCTGAATTGTTATATATAATAATATGTTGACTTCCACCTTGACTTCTAGCTTCCTAGTTAGCACGCCACGTCAGCTGTCATCAAGCTTCCACATCAGCCAAGCTTTTAGCCTCCAGCCACATGAGCATAAGTTGTATAAAACCTCACAAAACAACAAAAAATTATACAATAAAACCTCACATGTTTTGAACATTCAATTGATAAATATTTGTATATTTTTAACAAATCTTAGTAATAGGTGATCTAGGGTATGTCCTTTTAGGCAAGCAATATAACAAAGGACCCATGCATAGAAATGACTAGAAAATGAAGTTGACAATTTGTTTGCGTTGCATGTTGATAACTTACTAGAAGATAACAGTCTTAGTTATGTTGAGTTACCATTTTTTTTAATGGCTAATTCACGCACCCACTAATCGATTCTTAATGTATCTTAACCTACGCTTTCTACTGAGTTAGTTTATCGTATTTACTAGTTTCATTAAATTTATGTATAGTACACCCAAGTATAGAAGTTTATTTATAGCATATTTTTCCAAATGTGTAAACAAATTTAGGATGTAACATTAGTGTCGGTATCACAATGAAATACAGGCTATGTGATAAAAGGTTATTCTATTTTTATTGAACTAATATGTGGTTGAAAAGGGTTTTGCTCAATCGGTCTTGTAGTTGGAAAGGAAGACATACAATGAAGACACACCCCGTACAAGGTAGGCCTTTTGATGATCGATCCACAGTCACCTATTTAATGGTCTTGGAACCTTTGCTCCCCTTGGTTATGGCAACGAAATCGCGAACATAAAGATTTCTTTACTGTTCAATTAAAATTCTTTGGAAGAGCAGTTTTTGGTATGTTTCCAACTTATCAAATATCGACAAAAGGGATATTGAATTGACACATCGTATGTCCTAGTTGTGCGTTAGCTACCGAGACAACTACTAATCTTTTGATAGTCAAGTGTGACATGATTAGATATGTGATTATAGATTAAAGAATCCCAGTTGAAAATATGAACTAGGATATTATGAATATAAGAAATAATGGGTAGTAGAAATATCAACCTAACACGAAATTAAAAATTAAACTTTACTCAAAAGGTATGCCACCAACCACATACTCTGTCACCCTCTTCATACACCAACTATTCGATCACCTTCCATCATGATCTAACTAAACACAATTAATTAGATTATAATTTTAATGTATTATGCGGTTTATTAAAGTAACTTTCTTATCGGTCCACTAAACATACTAGTTAGATCGTTTTGAAAAGAACATATCATAAAAAAAAGTAAAAAATATGCGTGTATATATATTTGAAAACGTAATATAAAATACTTTATCTTTTGTTGTGGATTGGTAATTCTAATTTTTTTTTTCTTGGAATGGATGAAATGTAAATAAATAAGTAAATCAGATTTTAAAAGAAAACAAATAAAACAACAAAACCCTATAATCCCACCTATAGTCGAGCTACTGGTAGGGTCTGAGAGGGTGGGATGTATGCAAGTCTTACCCCTATCCACTTCTAGAGAGACCTTCGGCTCCAAAAACATATCTAGCAGTAAAGTCAAATAAAAGCCAAAGAAAACAAATAAACGTAACAAAATCTTAAAATCCGATCTAACCATGGATATGGTTCAATGATTGATCGAAAGGCACAAACAAAGACGGTTCAATAAAACTCAACCAGGCCAGCATACGATTCCTAATCTGACCGACCAGTCCAGTTCTAAATACACCATGAAACCCCAAAAAATGTCACCTTGATTAGAATGATCAATTCGTGTGCAGAACTAAAGACTTGAGAAGCATGCTAGACACTTTTGTTGATTAAAAAAAAAAACTATTGATATAGTATTAACATGTTTTCTTAAAGCTTTATACTTTTAAGTTCAAATATTCTAATTTAAGGGTGCCACTGAGAGACAGACGGATATTGGTATTTTCAGTTTCGTATTAGAATTGGTATTTTCAGTTTCGTATTAGATACATGCAAAATACATGACTACTTGTAAAATAATTATCTTCCTTATAATAGACATAAAACATACACATGAAGTTAACATAAAAAGATATCATTTCTCACCCACAAAAACTAAAAATACTCAAATTAGCTACTAATTCAACACCAACTAAGTTGCATTTTTATAAACCTTAAAGTCATATCCAATGTAACGTTTCTACCTCCCTTCCTTCCTTCCTACTCCAAATAATAATTTATCTTCATCTTCTTCCACGTCTCACCCACCTTCTTCCCTCTCTCTCTCATCCCCTTCAAATAACACACAAACACCTTCTTCTCTCTCTAGAACCACAACCACAATGAGAACAACCAAACCCAATTCCATCACTGCCACTAAGCCCATTATCCTCGCCTGCATCTTCCTACTCGTGTTCCTACTCGTTATCGTTTTTCGATCATCTTCGTTACCAACCCGACCGCTTTCTTGTCCACCGATCAAACACACGATACCCACGGAATCACAAACATTCAACAAGCTATCTCCAGCGACCGCGGAGACACTTGTGCATTATGTTACTTCTAACATAACGCCTCAACAAACGTTTAAAGAAATATCGGTTAGTCTCCGAGTCCTCAACAAGAAATCGCCATGCAATTTCTTGGTTTTTGGACTCGGATACGATAGCCCGATGTGGGCCGCCCTTAATAATGGCGGCCGCACCGTGTTTCTTGAAGAGGACAAGTCGTGGATACGGCAAATTCAGTCGAGGTTTCCGGATTTGGAGTCGTATCACGTGGTGTACGACACCAAGGTATTAGAAAGAATATATTAGTTATCATTGTTCATGAACAGTTTAAATCGACCAAACTGTTTAGACTCAAAAAAGTCTGGTCGGTTTGGTCGATTTAAAAATATATACATTTGGTTTTAGCGGTTTGGATTAGGTTTCGAACTTGAAACCGGTCATGTAAACCGAACTAGGCGTTTAACACTTATTATTTTTATTTCTAGTTTTAGCAATATAATGTTACATCTATACATTATATTTGTAATAATAATAAAAAAAATTATATAAAAAGTTGTCTAAAACCGTAAAACCAAGCTGTAAAACCGTGAAAACCGGCCTGCTGAACAGACTAGCCCGGTTCAGTTTGTAAACTTTATCACAACCGTAGTTACCAGTTCAACACAAAGTCAAAACTGGTCAAACCAAACCATAAAACTGTGACAACGGGTCCATCGAATAGAATACCCCGTTGTAGTTTGTAATTTTACCAAAACCATATTTACCAGTTCGGCCAAAAGCTAAAACTGGCCGAACTAGACTATGTACACCCCTAATATTATTAGTTAGAAAGGAATCTTAATTAAACTACAATGTGAATAATAACATACAAATTAAATTTATTCAAACTATATATTAATATTATTGTAATGATGATAATTAAAGTAAACCCTAACTAATATATTTTATTTAATAGGTGTCACGAGCATCAGACTTGATGGAGATAGGAAAACGCGAGGAATGCAAGGTTGTCGAGGATCCAAGGGTATCAAAATGCGAGTTGTCGATGAAAGGGAACTTGCCAGACGAAATCTACGACGTAGAATGGGACTTAATAATGGTGGATGCTCCAACAGGGTACCACGACGAAGCGCCAGGGAGGATGAAGGCGATATACACCGCAGGGTTGATTGGGCGGAACCGGGTGGATGGAGAGACGGACGTGTTCGTGCACGATGTCGATAGAGTGGTAGAAGATAAGTTTTCTAAGGCGTTTTTATGTGACGGATATTTGACAGAGCAAGAAGGACGTTTGAGGCATTTCACGATTCCAAGTCATAGGGCTCGGTTGGGTAGACCCTTTTGTCCACTTTAGATATGTTTGTTGTATGATTTTTATATGGGTATATTTGTAATTTTGCTACTTGTTTATTACTTTTGAGGTGGTATTGTTGAATATATTTTTTTAAAAGCTACATTGACACCATATACTTTATTAAATTACACATAATCACAATGATGGATAAATGCATAATGATGGGTTTATGTTTTGACTTTTGATATTTTTAAATTAAAGTGATTTGCATGTTATTACAAAGTTATATTGTATTAGACTTTATAAAATGTAATAATGTGTATTAAAGCATTAGAACTCTAGGGTGCACTCCATAGGATTCACGGCCAGTTGTCGCACAGTAACACCGTTACCACACCTAAGCAAAGTTCCAGATTTCCTTTGCATGGCAACATGTTGCCAAGAAGAAAGAATGGGGTTTTGTGTGTTATGACCTTTAATGTTAGTTTTTTTGAACCATTTGACTACTTCTCCACCAATCAAAACATTCAGATCAATTTCAAACCTCTAGGTAAAATACTCTAGAATGTCAGCCAATGTTTTGGTGATACTAGGGTACTTTAGGTCCATTTTGATATGGCGAAGTGGGACTAATCGGAGCTATGATACTTACCTTAGAGTTCCCCTTCTCCCCTAACTACTTTAAAATGGTTTCTTATGACCAAACAATTGTTTCATCGCTTAACTTGTCGGGGTGATTCTCAAAACAGAAAATAACATCATGGGCAATATAAGAAACACATAAACTCAAAATAAGAAAGCATCAAACATAAATCTCTAGACAAAATAAGTTCAAGATATATATTAATCATCCTAAACTCAAAAAACATTCCGGTTTTATAAAATATTAATGATGATGTGCTAGTTTGATTTGTAAAATTTTGTTGTTTTTGAGGTAACATGTCTCAATCGAATATTGGTATGTCATAGTTTGTTTGAATCTCACTGTTAATGGGCAGTTAAGATATGGGTATTTAATTATTTTAAAGATATGTAGGATATGTATATATGTTTAATAGTTTAGTGAATGTACTAATGAAATTTAATAATTGTCACATAAAAGTACCTTCTCTTTTAGTTTTGTCACAAAAGAACGATGCAAGATTTGATGGCACAACGACAACTTTACATGTGGCCCTAATCATGTCAAGTCTAACATCATTAAACCAATTACTGTTTATAGTTATACTTAACATTTTGCCTGTTTAATTTTCTTTAAATTTAAGATAGAATGATAAATTTAAAAATAGAGGAAAGTTCATATGTGGGTATGGCCCTTGTTTTATTGTTTGATTGTACTTCTGGTATATGGCCATTTGGGGTTGCTATAAAAGGCTACACCAAGAGGTTTATACCAAGCAACATCTTCAAGGCTTGTTAGATGCAAGGAAAAACCGTAAAATCAAACTTTGCAGTCTTGTTACAGGAAGAAGCAAATTCTTTTTGTGACCATCCGACCGACACAAAAATAAGTATTTACATATAATATAAGAGAAATTGATGCAAAGTAGCACGATAGCTAGAATGGATTGTCAACCTTTTCCTCGCATAGAGAAAAGGTACCTATACCATGAAGCTTTTGCCCAGCGTGCTAGGTGAATCGTACAACCATGGTCCTTTGGTACATGGGGATCGTTCATATGTTAGGACATTAATTGGCCTAGGTAGGGGCGGTTCTTTCTTTGGGCTATGTCTCCCTCGGTATTTTCGCTTCGTAAATATTAAGTTCAAGATCCGTCAATAGGCCCAGGAACAATAGTCTTTAGTTGTGGTGTTTGCTTTACACATGTTGGTAATGATGTTCACATTGTTAGCACATGCCATTTGCTAACAACCAGGCCATCTACGTTCGCCACATGGTTATTCTCCATAGGACGAGCGCACAAATATGCATTGCAAGCTCGTGTTCACGTTGGATCATGAGCTTGTGCTCCATAGATATTGTATATTTGTATCTTTCTTAGGCTTGTTTATGTTCTAAGCAAGTTGATCAAAGGCTCATGTGTTGGATCATGAGGATGGTCTGGCGCTTGTGTCTTGTGGCTCTTGTTAGGAGTTTCGTTTTAGATTCAGAGGAAGGTCAAGAGCTTATACTTCGTGGTTTGTTCATTGTCCGGGGATTTGTGTTCGGACTTAAGTGGTGGCTTGTTCATCATCCTGGGATTTGTATTCAGAGTTAGGCGGTGGTTTGTTCATTGTTCATGGATTTGTGTTCATTTTAAAGTGTGATTGCGAATGAATGACCACATAAGTTGACGTGGGAGTTGTTAGAGTGACATTGACATAAAACGCGTAACTCACACACTCACTAATTATGTCGTAAATCTACACCAATATTCACTATGGAATTAAGACCCTCAACCATTTGGGGATGAATACCTAGATAAGCTATACGCCCCTTGGTGAGAATTTATGTAGTTCAAGCGGAAAAAAATATACATCTTATAATTTTCTTAGTTTAGATGACAATATATGTGTAATTTTTAACTTCATCTAATAGTGTTAAACTCTTATATAAAGAAACTCATATCATCACCTATAGATATTCAGTTTTCAACTGAATTTACTATTTAACTAGTTCTAAACTTAGAGGGTGTTTGGGATTGCGTTTTAAATCTGATTTTTAGATTATTGCGTTTTGAAAACGCAGATAATTAGTTTTTAGTGTTTCGGATTACGTTTTGAAAACGCAGATAATCAGTTTTTTAGGCAACCAAAACGCAATAATCTATAAGCAGCTCCACCCCTGCTTTTCCAAAACAGAAAATTTGTTTTGAATAATCAATCCCAAACACCCCCTTAAACGAATTGGTTTAGGATTAAACTTCTTAGGTCCGAGTTCGATCCTAAAATCCAAATCACAACTCACAAGCCTCTTTTAAGACCGGTTTTAATTTCGGACCATTAGGGGCATCTCAAATCACAAATGTTAACCACTCCCTAACTAATGATTTGATATTATAACATGCCAACAATTTTGAAGTGGCATTAGTTGGGGTGTATATTTTAGAACTTACGAACAAAAAGAATAATGGATTGAAATTAATGGGAAGTATGCTTTAGATCTTTTATTATTATTATTACTAGTTTTTATCCCGGGAGCGTCCCGGGTTGAAATATCTAATATGACATAATAAAATATATTATTATTATTATTATTATTTTAAGCAAATCTCCGCCATAAGTTATTATATTTAAATATAAAAAATACGAATCTCTGCGCCGGTGTATAAATCTAGTGCCATTACAAATGAATTCAAAAGTTTGTAATCGATCATTCTAAAAAGAACTAACATGAAATAAGAAAAAAAGTTAATTATTGAAATATTGAACGCATTAGTCTAAGTGTTATGTGATGCGTTAAAAAATTCATGAGTATATAGTTCGGGTATTTGGGTATGTTGTTTCTGGTAATCGGGCCGGGTATCACCTAATCCCAGACCCGACCCACACCACAATTTTTTTAAACTAATCCCAAACCCGACACAATACCTGTCGGGTCACAAAAAATAGTCATTTTTTTCTCCGTTTTTTATATAGCACTATGGTACTCGTTGGAAAGATAATAAAACGCTCGTTAATTTGGTGTAATTTTTTTCTTTAAAAATATCATATATAAAATATATTAATCTTTAAAAGTTATGGTAGGAAACATGAGAGTAAAAATAAGAAAGTTTTAATATTTATATTTAGTAGATTAAGTATTTAATAGATTAGGTTAAAGATTATAATAGATTAGGTTAAATCATATTTATTCCTTTTTTTAATTGGTTTACACTTGCCGCATCACATCCTATGTGGCATCTCTCAAAAGAGAGATTGCATAAGAGTATGACATGTAGGATTAATCCCTTCGCAATAATATATATATATATATATAGATTTTTAATTGGTTTAGAGCATTCACAATAGAATCCTCATCCCCCATCCACTCACAACCAATCACAACCACATATTACACTAAACCCCATTAAATTTTCTCTCTCCTCCACTCACAACCACTTTCAACAAATATTAAAAAATAACTACAGTTTTCCAGTTTTCCCTAAAAGATCCCCAAAGAACCCAATATTTACCAACACACTGTAGATTCCCCATTTTCTTCACTCACAGTCACCCCCAACCCCCAAAAAAATTATAGGGTTTTGTCACCCAGTTTTTTAGGGGTTCTAATGAGAATGCTCTTACACTTGCCACATCACATCCTATGTGGCATCTCTCAAAGAAGAGATTGCATAAGAGTATGACATGTAGGATTAATCCCTTTGCAATATATATATATATAGTTTTTATCCCGGGAGCGTCCCGGGTTGAAATATCTAATTTAACATAATAAAATATCTAATACGACAACATAATTAATGACTTGCCAATATATGATTAATGAATATTATTATTATTATTATTTATTTTAAACAAATCTCTGCCATAAGTTATCATATTCTAATATAAAAAAAAACGAATCTCTGCGACGGGGTATAAATCTAGTGCCATTACAAAATATTATATAATGTCAAATAAATTCGGAAGTTTGTAATCGATCATTCTAAAAAGAACTAACATGAAATAAGGAAAAAAAGTTATTTATTGAAATATCGAACGCATTAGTCTAAGGGTTATGTGATACGTTAAAAAATTCATGTGTATATGATCGGGTATATAGTTCGGGTATTTGGGTATGTAGTTTCGGGTAATTGGTGTAGAGGATGAATTTGACACGAAAACAGGATTATATGATCATACAAGTTACTAAACCAGGTGCGGAAACCCTAGCTTAGAACAAACTGATATAAACTCAATTCAAAACACAATCTAAGTCATTTTAAAGCTTTTCATAGATTAACTCTTTCAAATACTTGGTTACAAATCAGTTACAGTTAATCTAGCACACACTTAAACTCTCTCAGACCTCTCTGGAACACACCTCAAAAACACACACACTAATTGACTTGCTTAAACTTACAAAAACACAAAATCTATATATAGGACCTGCACGTTCGCCCCTTTTCACTGGTCGAACGTGGGTCATTTCCACATTCGCCCACATTCAGTGGTCGAATGTGTCTTCTTGTTAGTCTTGTTCCAGATTCGTCCATCTATCTTCTACCTTCGCCCATTGTCTTTTCTCCTTCGCCCATTCCTATCTTCCTTTGCCCCTTTAACCATTTCTAACACATGTTAACATATCTAATCACTAGTCGCAAAACGCATCTACAAACTCCCCCTCGACTATTGATTAGATCGTTTTCTGTCTTCGTCCATGGCTTTGTTCAGCAACTTGATTCTGAGCTGTTTCTTTTGCTCTGTCGTCATCTCAGGCTCTAATTTCCTCTTTACCGGCTTTGACACATTTGCCATCTTCACCTTCTTGCCAAGTTTTCCCTCCAAATTACTACCAGCATTAATGTCATAAGCAAAGCAAACACCAACAACTTGTGTGTATTTCTTTGCTTGATCTGCATCGTTCGGCTCATGATGAATCGGATTATAAAAGAGCATGATGATGTCTTCGAAGGTGCAATTGATCAACCACATAGGATCAAATACATGAACATGCTTGTATTTGTCCTTTCCATCTCTCAACACGATCACCGCTTCTGCCTTCCTCCAATCATAATACCAGAAAATGAAGTCAGCACTGAAGTGTTGAGGCATAGGCATCAAAGGTATCTTTCTCATTACTTCAGGTGCCTTATAAATCAAGGTAACCCGTTTCATCTTGGTTCTGGGATCAATATCCCTGTGAACTTTCCTCCGGGGATATTTTGGTTTGAATCTGTTCCATTTTGTTCTACTTTCCCAAACCAATTTGTCTGCACACCAACCGACATGTGAATTATTCACTGAAGCACCCGACATTTGGAATCTGCACAAATCTCTAACCGCCCAGTACGGTAGAGTTAGCAAATCAATGAATCTGTAAAAGTACAAGATTCCAGATTCCCACTTAGCAGCTAAACACTTCAGCCTGCCTAAGTATGTCCACCCAAGAGCTCTGCCTCTGAATTTTGCATTGTGAAACCTATAAAAGTTTCCTTGAGCTTCAGGCTTTGGTCGGTTTTCATCCATCAGTCTTAACTTCTTCAAATACTCCTTCAATTCATCAGTCTTATTTGAAGATTCTGGCAAATCAGCTCCAAGTACTTTCTCTACAAACTCAGCACTCCTCTTCTTTGCCTTTCTTTTTGCAGACGTATTAGGAATCTCAGTAAAATCAGGAAACACCAAGTCTTCATCAGTTTGTCTGAAATACTGTGGATATTCCTCATGTGTGATATCCTCTATTTCAACTTCTTCAAATTCAGGGGTATCTTTATCATCAGAGTGACTTCCAATATCCTTTTCAGGAATATGTGGAATCGACTCATCAACAATGAACTCTTCAAACGTTTTCCCTACCCTCTGTGCAAGCCCATCTAAAATCTCCTTTGCCACAGATGCAGGTACTTCCCCTTCTTCCAAATCAGGATCGTTATATTCCAATTCATATCGCATGTCATCAGTTTGGAATATTTCTGCAAAACGACCTGTGAATTCAATTGTCCATTCTCTTCTTTCTAACATGTACTTGTATACTTGTTTAGCATCGTCAGACAAGGACCTCACCTTCTCATTCCAAAACACACTCTCATCAGAATCAACATTCTCACTCTTCTTCTTTGAACTTGACTCACCCGTGTCTTTCTTCTTCTTTGAAGGTGGTCTCTTTTCGAATGTAAACTTAGAAGTATCATCTCCTCCATCATTATCATCACTACTACTACTCTCATCCTCCTTTTGACTTCCCGAGCCTTCAGCATCATCATCATCATCATTATCATCATCTCCATCATCACTCTTTTCCGATTCTTCATCCTCATCATCCTCATCTTCCTCTTTGTCAGATTCAGATGGTTCAAAGTCAACCTGTTCAACTTCTTTCTCTTTATCCTCCTCACCCTCCTTCAACTTGGGTGCAACATTGTACAGATTGTCTATTAGCTCACTAAGGCGTTTGTTTTCAGCCTTCAATTCTTTATTATCTTCTTTTATAGCCTTGTATCTGTTCTTGTTTCTCAAACATTTCCCTTCAAGCTTCTTATTCTTAGCTTCTAGCTTCTTCACTTTCTCGTCTATCTCATCTTGATTAGACTTAGAAGCTACTACAATCTGAAGCATTTTCTCTTCATTTTGCTTGAACTTGGCAATCTCAGCTTGCTGAGCCACTAACATCTTCATCATGTCGTCCATCCTTTTATTCACCTGCTTCATCACTTCGTCATCCACAGTGACTTTCTTTGACTTGGACTTTGACTTTGATGGCTCAATCTCAGTTTCTTTTCCTTTCTGAGGCTGTGTAAACATGTTAAGAACATTATCCAGTGCTATATTGAATTGATGATGTACCAGCTTCAGGTAATCTCTTTCCTCTCAAAAGTAGGTTTAATTCTTTCTCTCTCAGTTGCTTTGTACTTGTTTTCTTGGCCATGGTTTTGTGTTTGGGCTTAGGCAAGTTAACTACTACGGTTTCACCTTCATTTAACTCGTCCAAATTCACTGTCAACCCTTCATCTTCAGCACCTACAGACTGCTTGCTCTTCTTAGCTTCTTCAATCGATCTGTTAAGTGATTCAGACTCACCAACCAAAGTGGCCTTTTGTTTGGTAGTCCGGACATTTTCAGCATCCGAATCCCACTGTTCTTCAGTCTCAGTCTCCTCTGAATCTACAGATTCTTCATCTACCAAACTAGTACCCTTCTTTGCAGTAGTTTTCTTCCTCACAGTTTGTTGTTTTGAACTCCCCTGCTCAGTCTTTCCTTTGCCCTTCCCTTTGGCTCCAGGATTGACTACTTGTCTTTTTCTCTTGTACTTGCATCAGCATAGACCAACGGATCATCATTGTCACTATCACTATCAGGATGCCTCGCTGTATTCTTTCCAGGATCCATGTAATCCTCTCTAGCCAAGGCTCCAAACAATCTCCTGTAAGGTGGTCTTTCATTATCAGGCACACCTTTGTAACCTTTCATTCTAGCCAAGGTTCTAATATTCATATGATCCATAGCAAGTATCTGTGTTGGATCCTTCTTCAGGTTTGGATATTTGTGATCGAAGATCATCATCAGAAATCCAGGATAAAGCATGAAATATTTCTTCTTCAAACCTTTCAGCATCTCCAGCATATGATCTAAAATCATCCCAGCAACGTTAAATGGTTTGTTGAGAGTCAACGCAACCATTAACGAGCTCAAACTCTTTCTCATCACGTCATACCCTCCACTAACACATCCAAATACAAGTATGATGACGTGAGCAAAATACTTGAACTGTACACTCAGTTTCCCTTTGTACATTGAACCATCAGTGATCGGTCCTTTGTACTTCATCCTCAGGAAACAGGCTTTCTGCTCAGTCCATGATAATTCCCTTGGATCCTCACTGGTTTCAAACTGGATCTGGAGAGCTTCTCTGATATCAGCTTCAGTGATAAACATCTCCATTCCCTGAATCTTGCTTCTGATAATAGTCTGATTATCAAAGTAATCATACTTGGCGTTGTTGTAAAAGTCCTCAACTATATCCTTGTAGATGATAGTTGGTGTGGCCAAAGCATAAACCACTCTGCATCTTTTCAGGAATTTGATGATCTCAGTAAATTCCACGTTCTTCTCCACATCTCCCAGATACGCGCAACAGTTGTGAGTCTTCTCAAACGGCCATTTATTACCGCTTGACGATTCACCTTTTTGTACAGTTTCTGGAACAGGATTAGAAACAGCAGTCTCCACAGGAATCTCAATATTCTCTTGTTCTTCAGCCATCTGAAACATAAAATCAAAAACAAACGTTAAAACACGAAATCGTCAAAATTTAAAATTTTAGACTTTTGAAATTCCACATTCGCCCAAATTAGACTGGTCGAATGTAGGTTATTGAGGCCGAAGGTACACAATTCTGGTCGAATGTAAAATGATTTTGACTAAAATTATTCATTCGCCCGTTTTGAGTTTCCTTCGTCCACTCAGTTTCACCTTCGTCCACAACGACCGACCGAAGGTGGAATTGTTCTTGCCCAAAATTTGAAAATTTTTCAAATCATGTTATTAACCTTTAATTTTGATTCAGAAATAGTCTAACATGGCCGATTATCAATCGCAAACCATCAATTATTCCTAACATTCATTTTATATCAGTTTTTATAACGAATTAGGGTTTTTCTTCATTCAATATATCAATCAATACTTAAACTATGTTAAAAACCTAATTCGTTGATACTTCTCCCCCTAAAACTGATAGGAAATGAATATCAATCAACATTTATCATTAACAATCACTAGAACATCGTTAACCCTAAAACCCTAAGTCCGGTTATTAAAACTAACGAATCCAGCTTCAATCCTTGTCCATTACCTGTAAAAGTTATATGGAAATGATCAGAATTAACCAAGGAACAAAACGCACAAGCAGGAGTTTCAAAATCAACAAAGTCTGGTTATGGATGAAATTTTGAAAAATTTAAAGTGACTGGTCGAATGTGCAAGAGGCTTATATATAAGCTCCACCTTCGCCCTATGCTACTGGACGAATGTACAAGTGATTCACCTTCGCCCCAACCAAATGGCACGAAGGTAAAAGGAGTTTACCCGAAGGTGGATTTTAAGGAAAAATCCTCATTCGCCCAGTTACAAACTACCCGAAGGTGGAAAAGTTTCCACATTCGTCCCATTTAAGGGCGAAAGTAAAATGGAAAACTTGAAAAATTTTGCCAAATTACAAATTCGAGTCCCGTTCAACATTTTTCAATCTGTTAAGCTTCCAAAACACAAATTTTCACTTTTAGAATGATACAAAGCCCAGATGGTGTTGTCAAATCTCAGAAATTGACTATCAAGCATCCCCGGTTATCAAAAATAAAGCAGAAATGCAAAAATTTTGAATTTTTCTGAAATTTTATCAAAACACACCTAAAATCTTTTTGGATTTTGTATCTTTTTGACAATAAAAGTAAATTGCAACAAAATAAAATGCATCAAAGTAAATGAAAGCAGTAAACATTTTGTGAAATCCGGTCAGAGGATCATATCAGTTTTCTGAGAAATCTGATCACAGCGTTGATCTATTTGTTTTAATATTATCATTAGAAACAGTATGTGATACGGCAATTGCTGATATTGTGGTCCACGTAAGCTCACATGCAGACAATTACGCAATGCTTTAAAATGATACGAGTTAAGTGTATTAGACTAACACGATGTGGTACCCACACACACGACATACTCCCGTATCAAGTAATTGCACAAAGCTTCGTCGTAACGCGTGATTATGCCAGAGTTATCCGTAAAAGTTACAAAGTATATAGCACAGAGGTGTACAGGTCAGCAAATGAATGCAGCAGAGTAACATGTGCGTATACACTAGGTTGAGGCTGATATTAATCTCTGATTTGCATCAGATGATCAATACGATGTAATAATGATCTATGATCAATTAAAACATAAAGTTCCTCAATTCGGTAACTTCCGGTTTTGGCAATTAAGCTCTTTTAGCAAATATTCTGATAAAACTAGGTCCGTAAATCAATACGACAAAAGTTTATCAGAATATCCCGGATAACCATAACATAACGACCCGAAACCTCAGATTTTGGCAATCCTATCAAACGAAATTACGGTACTAAGACCATATGCCCATGAGGTGTTCAGCCACGAACGCGTAGTTCGTTATGTTTGTATCACTAATGCACGCAATATTTAGTCTACGAAGCCTATCAGCATATCACACGTAATCAACACACGCCTCATTATACTATATAATTCTTTAGCCTGTGTCAGATTCCCACTGATGTACTATCATTTCCTCTGTTTTACCAGGAAATCAGTTTTTGATTTTCTAATTTTTTTAGGTCTTTTTTAATTTTATAATGTTTTTGGCTTTTCTGATAAAAAGGCTTCCCCTAAAATAAAGAACATATTTTTGGAATTTTTGATTTTTCTGAAAAACAAAAACAAAAATTTGAAAGAAACAATTCACTCGAAAGCATCAACTTCTTTGAGGATTAAACAATCCCCTCGAAAGCATCAACTTCTTTGAGGATTACGATAGTAAAGAGAAATTCCCAATTAGCAAAGAGAAATTCCCAATTAGCAAAATATAAAAACTAAAAACTAAAAAACGATAAACCGAGGTGCCGATTAGTCCTGTTTTTCCTTTATATTGTTTACTTTTAAAAGATATTCAAAGCGTGAACGGTCAAAAGCTTTAGTAAACAGATCTGCACGTTGGTAGTCAGTATGTATTTTGATCATATCAATTAATTCCTTAGCGTAACAATCTCGGATAAAATGATATTTGATCCGGATGTGTTTCGCTTTAGAATGATTATCCGAATTTTTAGTTAATGCAATTGCGGCTTCGTTGTCACAGTAAATAGGAGTTTTTAGAAACTGCAAACCGTAATCCACCATTTGTTGTTGAATCCAGAGTACTTGCGAACAGCAACTCGAGGCTGCAATGTACTCGGCTTCACAGGTAGATTGTGCTACGGAAGTCTGTTTCTTGCATTGCCAGGTGATTAACCTGCTCCCGAAAAACTGGCAACCAGCTGTAGTAGATTTGCTATCTTTGTCACAGCCGCCCCAATCTGCATCACTAAAAGATATGAAATCAAAATTATCATCATTAGGGTACCAAAGTCCTTTTGAGGGACAACCCTTCAGATATCTAAGGATACGCTTGACCGCCGTCAGATGACTTTGTTTCGGCTTCGATTGATAACGGGCACAGAGACACGTTGCATACATAATATCTGGTCGAGACGCCGTCAAATACATCAGAGATCCGATGATTGCTCTGTATGTAAAAGGATCCGTCAGCTCCCCCTTAGCATCCACTCCAATCCCGTGATTGGGTTGAATCGGGGTATCCATCGGCTTTGAGTCCTCCATCTGGAACCGGCTCAAGATGTCGGAGACATATTTCGTCTGGTGTATGAAGATCCCGTCGGGTCTTTGGTCCACCTGCAAGCCTAGGAAAAACTGCATCTCCCCCATTGCGCTCATTTCAAACTTTTCCTGCATGACAGTTTCGAACTCCCTGCATAAAAGCTCGTTAGTTGAACCAAATATTATATCATCAACGTATATCTGCACTAGAAGCAAGTCATCTCCCGTCTTCTTCGTAAAGAGAGTGCAATCGACGAGCCCGCGCTTAAATCCTTTGGTGATGAGGTATGTACTTAGCTCCTCGTACCACTGTCTCGGAGCCTGGTGCAAGCCATAAAGAGCTTTGTTCAACACGTAGACCTTATCCCGGTGGATTGGATCCTCAAAGCCTGGTGGCTGCCCTACATACACCTCTTCCTTGACTTTCCCGTACAGAAATGCGCTTTTCACGTCCATTTGATAAACTTTGAATTTCTTATAAGAAGCAAACGCGAGGAACATCCGAATAGCTTCAATTCGTGCTACTGGTGCATAGATTTCGTTATAATCAATCCCTTCGATTTGATGGAAACCCTGCACGACCAATCTGGCTTTGTTACGAACAATTACCCCACGATCATCCTTCTTACACTTAAACACCCATTTGGTGCCAATCTTCTTCCTATCCGGCGGCAAATCCGTGAGCGTCCAAACTCCCAATTTCTGGAATTGTAATAACTCCTCCTGCATAGCTTCCACCCAGGCATCATCCTTCAAAGCGTCCTTGTATGTCCTTGGCTCTACCTGCGACACATAACACGCAAACGACCAATCATTTTGACTACCAGACTGTTGAATTTTGGCATATAAAGCTAAAGCACCAAAACTCTCTGGCGAAGTAACGCTTTTAAGCTGCCCTCTGGTCATAACACTGCTTCCAGGATCACCGATAACTTGCTCCAGCGGGTGAATACGATGAATCCGAGATTCCGGATAATCAGGTACTTGCACTCCCGTCTGAACAGTCAAGTTCTCTACAGCATCCAGATCATGACCCGTATTCGATGATGAAGCCACATCAGAAGTTGGAGTTGGGTTCACTGGTGGTGCCTCTGGTTCTTCAGCTTGATCAAGAATAGCTTCTTCAAATTGTTCATCTTCAGATTCTGAAGTGTCTAATGAAGTTGAAGCCTCTTGAAATACTTCTTCCTCTTGTATAGGAGCATTGGTATCATTAGAAGCTGGTAGAGGGTTCACGGTGATCGGACGCACCAACGGTGAAGTTGTTGCATTTTCACACTCGTAAAGTAATCGAATAACAGCTTCTTCAACCAAGCTATCTAGATTGAATGATTCAAAGAAATCTTTGTAATCAAACATCCAATCAGGACCCGTGCCTTGAATATTTTGAGTATATCGTTGAACATCCACGTTAGCCCAGTCTTCCACACGACGAGTTCGCTTGTTGTATACCCGTTTGAGAGGGGTTGCATATCCAACAAAGTAACCCTCCTCGGCTTTAGGACTAAACTTTTCGCTTGGATTCAACATAGTACATGGCGCCCCAAAAGGTTCTAGATACTCTAAGTTCGGCTTCCTTCGGTGTAACAGCTCATAAGATGTTTTACCAAACTTCTTCACTGTTAAAACCCGATTTAATGTGTAATTTGCTGCATAAATCGCCTCATTCCAAAACATTACTGGAAGATTTGAATCAGCAAGCATAGTTCTAGCCGCTTCAATTAGAGTCCTATTCTTTCGTTCAGCAACACCGTTCTGTTGAGGGGTGTACGGAGCCGAATATTCATGATGTATCCCTTTGTTTTCACAAAGTTCATCCATCTTGGCGTTTTTGAACTCCGTCCCATTGTCACTCCGAATTCTCTTTATCTTCACATTGTAAAGATTCTCCAATCGAGTGAACAGAACTTTTAGATTGATAAAAGTGTCGCTTTTATTCTGCAAACACATCACCCATGAAAATCTTGAGTAATCGTCAGTGACGACTAAACAATAAAGCTCCCCAAGATGACTTTTGCGCTTGACCGGTCCGAAAAGATTCATGTGCAATCGCTCTAGTGGCATCTCAACAGAGTTAACCTTTTTCACTTTGTGGGACTGTTTGTGTTGCTTCCCCTTTTTACAACTCACACACTTGTCATTCAGATGGAAATGTTTCACGTTTACTCCATCGACAAGTCCATTTCTCACAAGTTGATTCATTTTCTTCAGATGAATGTGCCCCATTCTTCGGTGCCACATTATCGATTCTTTCTCTGTCGCCTTGGACAAAAAGCATGTTATCTGCCCCTGTGATGTCATCGCCTTGGACATATCAAGAATGTATAGATTGTTGACGCGAGGTGCCTTCAACATTATCCACTCTTTAGGAATTGTAAAGCCCGGTTTTAGAATAAAGCAGGATTTGTCATCAAAATGCACAGTAAATTGCTTGTCACATATTTGACTGACACTCAACAGATTATAGTCTATCTGCTTCACATACGAAATCCGCTCGAAACTCACTATCCCATTGCTCACACTTCCTTCCATTGTGATATATCCGCCTTTGTTTCCTGCGAAAGCTACATACCCTCCATTGATGTTCTTCACGTCGAACATGTTCTTCACGTCGAACAGCAACGCAAGATCCCCTGTCATGTGGCCTGAAGCTCCACTATCAACAATCCAAAGACTGCTAATAGGGCCAGCTGAAGCTCCCTGCACACAAAAAATAAATCAGTTAGTTCTTTCGGGGGACCCAAGCCTGAGTCTTGGGTCTTGGAACATCAGGTTTCAAAGTAACATTTTCACAATCATTTTGAACAACTTTTTGATCAATCTTTTTCTGATTGTTCAAAACAGTTTCCTTTCTCTCATTAACTTTTGAAGTTGAGGCTCCTGGAGTACCATTGGGTGTCCAAGATTGTTCAGACCTTTTCAGGATACGAATCTGAGACTTTGGGTTCTCAGTCGGTTTCTGAACATTGTTAGCAAATGTAACTTTCTTGGTAACCTTATCTGATTTAACAGACTTAGGTCCAACATTTGATTTGACAATCGGTTTTGGTAGAACCTTTTGCCTATCAACTGTTGTGTTCACCACAGGCTTCCTCCATGAGTGTTCCATAGCAATCCGATTCCTTCTATCATAGTGCATTGGACGAGTGTTCCTCATTTGAAAATTGTTATGATTATAAAACGGTTGTGGTTGTTGAGGAACAACTCTCCTATGTGGTGGCACATAATGATCAATCGGTTTTCGCATAGAATTCCTCACTTCCACCTCGTGCCTTTTGTGCCTTACATATGGGCACTGAGCAAGTAAATGCCCTCGTTCCCCACATTTAAAGCACGCACGGTACTCTTCAAAAACATTCGGAGCATTTGGTTGAGCAAATGATCTAACAGGATATTGATCATTGTACTGTTGCTTCCTTAAACTCTCAGGGAGTGGCCCTTTTGAGTAAGTAGGCTCATTAAAACCATTAGCTCTGTTTTTGGGTCTAACAAACTCTGTGACATGGACCTTTGGTTCTTGAGGAACATCCAAATACAACTTCTTTAATAAAGCTGGTGGAATTTCATTTGTTCTCTCATGTTTTGGAAACCAAATAGTACTTTCTTGCCAAATCTTTTCTATTTTAGCATAATTGGCATTTTTTATTGGAAAGTCCTCGTCAGAGATGATCTTATCGGATCCTTCCATCCGATAGAACACTTTGACAGGTTTGTCACATTGTTCATTTTTATCAATCTTTTCAAGATCTTTCTTCACCACATTAAGATCTTTCTTCACTACATTCTTTTCAGACTTCTTTTCACAATGAATCTTTTTCATTGGAATCACAATTTGAGATGATGAAACTGGTTCATTTGTAATGATGTGATTTTCTTTAGGAATTTCACATGCATTAACAGTTTGGTTACAACCAGTATCATCACTCTCTGAGTCTGAATCTACACTCTCAGCAGTAACACCCTCATCATTGATTCCCAAAATCGGTCTAACATCGGAATTTGGATCACCAATACTTGAAGTATTAGATTCATTTTCCAATGCTGAATCAGATTTTACCGAACTCTCCGGTGTCACTTGGTGACAGTTATGGTTTTCAAAAAGAACCGGAGATGGTACAGACCGATAATTGGTTGTTTTATCATCAATGATATGGTCTACCACATAAGCAATATGCTTATAACTTTCCAGCTTTTTGTTTACTTTCTCAGCAAAGCATTTGATGGCTGCCATTTCCAACTTGGTGTTTTCAATTTCATTTATATAGTTGTTAATTGCCAATTGTTTTAAAGACAAAGTGTTTTTTAAGTCGGAAATGTCCTTTTTGTAGCCATCTAATACTTTGTTAAAAGCATTCAACTCTTTGCGAGTAGATTGACTGTTCATGATAGCACTATCACGTTGAACACGGAGTTGTTTAATCTCCTCAGTCAATCTATCACATGTACCACAATATTTTTCACTTGTATTATCAGTACTACATGCAGAACTTACAGGTTTTGGCGGATCAGTCATGGCCATTAATGCAAAATGAGCTTCCTTTCCTGCAAAGAATCTGGAATAATCAATCTTTGTGAAAGCATCATCTGCAATGCACGACTTCCTTGTCATCAGAAAATCTGCTTCTGCAAGCAACTGATCTATATCTTCATCAAGAGAATTAACACTTGCTTCCGTATCCGATTCACTGTCTGAATCAGAATAAACCGATTCACACTCCTCGGGAATATCAGAAACAGTATCAATCACAACTCCAGAATTTTTCTCTTTAGTTTGAACTTCAACATCAACCTCAGCATTAACCTTAACAGGTTCAAATTCCCCATCCATCTCAGCCTCAGACTCATCACTTTCAATCTCAGTTTCTTCCTTCTCCTCCATCGTCACTGAATCTTCAATATCAACCTGATATGCAACACAAGCCACATTGCCCCCAGTAGTGATTTCCTCAACACCTATCTGAATACTCGACCAGTCAAACCTCTCATCTTGTTGAGTAACCAACGCTTGATTGGTATTCTGTTGTTCATTTGGTGTAGTGATTGGTATGACTGTTCGGTTAGTATTGTTTGGTGTTTGGGTTTGTGTCTGGTTTGGTGTGTTTGGTTGTCTATTTTGGTTGTTATTAAAGTTGTTTTGACGATTTTGGTAGTTGTTGTTGTTGTTTTGGGAAGAAACTTGGTTTTGGTTTTGTTGTTGACGGTTCTGATAGGTGGCATTGAATGGATTCCTATTGCCTTGTTTTGGTGGCTGGGTGCATTCTCTTTTAAAGTGACCTTTCCCTCCACAGTTAAAACAAGTCACTTTCTCCTTATTGAACCCGTAGGTTGTATTAGGAGAAGTTCCCAAATCAGTTCTTCCTGTCTTTTCTATGAACTCCGTTGCTCTTCTCATTATGCTTGCAAAGGCCCATTGAATATCAATGAGTTCCATCTCTTCCTTGTCAATTTGTGCGTAGTCTTCATTGGTCAAGTTGTTATTACCAATTTGACTAGCAACTAATCCATTGTAGGATGAGACCATTGCAGAGACTAATGCAATGTGTTGCTGAGCAACTTCAACTGTCACATTACCAAGTTTAGATGTCTCCAAAACCACTGTTTGTTGGTTAGGTTGGTTCATTGGTTGTTGTTGAGATTGACTAGCAGTGTAAAAAGCTGCTTGTTGCTTTGGGGAGAATGGTGGAATGTATGAATATTGGTATGGTACTTGTGGTTGTGGTTGTGATAAAGATGAAGTTTGTTGATGGTAGTTAATGGTAGGTGATTCCACAACATTGGATATACATGCAACATGTGGTGTAACTAGCCCTCCTGAGCTTGTACTCGCTGGAACTGAAGATCCTCCAAAGTATAAGTTTGGATTTTGAGGAATCTGTGCTCTCCTAGCCTTCCTCTTCTCTTCCAATTCTTTGTTTTCCAGCTTCTCAATGAACTCCTGAAGAGACCAGTATTGATAAGCATCCTTCTCCTTCAGAACATCCACATGCTGATCCCAGTTTGGTGGTAATGCATCTGCAAACTTGTCCACCTGCTTTGCCATAGGAATCTGTATACCATAGCTAGACAATTCAGATATTAAATGATTATATCTAGGAGTTAGTTCTTTCAAAGTTTCATTTCCAACATAAGAAAAATTCTCAAACTCCTTTATAAGTTCTTCCGTCCTCAAACTTCGAGTCTTCTCATTTCCATCATGCTTCCTTTTAAGCATATCCCATAGTGCCTTAGAAGTTGTGCAAGTCCCAAATTGATGCAAAAGATCATTTGTGATTGCCTGTGTCAATTGAGAAAACGCCTTCTTTTCCACAGCAAACTTCTTTTTCTCATCCTCAGCCATGCTCTCCAATGGCACTGGTTCACCTGTGTTCTCCAAAACTGGTGGTGTGTAACCTTTAGCAATCATGTTCCATGCTTCAGCACCTTCCACTCCCATGCCTTCCAAATGTATTTTGAACTTTTTCTGCCACTGATTGTATTCTTGAATCTCCATGAGCTTCGGTGGCCGAGTCCCGCTACCTGAAGACAAATCATTAATCAGTGTGGAAATAGCATTTGTAGTTTGAGTGTTTACCACCGCTGCTGCTACTCCCCAGTAGTCAGACTGTGGTGCTGGAGGTGCACTTTGAGTCATGTAGTTAACCGGCTGCGAAGACTGTGTGCTCGTCTTCTGTGCTGCCACTGTCCATGGGTCCATCACCTGCTGTTGTGGTTGTGTAGTTGCTGGTGTAGGAGTAGTCTGAAAACGCCACATGATCACGAACTTCGAGAAATTCAACACTTAGAAAAATTTTCCAAAAACAAGATCTAGGTTCGCCCAAATGTGATTCAGGTTCGTCCCTTTCTGACTCAGGTTCGCCCAGAAATACTTCCCCGAATGTAAAATCTCACCAGAAAGTAAAAACACACTGACACTTTTCACGTTCGCCCAAAAAGTTCCAGGTTCGCCCGTTTGGTTTCCAGGTTCGCCCGCACGATGTCCCGAAGGTGAAAAATGTGACCCGAATGTAAAATTTTCAACTGAAAAATTCTACGTTCGCCCAAAAATCTCTAGGTTCGCCCACAAACTCACTCTCCTTCGACCAAAAACTCACTCCTTCGACCAGAACACTCCAGGTTCGCCCATTTTGACTTTTGAAAAACGGTTACACTTTGAAAAACGGTTATTTTGATCTCTGATTTTCAAAAGTTTGTGAATTTGAATGATCTTGATTAGGTTTTGCTTCGGAGATGATTTGGAACAACTTTAATACTTGGAATTTTGAATTTTATCCACAAAATCAACTCTAATTCTTTCAAAAACACTCAAAAACCATTTTTATGTGAAAACAGATGTGAATTGATGAAAATAATGTCCAAATCAGCTCTGAGTTTATCAATTTGTTGTTGTATGATCCTCTACGCTCTGATACCACTTTGTAGAGGATGAATTTGACACGAAAACAGGATTATATGATCATACAAGTTACTAAACCAGGTGCGGAAACCCTAGCTTAGAACAAACTGATATAAACTCAATTCAAAACACAATCTAAGTCATTTTAAAGCTTTTCATAGATTAACTCTTTCAAATACTTGGTTACAAATCAGTTACAGTTAATCTAGCACACACTTAAACTCTCTCAGACCTCTCTGGAACACACCTCAAAAACACACACACTAATTGACTTGCTTAAACTTACAAAAACACAAAATCTATATATAGGACCTGCACGTTCGCCCCTTTTCACTGGTCGAACGTGGGTCATTTCCACATTCGCCCACATTCAGTGGTCGAATGTGTCTTCTTGTTAGTCTTGTTCCAGATTCGTCCATCTATCTTCTACCTTCGCCCATTGTCTTTTCTCCTTCGCCCATTCCTATCTTCCTTTGCCCCTTTAACCATTTCTAACACATGTTAACATATCTAATCACTAGTCGCAAAACGCATCTACAATTGGTTCGGGTATCACCTAATCCCAGGCCCGACCGAACGCATTAGTCTAAGGGTTATGTGATGCGTTAAAAAACTCATGGGTATATGATCGGGTATATAGTTCGGGTATTTGGGTATGTAGTTTCGGGTAATTGGGTCGGGTATCACCTAATCCCAGGCCCGACCCAAACCCACAATTTTTTTTAAAACTAATCCCAAACCTGACACAATACCTGTCTGGTTACAAAAAATAGTCGTTTTTTTTCTCCGTTTTTTATATAGCACTATGGTACTCATTGGAAAGATAATAAAACGCTCGTTAATTTGGTGTAATTTTTTTCTTTATAAAATCTCGTATATAAAAGATATTAACGTTTAAAAGTTATGGGAAGAAACATGAGAGAGAAAATAATAAAGGTTTAATATTTACATTTAGTGGAGTAGGTATTTAATAGATTAGGTTAAACCATATTTAATCTATATTTATTTCTTTTTTTTAATTGGTCTAAAGTTGCCACATCACATCCTATGTGGCATCTCTCAAATGAGAGATTGCATAATATTATGACATGTAGGATTATCAGATTTGCAATATTTTTAATTGGTCTAAAGTTGTCACATCACATCCTATGTCGCATCTCTCAAATGAGAGATTGCATAATATTATGACATGTAGGATTATTAGTTTTGCAATATATATATATATACTAGCTTTTATCCCGGGAGTGTCCCGGGTTGAAAAATATAAACATTCTAATAATATTAATACTAATAGTAATAATTATTACTCTTGTAATTAAATAAATAAAAAAATAACATTGCTATAAGGTGACACTATGTGTTGCAGTTTTGCGCGATTCTTTCTCGTAGCTTCTCTTGATGAAGTATACTTATCCATCTTTAGAAGAGTAAAATTCCAATGATAGCATGGCGATTGGGCTAAATTTCAACATTGTATATAAGAACCTGGTTTAAAAGAAAAAACATGATTAATGAATAACCTGAACATTTTGTGTTTTTTTTCCTATATGAACGAAACCCCATAAAAAATAGTCGTTTTTTTCTCCGTTTTTTATATAGCACTATGGTACTCGTTGGAAAGATAATAAAACGCTCGTTAATTTAGTGTAATTTTTTTCTTTAAAAAATCTCGTATATAAAAGATATTAACGTTAAAAAATGATGGGAGGAAACATTAGAGAGAAAAATCTAAATTTGTTTTTAAATTCTTAAAGAGATTAGGGTTAGATAAGTGTAGGAGAATAGATAAAAACAAAATAAAAAAATAAATTAAAAATTCTCACCTTAATGTGCCATGTGGCACATTCAAAGGAGGGTTGAGGCCTCCATTGAATGCCACCTCATCAATATTCAATTCTTTTATTATAAGTTATTATATATTATAGATTAGTTTTAATCATCTTATAGTATTAAAACAATTACAAAAATTTTAAAATAGTAGTAAGTATTTGAGTTATCTATCTATATATATAAAAGAAAACACTTTTGCTCACGTGGCATCCATTGGTAACTCCAATCCCCCCTTGAAATCGCCACGTGGCATCCTAATTGAATGTTTTTAGTGTTTTTTAATTAGTTTGGTTTTTAATAAAGAAAAGGAAAACATTATAACCCTAAAATTATATCCGCCTTCTAATCTCACGGATCTCCTACCTATCATTTATCTCCTCACCCCAATCCCTAATCTTCTCATCTCATTCTCACCCCAAACCCTAATCCTCCCTCTCAACCTAATTGATCTACCTGACCGTTTACATCCTCACCACACACATTTAGAATCACAAACCTTTACTCTGTTCTTCCACAAATACCCAATCCCTCGAACCCCTATTATCACTCATGGTTTAGAATGGATGTGTGTGTTGATGTTGTTTATTCCAGAGGTGGTTTTGTTAAGGACATAGGAGAGTACATGTTATGCATAAAGTACAAGATATTGAAGCGTGAGTGTTTGGGTTTGGATATTGTTATGGGAAGTGTGCTGGCATGTTGGCACGTAAAGTCCATTTAGATGTGTTTGAGTTAAAGAAGGTAGACATAACAACCTAATTAAATTTTATGACCATGATTATGTCTTCCTCATAATGGAGTGAGTCTTGGATTTTCTTTTTATAGTTTTATTAAATATTTATGTCTTGGTTCTTAAATGTTCATCCATGTTTTTTCCAGGTTATGTGAAGGAGGAGTGCTTTTAGATAGAATACTTTCAAGGTTAGCTAGCATTTATTATTGTATGTATTTTGAAGTTACAATATTATCTTACAACTTGGGTATTTTAAAAGAATCGAGTATTTTTGCAGGGGCGGAAAATACTCTGAATATGATGCAAAGGACGTATTTATACAAATGTTGAGTGTTGTTGCCTTTTGTCATCTTCAAGGTGTGATTCACCGGGACCTTAAGCCCGAGGTGAGATGTTCACGAATGCATAACATGTATTTTTGTACTATTAACCTCTATTTAGACCTCATTTAGCGCCGCCTAACCTTTTTTTTAAATCAATGAAATTGAATACGAAACAGAACTTCTTATTTGCAAGGAAAGACAACGATTCAAAACTAAAGGCCATAGATTTCAGATTGTCAGACTTTGTCTGCCCAGGTAAAATAAATTTTATGTGTTACATAGTAGCTGATGCCCGTTTTTTATATGATATATCTGCTTGACAAGCTACACAAATTCACAAGTGAAACATTATCTGGTTTGTAGAGAAAAAGCTGGATGACATTGTTGGCAGTGCATACTATGTTCCTCCTGTGGTTCTACAGAGGTCATATAGTACAGAAGCTGATGTATGGAGCATTGGCGTCATAGCTTATGTTCTTTTGTGCGGTAACCGCCCATTTTGGGGTCGAACTGAGGCTGGGATATTTGGATCAGTGATAAAAGATGAACCACATTTCAATGAAGCCTTGTGGTCAGACTTATAGGGTTGGTGTTGACAATCAGTGCATTCTATGCTTCTTTTTTTAGTATTAAATATTGTTTTTGACATTATATAGATTATAGCAGTGTGAGCTTTCCATTACATTGCATTTTTTTTGTTTTTCTATTTTTAATTGCATAGTGCTTTCTAATTTTTGATTTCGTTTTTGATTTTGTAGGAATCTGAAACACTTGATAATCTTCATACAACATCAAAAAAGAAAAAGAGTGAACTTCAGATGTATTTAGATGAGCAATGAGTTGATTAATTTATCTCTGAATATCCAAGTTCTTGATTTTTGGAAAGCACATGCGTATAATCATCCAAATTTGTGTAGAATGGCTAGAGGTGTTTTGTCTATTCAGCAAAGGTCGCCAAGAAAGCGGTGGAGAGGGAGCTGAAGAGGTGGAGGGAGAGAGAACATAAGTAGGCGGCTGAAGCGGCTGCACTGATGCTTCAATAAACACAAATGCAGCAGCAGCAGGCACCATATGTGCCTTCAACCCCGAATTACAAAGTACGTTACCTCCGGGCACAACACATCTATTATCATAATAGACCAATAATTCACTATACATGACATGGTTCATTATTTTTTATATGGTATGTATATATAATTGTGTTCGTAATTGTTCTTGTCGTTTTCGATTCTATCCTTGAACAGAGAGTTTGACGATGTCCTTCTGCAACGAATCAATGAAACATGAAGATGAAATCAAAGATATATTGCCGCCAGATGTGAGCAACTATTTGATTTCTAAGGTTAGTAATGTGGATTAGTCAAGTTTTCGTTCTTTTTTTCGTCTTTCTGATTAAGGTGTCTAATTTTGCAATTGTTATGGTATAATCTGCTAACTGTCCAGGATGATGTTGCTTCGACTTTAAATGGTAGAAAAGAATCACTTGGTTTTGATGGAATGCTTGATGCTGAAGTGGAAAGGAGGTCAAAGGTAATTAATCTTTTCAAAACGGCATTCTCTTACGTAGATGTGACTTTTTTTTAGTAAGTAACGTTGTCATGTCTAAATCTAGCTCAAAAAGAGCTTAAGCAGGAATTTTTTATCATCTTTATGTTTTTGTGCTTGAATCATCTATGATCCAGACGCTAAAATTTTCAGGTATGAAATCTTCTTTTGGTAATTGTTAATCGTGTTACTGTTTTATTTCTGAATGTCATTAATGGTGTTTTTATGATTTTTCACAGATTATCAATAGATCATCTTTGTCATTCTTATTCGATAACGCAATCAGGTTAGCGATCTTTTGGCTTTATGTTTTCGTCCATTATTTGATCTGTTTATTTTATATTTATATCATCACTAACACCTCATAATAAGTATCGTGTTAATCTTGTGTTTGATATTCACTTAGTGTTAAAGATTTAGATATGTTGTTTTCTCATCAGTTAGGTGGGTTGATTTATAAATCTTGTAATTGTTCCTAACTAGATGGTCTATACTCTTTATTATTAAAATTGGTTCTTTAAGATGCAACAGTTAGTTTTCGCCCCCTTTATTCTTCGCAACTGTATTAATTTTTATTGTTAGTATGTTACATTTTTTAAACAATAATGTAATAGGTCCTTTAAATGTATGTGCATCAACTTGGCTATGTTGGTATACACTAAATATGATAAACTTACCCATAACCTGGTATGCTTATTGCTCATGCGATTGGTTACCTGGTATGTTTATACTATTTTTGTTTAGGAAAAGTGGAAATAAATAATCCCAACTATTGACTATTGGCCAATAACAGTCCCAACTACGAAAATCACCAATATTGGTCCCAACTTTCGACATATTGGAAACCAACGGACCGAAACTAACGGAGGCTAACTCCGTTAGTGTGATGCTGACATGGCATGCTTAGGTGGCAAGATGATCCTACGTGGCATCCTACGTGGCATGCCATGTGGCAAAATGATCCTATGTGGCATCCTACGTGGCATGCCACGTGGCAAAAAATGATCCTACGTGGCATGCCACGTCAACATCACACTAACGGAGTTAGCCTCCGTTAGTTTGGGTCCGTTGGTTTCCAATATGTCGAAAGTTGGGACCAATATTGGTGATTTTCGTAGTTGGGACTGTTATTGGCCAATAGTCAATAGTTGGGATTATTTATTTCCATTATTCCTTTTGTTTATTGACCCATAGATTATTAGGTTCAGATTTAAAACACCACCAACACCTTTTGTAGGTTAATATGGTAGCCATGGAGTTCCGATGATAGAGGGATCAAGTGAGAGCCGGCTTATGGATCTTCTCCATGGTTCAGAGTATGTGTTGACCTACGAAGATTTCCTCAACGTTTTACTTTAGCGGTAGTGGCTAATATAGGAATCAAATCCATAGGGGACCAATATAATTGAGATGATAGCGTATTAGGCGGTTAGAGGATACGATAATTGTCGAAATCGTAGTTTCCTTTGCAACCGTATTTGGTCAAGTTTTTCATTTGTAAATCATATATTGAAAATTTTATTACGTCATATTAGATTTTTCAACCCCGGGACCTTCCTGGGGTACTCAGCTAGTGTTTATAATAATCGTATACACAATGTTTGTAAACCGTTAGTTCACATTTAGTTGCAATGGAATATAGTGATCGTGGGAATAATTAGGCTTTAACTAACTATATGATATTGGGTTCATTGTGGCTTGCAAGTAATACAATGATTAATGAAGACTATCATTATTTTACTATTTTAGCCGAATAATGATGCAATGGATTGTTTGTACTAGATATAATATGTTACACTTCAACCAAAAAGTTAATAACTAAATCTTAAAATTATATATAAAAAAATCAAATATTACTTTTCAGAAAAACATAAATTAATCTTATTGCACAAAAATCTTTTAAATGAATGTTACTGCCATTCCTCTATTTTATTTTTTTTTATGGTTATTGGTACACAACTTATACTCATTATTAAATTAAGCAGTAGCGCAAGTTGACGCGCGCGCGCGGAGACTTCAACTCCTCAGCAGCAACAGATCAGAAGTGTAACAGAGAGATCGGCTTCCTACAGTGGCGGAACTTAGCAACAGAGGAGTGCAAATTCAGCGAGTGGATTGTATCTTTTGTCAGGAGTGTCTGGAGACTTCTCTTCACTTGTTCACAGCCTGTTCTTACGCCCAAGAGGTCTGGTTCCGGATAGAATCTTGGTGCAGAATGGCGCATGGCTTCTTGTTTGAGGTGGCGGATATTGTTAAAGCTGTAGAGACACATACGCGGCGTAAAGACAAAAGACACATCCTTCTCGGCGTTGTCTACACTTCCATGTGGGTGCTTTGGAACGAGCGAAACAATCGGATATTTAACAATAAAACCCGTAGACCTATAGAGATTGTGGAAAATGTCAAAGCCACGTCGTTTTTTTGGTTTCGTAATAGGTCTAGGTATAACACCGTCGAGTGGAAGAACTGGTGTATTTGTCCGTTGGACTGATGTATGTTGGGTTTTTGCTCGTAGGTCCTTGCTTTGAGGACTCTTCGAGTTGTTTCTAATGAAATTCTCTTTTCAAAAAAAAAATAATAATAATAACTTCTACTATGAGGCAAGAACCTCTATCAAGTGAGCTAGCTATCACATCGGCCCTTATTTTTCTTTCGAATCAAGTACAAGCCACTTTCTCTAAACATATGAAACTTATTGAGTTCTTCAAAAACCGTCATAATCGCAGCTGGCCAAACGCTTTTTTAGAATGGCTAACGAACATATCATTCAAACGACTAAACCTACTTATAAGTCTAGACTTTTTTTGTCCATCACATGACTTCAACCCTTACCACTACACTAGTGGAAAGACACATTTTTTTCTAACACCTTATTACCATAGGACATGGGCCTTTGTTAAACACCAACACTTACCTTTGCGGATGAATACAATGAAGTATGGCGTTTAGGTTAGGGTTTTTCAATATGATAGAGAAGATGATGGTTGACCCTTCTAATTTTATTATTTCTTTTAATAAATTTTTTTAAGTGGTGCCCCACTTGAATTATTTTATTTATTTATTTACTTGCTTTTAATATTAAGAGCATTTATGTCATTTTATATTAACTTACCCGAGCAAACTAATGGTAATTCACTTATGGGACTATACGAGTAACGAACGTTCAAACTACAAGTAATATGTTACATGTAATTTTATAAAGTTGAGACTAAAGGTTACTGACAAGGCTTGTCTGTGCAGTGGTGAAGCTTAAATTTTTGGATGGCGAGGGCCAAAAAAACTAGAAAACGTTTTTATTTGATAAATTTGATGACGCAAAACTCTAGATATATTAATAACCTATTACAACCTGAAAAATTACAGTCCTACTTTCTAATGCGCAAAATCTTTGCAGATGGCGCACTTCATGTTTGACAACTGCCGGTAGTAGCCTGAAGCAAAGGACCATGCGGGTGAAATCCCCACACAGGACACCTTTTCAAACCAATGACCAAAGTTCAATGGTCACCGGACCATTGATTAGTGGTAAAATTTTACCAATGCTTTGGTGGCCGAAGAAATTAATGAATTACAATGTCGGAATTACCAATTAGAGGGGTTATTTTGACAATTAGAATATATTAATAATCAAGTGGATTTAAATAGTTAGGTTTTACTTTTTTTATTTTGGCCACTTTTTTTTTTGCTTTTTTTGTTAACTTTTTTTTTCTCATTTTAACCACCAATTTTTTTTTAAGTTTTTTTTCCTCATTTTGGCCACACAGTGTTTTTTTTACTTTTTGTTTAAGTTTTTTTTTCCCATTTTGGCCACCAACATTATTATTAAGTTTTTTTTTTTTTTTCATTTTGACCCCCGACATAATGCGTTTTTTTACCCGATTTCGCATGGGTTCGGTTTTTGTTCGTTTATTATCTGTATATTTAACGACCACGAAATGAATAGCTGCTTCACTCTAACGTACGCAGCCGGCCACCGACCACATCTATCGTGCGCCATCTCCACCATGTGCCGCGGACTGCGGGAGATTCCCGGTATTCTCCGCGTAGCCGCTGCCACTTTTGTATTTTCTCATTGTCCAAAGTTAGTCTCTATGCCTTTATCGGTTACCAAAATCCGCATTAACATGTCATGTGAAAAACGCGCAACGCGCGTATTAATATACCTAGTTGTAATTGGTTTTAATTAGTTTAATAACAGTAAAACCTCTTCTAATAGTTAAAAATAATAAGTGATAATAAATATAATTCCATAAACTTAAACTGTTCTCTCTAGTTGATATCGCAAGATTCGCGCATCAGAACAAAGACAACATATCAACTTAAACCATAGATGTTAAAAGTCATCGCCTCTTGCGCCAAGGATATTTTTGAGGCGAGGCGATGCATTTGCGCTTTGAGTCGAGAAAATTGCGCTTTAATTCCCCAGATGATGGTTTAGGGGCAGATTGCAGCTAGATTCCCAAAATCCGGAGAGTTTCAAGCCAAATTCGTTAAATTATGGCTAGATTCCAGCCAAATTTCTACTTTTATCTACTGAAAACTACTTATATACACTAATACATCAATATTTTAAGACTTTTGATATTATCCAGATCCAAACAGCATTATTTTAATATATTTTTACTTTATTTTCTTTGTTCGCTTTTTTTATTGCAGGCCTCGCTTTTTTTGCGCCTCGCGCCTAGACCCTAGGCGAGGCCTATGCGCCTTAAGAGCGCCTAGCGCCTTTGATAACTATGACTTAAATGGCATATATAATCAAATTGATAGTAACTACCAACACGAAATCTTGATGGTCACACCTAGTAAGGTGTTGTTTGTTTTTTCTGAGGCAAAAGGTCTGCACTCTGCAGACCACATCTGCACACATCTGCAGGAGAAGAGATGGACCAAATGTCTGCAGTCTGCAAGAGAAAGACTGTTTTTTAACTTTTACGGATTGCTGAAATAAACCTATGAACTACTATAACAATAATTAACAACAATTAACAAAAAAACTAAACTACAACAACAATTAACAACAAATCTGAACATATGAACAATGAACAATAACATCTACAGGTAACAACCACCAATAAACAAAAGAGTGTAATACTGGCTACTTTCAACACATAACCATTTTTTATATAAAAAAACTGCAAAAATTAAAGTGTAGTGCAACAACAATATACAACAAGTCAACACCTAACTTTGTTCCTATCCTCCCCCATCACAAAAATAAACAGGTAATGAAATAAGTAAAAATGTGATGAAATAATAATAATAATAATATAAAACCTTTGCTTCTTGTCTTCGGTGATATACTGATATCACGTTTCTGGAGGAGAAAGGCGGGCTGGGGAGGAGGAGGGAGGGAGGCGGAGGGAGATAGGAGGAGGAAAGAAGGAGGGAAGGAGTCGTGGGCCGCAAGAGAAGGCAGAGAGACGAGAGCCGGAGGAGGCCGGAGAGAGGCGGAGCCGTCCGGAGAGAGGCGGAGCCGGCCGGAGAGAGGCAGAGCAGGCCGGAGAAGGGAGGGAGTTGGGTTGGGTTCTAGGGTTTTGAGGAGGAGGATGAGAGGAGCTGTGTTTTGTTTGTGTGTTTTGTTTGTGAGAAGAGTTTAGAAGATGCTTGTGTATGTCTGCTTGGGGAAGAGGCTTGGAAGAGCTTTTCAAGTGGTTTGTCTTCTAAAAAACAAACGGTCTGTGCGTCTCTTATGTCTGCCCGTGTCTGCACGGCGCAGACATAAGTGGTTAGAAGTGCTTTTCACAAGAAAACAAACACCCCCTAAGTATTCTACATAAGCATTATTGAACGAAAATACAAAGTTATCTCCAAACCAGAACATACATTGTTACAAAGATTATATCCTCAAGCACGAACAGGAGGTGGACCACCAGCACCACCTGGGCGTTGAGCTTGACCGGGCTTGGGAGCATCATCCTGAAACAAATAGGAATGTAAAAACAATGAATACTTAAAACTCTTTGACCAGTGTCTTACACTACACTACTTGACCGATTAGACATTCTCTAATTCATCAAAAGTTCTAAACAATGCCTACGTGTATCCAACAAACTATGACGCAAACTAGGTGAGGCACCGGTGCAAACACACCAAAGCGCAAAAAGAGCCTGAACCGGCTAAAAAGAAATTGCAAACAGTCTAAATCAGCCAAAACCGTCCAAAAGTGGCCTAGACTGGACTAAACCAGCCTAAACAAACCAAGCTCGAGCTTTGAAAAAGTACTCAGGCTATAGAAATAAAGCTCGAGTTCAAACTCTCTTTAGCTAAATGATCAATGCTCGAGCTCAAGCGAGGTAGAGAACTAATTTTCAGCAACGAGTAATATAGTAATAAATAGATAGAATTTAGACAGGGAAACATCAGTAACTTAAAAAAAAAGCATACCCTTGGGCGACTGAACCGCTTTGGAGGCTCACGATTCCTTCTATCAGTCCGGGATCGAACCCTAACAACCTTAGAGTGAATTGCACAAGAAACACAGTACTGCACCTTCAAATACAACTTGGGAAGTGTGTACTCTACAAAAGTTTGTCAAACTGATCAATCAGAAATCAGCATTTGAATAGACTAACGTCAAGAATCTTACGGTCAAATGCGCAAGCCTCTTGAACATCCCGAACAGCAGCTTGCTCCACTATGTTCCTCACCATAAATCTCTTGATAGCCTTGTCCTAATATTCATCAGGAAAATTGATAAGTCGCACGTTCGTCTGGTTTGAGATTCAATTTGTTTACTTCACATTTCAGTTTTGACAATTTAAAGATCCGCCAGGAAAATTGGTAAGTAGCACGTTCGTCTGATTTGAGATTCAATTTGTTCGCTTCACATTTCAGTTTTGAGAATTTAAAGATCCGTCTGACGGTTTGGAACATGAACCTTGTTGTTTAACCTTTCCTAATATTGGTAATCTAAATGTACTTTTCTTGTCAAAAGCTATCATTGCCATTTTAAATTTTCAAAACAAACTAACAAATCTGAAAATAGAAAAATCGTTCAAATTGCCAATTCACTAAATCAGCCGGTCCAGTTTAATTTGTCGCTTCCAGATACTGTAGTTCCCAGTTCAACACAAAATTCTAATTCGAACCAGCCAAACCGGACCGTGAACAACCGTAGTAATATCATTCCCAAACAAAAGAGCTACTGAGCTAGTAACATCCTCTTCTTTATTAAATTGAAAATCTTCAAATATTCCCAACCCCTAAGTAACAAAGAGCATGTCTCAAACATGCAACCTGATTTTTGGTTCCTATCAAAAGAAATTGTCCAAAATTCATTTCGTACTTAGCACAAACATATCATCATGGATCTAGGGTCAAGTTATTCTACACAATGTAACAAAAATAAGAAGGGTGAGAAGGAAACAAAAAACACAATAGATAATGAAATATGACACAATGAGCCACAAAATATAACACAATGGCGACAATGCCGAAAAATATAACACAATGCCGAAGAAAAAAGACACAATGAATTGAAAAAATTACACAATGATGAAAATAAGAAAATAACACAATGGTACATAAAAGACACAATGATATAACGTATATTCTAAAAACTACAAGTTAAAACCCCAAAAAACGAAGACCTAAAAACTAACATCATAGGCCATAGGGTTCGATGAAACGGTTCCAATGCCGCTTCAATGGGTTCAATCGGGGTCCGTTTGATACCCTTCCTACGACATCCTATTTTTCTTTCACTGTGTATTTGATCCTAACCCCTTGGATCTATGTAAAAAATTCACAATTTAATAGAGTTCTCTAACCAAAAATTTCAAGAGGATAATCAAAATATCACACAAATTATTGGCATCCAATAACATTATGATCCAACAATTGAAGAAAAAAACTAGAAAGTATCATCATGACTCAGCTCGTTACCGCCAACCTGAATTGGCCCACCCGATCAGCAGAGCAAGATCGGTAAATTCCAATTCATTTGCCAACTGAACACAAAAAGAACCGAATTGAGATTCCGATACCCATTGGAATGTTTAAATTCCAAATCCAATTCCTAAGCAAATTCCTATTTCTATCACATTCCGGCGTGAAACGAACACTACCTAATAGTTGACAAATCAACCGATTCAACGGAGTTCTAGAACATTCAAAATGCACAATTGTTACAACTTACAACACAATTCCACACCCTAATCCTTCCAGTTTCATCAAATTATAAATTATACGTAAAAACAGATGTAACAAAGCAAAGAAGGAAACAGAATTAACCTTAGGGCAACACTTGCCGCAGTTGGAGCAACGAACGAACTTCACATGACCTCGTCCGTGCTTGTTTCTACCTCCGTTCCTTCTCTTAAACGTCTACACATAATAACAGATCATCTATGATCCAGTTTTTAACAAAATTAAGAAAATTAAGTCACCGGAAAACGTCATAATGTATAATAATAACAGATAATATATGATCCGGTTTTTTAGTAAAATTAGGTAACCGGAAAGCGGTAAAAAATGTAATAGCAGATATTATATGTTACGGTTTTTTAATAAAATTAGGTAAGTGTAAAGCGGTAAAAAGTATAATAAGAGAGAGTAAATGATGGTGAAAAATACAATTGAGAAGATTAACTAACCATATTATGAAGAAGTTTTGGCGGGTTATCCGGTGGATTAGCTAGCCGGCGTTTGGTCAGAAGTTAAGGCTTTTATCTGATGGCTGTTTTGAAACCCTATTGATTTAACCCATAAAAGATCAGTCAGACTAAATTGGGCCACTTGATGAGCATGTATCTTGGGTTTTCTAATTAGGCCCATTAATTAACTTGGCTTGTTGTCAATGTGGGGTAGCCCACTTGGTAGAGGCTTATGCCTCTTAGAGGGGAGGTCCTATGTTTAAATATAGGCAAGGGTGTATTTTATGTAAATATATTGGGAGTGTAAAGTTAGCCGTTCAAAAAAAAATTAACTTGGCTTGTTGACTTGTTTCCAATTTAGAGGTCAAGAAAATAGAAAAAAAAACAGGAACCGTTTTTTTTTTTTTAATAATCGGGTGTTCTACGTCTGAAACTGGAACTGACCATTCCATTGCCGCAAATGGTTTGGGTTAGGGGTGCGGATGTAGCTTGAGGCAGCTGGTAAGTGAGGATAATGATTGTGATTGGTTGGTCAATTATTAAATGAGTGATGGTACTTAAGAGTTGTGCTCCTATCAATAAGGTTAATGATGTGGTTTTGTGTGATTGGACCAATGTTTTAGGGTGTGTGCAAGAGTGGGGCTTGTGCACATAGTACCCTTATGTTATGTATGTCTGTTTTTATAAAGAGATGAAGGTTATTTACATGGTAGTGATGATGAGACGTGACAAAACGGATGGGGAAGAGATGTTTGTGCATGACTTTGATCGAAGAGATAGATGTAGACATACCCCTATATGACCAACATACTAATCAGAGTTAAGTATAACTAGGGTTGCAAATGGACCGAGTGAAAATGAACAAGACCGTGTTTGTGTGTGTTTGTTGAGAAAATAATACATTCAGAAACTGTTAATGAACACTTACCAAACGTGATTTTTTGTTTGTGTTTTTGTTAAAGAAATGAAAGTGTTCGTAGTTGTTTGTGTTTGTTAATTTTGGGTCTTGGACAAAAGTGGGCACAAACAGAAATGAACGTTCATGAAATAGACTAACACAAACGAACATACATATATTAAATGAATAAAATCGGCATCTTTCATCACAAATGTTACATAGATCAACCTAAAATATACCAACATAATTATCTAAACATACTTGACAAAATCTTGATAACAGTATATTAAATTTGAAGTCTCCTTTAATCAACCGGTATTCATTTAAGCCGCTCGAAATAATAGTTACTCAAATAAATGAAGTAATACTAAGATTTAACACACACAAACATTAAACCAAATGGTTCACAAAGTATTTGTTTAATGTTTTGTTCGTTTATATCCCTGAGTATACCCCTTTAATACTTTATACTGTTTTTACAATTTTAACGTATTAAATAAACATCTTCTCAGCAGTGGTTTTACCATTAGAGTTTGATGTTTTGCCTATTTAACTTTATTCCCATTCATTTAACTTTTATCAAGTTAGCCAGTAGTAATCAATCTCCGAAAACATGTTGACATGTTGACTTGTTAAATTAAATGGGCTAAACATGTAAACCGAAACAATGTTTTCATCTCGTATTTCATGTTGCCTTAGAATCTGTCGCGTCTAATTTAAATTGTGCAAGCCCACATTAACAAGCGAAAAGTTCATAGTATCTCATTTCCGCCACCAACTCATTGAGCTAAAGTGGACAATGAACCAGGTTTTAACAATGTTAGTCTCATACACATCTTAAACATGCATCCTATACATGTCAGGTACACGTTACTGATTAGGCTGCACTCATCAGGTTAAGTAAGACTGTACGATCGTACCAAGCTTAATTTTGCGTCTTTAAGTTTATGGCACTAAGTAGTCGATATCATAGAATTCAAGCATCAAAACATCAGCGACAAATCAAACAAACTCGAGTTCATGGCATTTAAGCTTGAAATTCATTTCCGACTTGAAACCAAACAACATAATCTCGACATAACCTAAAAGGTCAATCATAAAAGCATACTAGAATGACCACTCAAAAATTACTTGAGGTGAAATGATCCAAAGACTATCCTCAAGTACGAACAGCAGGAGGACCACCGGCTGGGCGTGGCGCTTGACCTGGCTTAGGAGCGTCATCCTGAAACAACAATATAAGCAATTTGTAATAAACAAACTTTGAACAGAAATGTAGCATAATTCTGTCCCACTAGGTTTTATTCACTACTAGATAACCATGAATAAAAAAATAATCATACCCTTGGGCGACTGAACCTCTTTGGAGGCTCACGGTTCCTCCTTTCAGTGCGTGATCGGACACGAACAACCTTAGAGTGAATAGCACAGGAAACACAGTGCTGGATCTTCAAATACAGCTTGGGAAGGGTGTACTCTACAACGTTGAAACAGAAAATTGTTAATAAACAGATCAATCAAACCAAACATTTTATTAAAGCTAACGCAGAAACTCTTACGGTCAAATGCACAAGCTTCTTGCACATCTCTAACTGCGGCTTGTTCCACGATGTTCCTCACAAGAAATCTCTTAATGGCCTTGTCCTGTAAATCAACATAAAAGATGATTCAATGAATTCAAAACCAGACCAAATTGGCAGGGTTAGACCAGGAACCGGACATGGAACCAGTCCGGTTAAGCCCTATTGATCTTTCTTCAATCGAACCGACCAGTTACCGGTCGGGCCTGTTTGACAGTTTTTTTAGTTTTTTTATACATTTTCCCTAGAAATCTCATTTTCTTATTATTTTAGTAGTCGAGACTCCATATCTTTTTTCTCCTTTGTTTTGAAATAAATATATGTTTTAATACAGGTGTGCATGGGTCGGTTAGGGTCGATTTTGGGTTCACACTGAACCAATAACCAAAAATTTGGTTTTAAAGCGTTTGAGAACAGTATGGCTTTGGATTTTTACAATGTAGCCATTTGAATTTAAAAATTTTGGCCAAAAAATGGTACAAAATCAATGAAGTTAGGCCTAAAACTGTTAGCTAATAAATTAGTATCTATTTGGGCTAACCAATTTGTTACATTCTTACTAACAACCTAAAATTCAACAATAAAAATTATAATTCATAAACTCAATAACAAACATTAAAAAAGAAGACAGACTTTCAATTATCTGATTGTAAAATTGATTCCTAGAAAATACAAAATCGTTGGTTTTTTATAGTCTCTTTTATTAATTTGGTTCCATAGGCCAAGACATGTATTAAAACAATAAACACGCTGGGAAGTCACTGAATTACGGAAACGTCGTCGGCTCATTTTAGCGTCAATCCACTATTCAAATCAAGGTTTTTAAATACATAGTATAATTTTTATATTATTTATGACATTATCCGGTTCTTTATCAGGTTAGGTATTCGTTCCGGTTATGAAAACATTTGTTACAAATTACAAGATTACAAAATAAAACAAAATTTAAATACAAAAAAGGGTAAGTCAGAAAGTGACCTTAGGACAACACTTGCCACAATTGGAGCAACGAATGAACTTAACATGGCCACGACCATGCTTGTTCCTTCCACCATTCCTTCGTTTAAACGTCTGCACATATTATGAATATAATAATATTATTAGAACAAATAGTTACAGGGAAAACTTTAGTGTATTGTATGATGTTATGTGATCGTGAAATAGTAAAAGGAAAACTAACCATTGTTGATGAAAATTCCGGCGCTGTACTTGTTTGAGTATGCAAGTTAGGTTTTATATGGTTGTTTTCATACAACCCTAATAAGTGATAAGCCCATCAGGGAATCATCCGACTACATTTGGGCTATTGTATTGGGCCTCGGCTACATTTGAGCCTTTTTATTGGTCAAGCTGTAAGACTGTAAATAAAGGTGCGTAAATAGAGGTGCACAAAATAACGGGGTAAATAATTGTAATCGGTGTCTGGTTTTTAAATGAAATTGTAACTTGTTAATAATCGATCGATGAGTAGCTGATAATTGGTTGATTTAACAGTATGTTAGTAACTGGTTAGGAATTTTTTTTTAGAAGGAAAGGGTTAATTTTAATTGGTTAAGTGGGAAAAAATTAGAGAAATAATAATATGTGCGTGTGAGAAAATATGAAAAAAAACAGTTAATTAGCTGGTTAAAGCAAATTGAGAAAATAACTAATGGTTAGGTTAACTGAACCAGTTGGAAAAGAAATAACCATTTGTGCACCACTAGCTGTAAACACAATGCCAAAAACCGATGTTTGCACCAAACTAGTGGTTTTAGCCAGAATCGAAACCAGTATTGAAAGAATCGGCTTACGGGTGTACCTGAACTGGCGGTTATTAGAGGGTTTGTAACCTGACTTGTTCAAACTAGTTGAGAGTTACTTAAACCAAAATGGTACTAGTCATAACTGACGAAAAATCTAGAATTGAACTGATCACTTCTTTATTTAAAATTTGGTCTTTAACCTGAACCAGTTCCACCAAGAATCGGTGGTTGACTTTGTTGACACAAAAAGGAACCAGTATAGGAAACAAACTGAATCATCAAATAGCACACACTCGTTCACTGTAACAAAATTTAATAAAATGAAAAAATAAAATAAAAACTTAATAAAAGTACATTAATTAAATTATAAAAACACCTTGCAAAAAATTCAAAACACATACAACAATTAAAAAAATAAATGTAAACCTACAAATAAAAATATACAACAAATTTCAAAAAAAAAAAAAGAAACACACACAATTTTCACGCTTCCTTCTAATCTTCTTGCAAACCCCTTCGTGGATCTAACTTGTACCGGGTCTATATTGTACCGGGTCTATATTCAAACAGTCCATAAAAAGGATGATGCTGTCTTGATTTAAAATAAACTGGTCCAGATTGCCCTTGAGCCCATCCAACACCTCCTCTCGTTTGTGGATGTATTAATTCATCCATGACCGCGTCGTTGGAGATGCTCTAAGTTTAACATGGAATTACGTTAGTTTATGAATGAAAAAACCTTATAATTAAGTTAATAAAAAAAATACAACATTTAAGAAATTGGACATATCTATACTACATTATAAAGGAGGAGGCATTGATAAATATGTTCAAATTGTCCAAAATTAAAATGGCATTCCAAGGATTTCTTTACAATTTCCTAAATTTGACCACTTTTATTCCCTAAATGTCTCTAGAAGATAATCAACTTTTTATATGAAAACGGAACTACCAAAAATAAATAAATACACGGGATAACAATATTTTTAAACAAATTTCAGATAATGGCAATGAAAGATAATAATTTATGTTACCACAATGAATAATCTTGTCTCAGCTAAAGTTGTATGAGTGAAGGGATATGTATCCGCGCGTGCTCACGACTCCACAACTCTACACACGTCAGCACATTGCGCTGACATAACCTTCTAGAAGCCTGCACACGTAACCTCGTACGTGACAGCTGTAATCCGACAACGAAAGGGACGTGCAGCTAATCAGAGGCTATTATTCCCTGCTCCACGATCACTTGCAGGTACGAGGTACAGAAAATGACAGAAAGGACAGCCACAAGACACGTGGACCAATTGCAGAAGGACAACGCCAACAATGTCAACGTTATGCAATCGTATAACCAGCTGTCATTCTCACCTCAACCAATCACAGAGCGTCTCAAGGGCCTATAAATACCCCTTCTCCCCAAGGAGAAGGGATCATTCAGTCCTCGACAGAGAAATCCCTAGAGAATTCAGTGATAGTTCAGAAAGATAGATTATAGTCGAAATGTTGTAATAATCTGTAGTTGAGTCCTTGTAACTGTCCAGCAATCATTAATAACAAATATCTCTTTATTGTTCAATATTTATAGATTGTTATATCGGTGTTTCTTCACTGGCGCCATCCGTAATTTGAGCATATTAAAACAGCAATCCAAAAACACTTTTACCTTTCTAAAAAACCAACTCTGAGTTCTCTACCTCTGTCACCATCTTTTCCTGGGGATAACTCAGGCACCAGTGCTGCGCAGGCAAATACCGGCCAGCCTGATAACACCCGTGAAAGACAAGAAAACGTTACAGAAATGGGTCACAACACTACGCCATCCTCAGGGATCCGGCAGACTCCATCTTTCGTTTTTGCTAACGACAACAACAATTAGACTTCTCCAACTGGAAATATCGCGCCGATGGTTAGTCTGGAGGTATGGTATGCCCAACAAAAAGAGGCTCTATAACGTGCTTATGCGCAAAAACTTAAAGAACAACAGCTTAGAGAAACAACCCGCCAGCTATCCTACAGCGAAGGAAGGCCAATCACTGTATCTGAAGGCCCCTCCAAAGCCGTAGGACCAACTGGCGGAAGCAGACAAACCATTGACCCGACATGGAGAGAGGACTTGGATGAGTCTCAGTGACACTTTTGCCATGACATTAGCCAGTCCTTAACTAACACTGTTGGGCGGGGACACTATATGAGTGGCGACGATGACCTCACTCAGCCATACTACCTTCCATCTTTCAGTGAAAAATCCAAGTTCACCCCGCGCATTGCGCTCACTCATTTGCCACAAAAACCAGGATCCCGAGCAACCTGGGAAAGTTCGATGGCCCAGGTGACCCCGATGATCACCTAAGAAGCATTAAGGTGGCAGGGAAATGCGCAGGATGAACCTTGCCGACCTCGTGTCGCATGTTTGCGCAGACACTCACGGGTGTTGCGCGAGTTTGGTTCGACAGCCTTCCTAATGGCAAGATTGACAGCATTAAGGAACTTACTCACAAGTTCTCCGATCACTTCAGTCAAAACCGAAGAATAAAACGAGACTCCACCGACATCCTACAAGTGTGGAGACACGATAATGAATCAATCGAAGACTACATCACCAGATTCAACCGTGAAGCTCTTCAGATCGGACCTATCGGTTTCGAGTGAATGAAGGCAACCTTCAAGCCATCGGTTTTAAAAATTTGCCATAATAATATTATAACCATGGCATAAATATATGACATCATCATGGGGCGCATTTCCCTTCCACACTCCATGGCATCAATGAGTTTTAGAACTTTGCCATAATAATATTATAAACCTTTTTCATATATATGCGTTTACCCAGCGGCAAAGTGGATGGGATGGTTCGGCTCACTGGCTACATCAGACAATTTTTTAGCTGATGGGTCAGGTAGGGCAAGTCTATTACAAACTTACGAATCACAATTTTAATTTGTAAATGGACAGTGAAATTCATATGATAATGTATACAATATCATATTATTACTACATGTTTTTTGTCATGTAAATGAACTTTATCATTTAGCAAGGTGTATTCAATGACACGGTTATATAGATATGCAATGAACGGACATTTTAAACAAGAGTGGTGTTTATGTTTATATTGGTTTGTTATAGTAACATACCTTTGGTTTATTAAGATTTGTTCAAGAATGAGTACATGGTTTTTGTGGTGAACTGCAATCAGTTGTAAGTGATGGTGCACATTTTTTTCTCTTCTTTTTACAAACATTTGTTAAAACATAGTGTGCACATTTTTATTATTTTTTCGTAATTTGCGGCAAAAATCTAAGTATCATAATGTTGTATTGCAACCCATTTGTGGATCCCGCTACAACGCGCGAGTAAACCCACTAGTTTTAAGTAAAGATTGACACGATATTGGGGTTGGTGGCTCGATGATAAAAATAAATAGCTTCGATGTAATGGTTAATAATCATAATATACATACACGTATATATACACCTTTATACGCAATTTACACATATAGGGATATATATGTATATATATTTTCAGTATGTTAGGTGACGTCCCCAGAACTCCCCAGTACAAGCAAGTCTGTTATTACGTTCCGGACCATAATAACCCACTTGCCCTACAAGATCATCCTGGTACTTGCCACCATAAATTGTTATTTAATAATTCGACTAGTGGATTTCGAGCTTAGAGTTATAGTCTAGGTTCTCTAAAGATAGCCTAATTCTCTATAACCAATGGCTCTGATACCAACTTCTGTCACACCCCAAATAGCAGCGGAAACAATGGAATGTAACAGACACCTCTGGTATAAAGCACATGGTTTATAAAGAAACTATATTACACACTAATTTACATCATAATACATTGTCGTTACACATGATGAGTATGATAACGTTGGCTGGTTCCCGCGAACCGCTTTATTGCTATAGTAAGTCTGCTTCTACGTACATATCTATCCGTCATGCAAACTGGAGTAGTAAACATACACATTATTCAAGTTCCTGTTTACCTGAAAAGCATGTTTAAAAAAAATGGTCAACTACACATAGTTGGTGAGTTCCATAGGTTTTGTCCGTATTTAATTGGTAAGCATATCAATAGAATTTAGCACAGTTGATGTAATTATACTAAGTCCACAAATGAAGCCTTGACTGTATATAACCCATCGTGGCCACTCAAACCACCATAATAGTATCACCACCCCGAATAGCTATGCCTAACACAACATAGCGTGTAATGTATATGCATGAATATGTGCAACCGCATAGTTCCTTATGGCGTCCTGGCCATGCGGGTTGGGCTTGTCGGGCCAAATAGTACTATTCACAATATTCACCGGCCTAATGGTTGATCACTTGTTTTTGCGGGGATTTTCAATGTGTTAGATGTTCAACTTAGATAATTCGCATCAAAATTGTGTTTCTGTGCATATGTGTACATAACATGCTTTTCCCCCAAAACATTTGATAAAACATGTATAAAAGAGGGGCCATGAAACTCACCTGATAATATATGCTCACGTACTACTTCAACACAGCTAGTGCCACAGTAAGTTAATCCGATCTAGTATCGATAAACATTATTAATTACTAAAAATAACTCTTAGATTGACACTTGCTATTGACTAACTGTGGGTGCATCTAGTAACCCAAAATTGGTTCAATAGACCTATGTTGTGGCATTGGGTGATGTTTTGAGTTCAAAATTAGATTTGGCTCAAATTCACCGTTTTCTGTGATTGTCACAGTTGTTTGTTTATGTATCTAAGATACCGATATGATCACATACAAATTAAAGACTCATTTAGTAACATAAAATGGTACGTTTTATAAACAAAAGTTGGGTGTTAAATAGCTAAGTTTGCCTAAATGACAGTTTTAGTCCCTGGTGTTTAGAAATCGTCACATCGTATATAATTTTCCTACATTGTCCGATTTATCCCCGAAAAGTCCGGATTCACTTCAGGCCTTCTGAACCCTACCCATTAGCCCCTTGAATACCCAAGTAGTCCCAACATGTTTATCTAGAATTCTTGTTTCCGATTATGTCAAAATAAGGTTTTTAACGCGTAATTTTTATAACTATACTTCAAAATTTTATTAAGTCTTGGAAATTTTTATAAATAATACCATTGCCATGTAGTTGATAGGAAAATTAAGTTTGTAAAATATTAAATTTGTTTAATAACATCAAAATTTTAGTTTTAAAATCCCGATTAACCGTCAAATTGGCGAATCCTATCAACCAACATCAAATAATTCTAAAAATTTCCCACAATGGATAATTATATCCCAATACTTCCTGTAAAAAGTTTTATGGCCAACCGAGTTTCCTAGATACGATTTTCGGCTATCGATAGTTCGGTGAAACATGATTTTTGAAACCATATCTAGGATAATCCCGTGGCTCCAGAAGTTTGTGTGGGACTTCCCTGTACCAAATAAAGACTCCCTGAAAATTTTGAGAAATTATTGAATCCGTTTGCTATTTTTCCCGATTTAATGCCATTAAACACCAATAAATTCACCAAAAATTCTCAGATTATCAAAAAAAATACCAAACTTGGTACGAGTCTTAGTCTGATGGTATGTGATCACCATATAAAATTTCGTAGGGTTTGGATACCTACAACCCTATTTTTGACCTTAAGGTTCATAACACGCGTCTAGTTTCGAGTTTCGGATGTTATACCTCAAGATTGGTGCTAATTCGGATGATTTCTTCGCACCAACTTCCTGTATGTCTCTATGTAAACAACCTACAATCAATATCCAGAACCAACAGATTCATCATATCCATAATCAAGCCCTTAAACAAGTATTTTATTTTAGTTATTTATTTCTTTTTTTTTCCACCTAGAAGTATATGTTCTAAGTTGTAACAAAACACCAAAATTACCAATAAGTAATTGTTTACCTTAAAAGTCTTGAGGAACAACTTTAGGTATATGTGAGGTTTGCCTTGAGGCAAAATAAAAGGAGGGGTGAATTGTTGATCCAAAATCAACCGAAGATAACAAAGGGGTTGGGCGGTTCCTTGGGTTGGGTAAAACACAAATTTCAATAATTCAAGATAGCTATAACAAGATATTTTGTTATTTGTTCATGTACCCGAGTTTAGACGCGCCTATGGTTCGATCAACAGTCAGAAAACGAGACGGGTTTTAATAGTTTTTGGGTGTTCCTCATAATTGATCCTGCACTTGTATCCAACCAAATACTCATAAACATTTTGTTTAATATAGGATATATAAGTGTTTGGTTAATTTTTATGGGCTTGATTAACGATATAATGCATATGTGGAAGATAAAGATCGCGAGTTCACAACAAAGGCTTTGCTAATTGGTAATCAAATTTTTGGTAGTTTTTGACACATGACCAAGGCCCTAATACTCCTAGGTTATTTTCTAATGGTCATATGTTTGCTATTTCATGTCCTAGGCATCGCCTAAAGCACATGTGGTCAAGTCTTATAATTAGTTAAACGTTATGTTTTAGTTCAGGTTTACCTTGATTTTCCCGAGTATCACATCATGGTTGAAGTAAAGATTTGTTATTAAAAAGAAAGTAAAGATTGGCACGCTTTAATTTCAAGAGTGAGTTTTTGTTAACCAACGGTTTTGTAGCATTAAACTAACATTAAAGCATGCATACTTTGAGTTTCCCAATAGGAAAAAAAAAACACTTGGAATTCCTCAATCAACCAAGAAAAATGCATATAAAACGATACACAAATATGAAATTCCATTCTCAGTTCTCGTCCTAAATTCAACTCATTGCATCGGCATCGACATGAAGGGATATGTTCAGGTATGTTTCTAAGTAGCCCTAAATACGAGTTGCGGAACAAGGGTTCTTTCTTTTTTTTTTTTTTTTTTTTTTTTTTTTTGCATATCATAAATATATAACTATTAGAAGTTTAGAACTTCTTCTCAAATACTTTTCAATTATCATTGGCGATTGGCGAAGCTTAAAAAGAATAGTACCGAGACCAATTTTTTCCCTATCGGCGGAGCCGGACTCGATTCATTAAAAAATTACCTACGAAAATCGCAAACTTTCACAGCTGAGCCCGAAAACGGAGGGGGCCGAGGGTTGATATTTTGCTTATGATGTAAATAAAAAAATCTGATTTTGTATCATCTATCTATCATATTTTGTTTATGTTCTCTACTCAGGAAAGTCCATACAGAATCAAGGACGTTAGCATAATGATTTGCACCGGTGGTGCGTGGGAGCGAGTTAACGGAGTTATTGAGTATAGACCGTTAGGATTTATGAGGCGTGCTATAGAGTGTGCAGAGAATGTTTCATATTCTGCCTTCAAAAATAGCGTGTCAGCTAAGGTGAAGTTACCCATCGATGGTTTTAGGATGACTTACAAATTTCCCTTTGCATCTTCTAATCAAAACAATACTGTGGTTGTTGACATAGCTGATGACGAGGACCTTAGGGTATTTTTGAAAGAGGCATTAAAAACGACCCATGGACCGGTTACGTTGTATGTTGTTGAGTTTGTTCCAGTTAAGTCACGTTAAAGCTTAAGTGTGGGAGACATTTCATCGTTTTGTTATGTACTCCAATGACATGTTAAGTTTAAAGTGCATTATGTGTCCTGCACCGTTTTCTGATTAATAAACTTTGTTTTGAGTATTTTGTTTTCAGTTTTACAATTGTTTGCTTGAGGTTAAAAATGTTACATATATTTTGACATGAGGATAAGTGATGAGATGGCATTTTAAATGTATTTGAAATTATGAGTTCACTATTTTGATTGTGGATATTCATAATCATATGCAAGTCTATTAATGCAAACCACTCATGTACATACATGATTGTAGTTAGTTCTTTAGATAGTTACTTATCTTATCTTGGGTAAAAAGAAAATTTCAATGATATAGTTCAAAAGTTCAAACTCTCGAAACTCTAGAGTATTACCAAAACACATATAAACGTAAAATAGATATTTTAAATTAACTATATCATATTATATTATATCAACAATATTCACAAAAAAAAAAGTTTTAATCCCTTAATTTGGGGCAAGGATTTGTCTTTAGTATACTAGGGTTCGCAATTCAGAAAGGGCTGGCGGCGCAGCTTGTTGCCCGTTTACCTTCTATTTCGATGTAATTTTCGTATTTCGTTTTAATTTATATAAAATTAAATTAAACTTAAAAAAATTAATTTGGAATCTAAAAAATTATACTTGACATTTTCCTGTTCGATCAAATTTCCACTCTTTTCTCCCTTTCTTTCTAATCCAACATGTTCAACTTCATCGCTAACGTTGAAGGCACCACAACAAACACCAACAGAACCATCTAGCCGTTATGCTGGAAACATCCCATTCTTCATCATTGGTCATGTCAGAATTCTATGAACAAAATACTCAAATGATTTATTAAGAAACAACTTGGAAAACTGAACAGAAAATCAAGAACAACTCTCAGACACTAATAAATACAGATCATTAACTAAACGATCTATATAACTATAACAAAATCTAACAGGAATTAACAACCCTAATACACATTAGATCAAAACCCTATACTTGTCACAGAGAGAAGCAAGAGAGACACGAAAAACACCAATAAAAGTCGGCAGGTTCATCTTGAACAGAGAATAGGTTTCTTTTCTAGATAAAACCGAGATGAACCAGATAAGAATCTCTGTGTTGACAAAATGTTATGAATTAGATCTGTGGAATGAAGTTATTTGCTCTCTTGGAAGAACCCTAATCGCCTCTTTTATGTAAGAGAGAACATTAGGAGCATAAAGATATGAATATCTCAACATAAACCCTAATCGCCTTTGAATCTTTTATGGGTGAGATTCTATCTTGTGAGAGAAGGCTCTGTGCATAGTTGCATACATATTTGAGACTTAGGGCGGTTTAGAGATATAATGAGCTGGCCAGACATGGCCGAAGCCGACAAAGAATAAGTCCAGTTTTCTTTATAGCATGCCTCCACCCCAACTGCTTCCTTGGCCCAATTTGACTTCAGCTCAGCATCCCAACACGAACCAAGTCCAAATCACAAGATCCAGCTATCAGTATCCACAGCTTATCACAAGTCCACAAGTTGACCAGACTCTTTTACCTGCATAAATTTTATGCAAAATATTCAAATACAAACAAAAACTAAGCTCCCTTTGGATATTAAATTGTTAATGTTTATCGTTATTTTAACACCCCCACAATTTAATATCTAACGAGGTCAAACATATCAAGAGGCTTACACACATCTCCTTGTTAACCAACAACAAATCCTTTGATCATGGTCATTATTTCATCCAATTGTAATCCAGAACTTACCTTATAAGTTTTGAAGAACCTTTTGAAATCAAACCTCTTAAGGGAAAATAGATGCAGCTCAAGGACGTTATGTTTTGTCAGAATGAAAGGACTACACTATTCTTATAAAAAGATACAACAGGTAAACTAACCTGAATATGTATTTCTTTGGTTTGCAATAATTTGTTGATATTACCGTTTCAGGAATAATTGAACATCAAAACTAGCACAACTACAATCTCAATTAACTAAATTAGAACACAACATACTATGCACAAGTTCATAAATTACTAGTGCAGTATAATCCTAATCATATAAAAAGACAGATGTTATGATAAAGCCATCAACAAAAACTGAAATATTACTTTGCCATTTTAATACTTAGTTGGTTTTGTCGAAAACTATGGACAACCTTTTTTATTTTTCCAAGTTTCTTAAGAGGTTTCAAGAACTATAAACGACACTTAGCCAATCATGATTGAGCATATACCAAAAAACCTTAAAACAAGAAACGACCAAGGACAACGAAATCAAGTCTAAACTAAACAACTCCCAACCATTGCAGATCACTAACTACGTACATGACCTGCTTACAATCTCTCAAACGCTTACAAAAGATACACGATCTATGTTAGAGTAGACAAAATTTGAACAAGCGATTGATTTATAAAGGAATCACTAAAACTAATACATCTTAACAGATGATTCTCGAAAACATGAGAGAAAAAGAAGACTGATTTAAAAAAAAACGTACAAAATATGAACTATCATGACTGTTAAGTGACAAATAAATCATTTTATCTATTTAATGAGTTCAATATCTAGGAAATGTATACAAACCCCTAGACCCCTTAAAAACTTGGATATGAAATTTTCTATAGCTAAAAATTTATCTTTACGATTACATGTGACCAACTTATTATTTATATAAACAAGTAGTACATCAGTAACATAAAAATTATCTTTATGACCAAAAATTGACCACAGGAAACCAATATCAAATGATTTGAATGACTCAATAAATTTCAATAACATAACAAGACCTATGAACTAATATCAATAATGGTCATCAACTAGAAGATCACAAATATTAAGACAAATCTATCCCGAGATGTCATTAACAAAGATTTAAGTCATATTTAGAAACAATCATATTTTGATTAAGTCAACTGAATCAAACAATTCAGCTTCAATTTAGCCAATGAATCATTTAAAGACTAATAAAATACAATCAACCATGTTCTGATTCACACAAAATAACACGATCACCAACCAGAACATACAAAACAAATAGTAATTATGTCGATAAAACCTTGTAAATAAGGTAAACACTCATCTGATTTAACTAGAAAAAAACTTTTAATTTTGCTCATATGTAACTTTTTTTTTACTTAACTCGAATATTTACAACTTCACAAGCAACAAGAACCATACAAAACTGAATCACATGATTCATAAATATGTAAGCACCATTACAACTTAAACAGTATCTGATTACAATAAAATCTATAAGATTTTAATACCCGAATAAAATCTTCCACAGAGAAGAACACACATAAGGTTGCAATACCTACAAGATGTAAAACACAGAGAGAAACCAACCGGAACCCCTTAAAATTTCTTCTCTAACCTCTATGGTTCAAATCATCAACAAGACGAAAAGACAAAAAAAAAACACTAGCATGATCTAACGGACTTCCTAAATCTACAATTAGTAGATTTTATTCAAGAATCCTAGATCTAGTGCCAATACCAGAGATTATAAGAGAAGAGATACATCAACTGAAACACACAGGTTGCTAAATCAAAACAAGAAGCTCCAATACTAGAACTATCAGCCAAAAACATCTAATTGAATAAGAAAAATCACATGATTTTAAAATTAGAAAGACATCCCACAAAGGAGTAAACAAGGCTGACAATAACAACTCAAGAATAACCTTGACAACACTATTAGTTAAGCAAGTGAACCACATAGGTCAACCATAACCGCATTGCAAACAAGCCACACAAAACCATCATGACACGATTCTAACTAAAACTCATCAAGATACGGTTAAAGAGCTAGGATCTTAAAACACAAGAATCACACGATTATATACTAGTTAACAAAGTTAAATAGTTAAAAACAAAGATTTTGAGAACAATGAGCTTGAGATTACTATTACTAGTAACATATAAAAAATAATCGAGTCCTCACCACACACAAATCATCTAACAAATCTCTCAACAGCTCACCAAATATAAACTCTAAGATGCAACAGAATCAAAACAAACTGAGAGATACGAACTAGACAATAAAAAAAACTTTATGTTCAACACTTAACCAAAGTACACGAATCAAGATGAAAAACAACTTCTTATGGACACTTCAAATCTTAATCCTTTCCAACTAGAAAATTTTTCCTACATTTAGAAAGCATACATGGCTGCCAAAACATTTAGCAATAATCTTGATAAAACATGATTTGTAAAACTTTTAAGCCACATGAATTAGCCAATAAATCTTATTATCTAAATTCAAATACCAAGAATCAAGATAACAATGTCAAAGTTTAACAAAAAAACTCTTTTAGAAATAGAATTCAATATCCAAGTTAGAATCAATAGAATTACATCTATCACACTATTTTCTAGGACAGGGTTATCATTAGGTTTCACACGGTCACCATTTATAAACCCTAATTTATTCTTAACTTGTAAATCTAAATATAGCATTTGACCACACATTATATTATTTTGTACTTTTCAATTTTACATTAACTATAGTCAAATTAGCAGAATCACTAGCATGCAGATAGAGTTGATCAATTGCATCAAACTTACTCACAAGAGTTGCAACTACAGAACTATTGTTGCTATTATTGTTATCATCATCATTAACAGCAACATCAGTTATGTTTGAACAGGTAACAGTTAGCAAATGCTCAACAAATAATATTCACACAAGATAACAAAATACAACAAACATGATGCAAAAATTTAAACAACAAAACACTGAATATCACTTAACCAACCAATTAAAAATTACACACACAAGGCAAAGCCAAGTCAATGTCCAGATCGTAGGTTTATCACTCAAGGTGCCCACACAGGTTTTAATAGAGGAGCCAACCTAGACCTAGACCACAAGAACACACAATTTGACTCGATCATTTTCCGGTGCTTCTAACCCGGTATCAAAATCTTAGATCCAACAATGAGTAACAAAAACAATATCAAATAAGAACAGTCTCACCGAGAGGGGGACCCAAGTTAGGATTCTCCTAACTCACAGCCTGTACCTTCACTTAGGGTACAGAACCGTAAGTGCAATTGAAGAAATAATAAACTCCCACTCCAATCCACAACTTGTCCTTACTGATGATTTCGTGATCAAGAAACCCTAATCCAGCAATTCACACAACCAGATGTCCAATCCCAAGACAAGACCAAAACTTAAGAATAATATCAAGAACCAGATCTATCATCAAGTTCAGATCCCAGATTTACTGAGCTTGATTCGGATACAATTTTCAGTATTGAATCAAAAAACCAACAAACTAAAAACACAAAGACTAGCCTATAATCGATTTAAGATCCGAGAATACAACCTCAACTCTGAACACAAGACTTTGGAACAAACATTCTACGCACACTATTCAAAATGAATAACGTGTAGAAACCCTAATCACTTAACGTGTTTCCAAATAAAAGAAAGAAAATATCTAGACACCTATTTCCCTTCCAAGAAGTCAACCACCAGATTATTCATAACGGTTTCCCACAATTCAAATATCAACAACTGAATTAGGTTTTCAAGACAAAACATCTGATAAAAAAAAACAAATAATCAGATTTAAATACAATAGACTAGATCTACATATAACATATCAGATTTACTATACACATGATATAAAACATCAACCGAAGACCAGATCTTCCAAAAACAAAAATGATCTTCAGAACTAAACAACAGATGAAAATCATATATAGTGAAAAACCAGAAAGTAGGCGGTGGAGAACACGTGTTTTTAACGGTAGATACCAATAAAGGTTCCAAAGAGAGGGCGACAAGAGGCGTTTGAAAAGCTATTGAAATACATCTGCAAGTAGGCGGTGGATGACGCGTGTTTTGAACAAGAGATGCAAACAAGGTTCCTGTGACTGAAAAATTATCCTATATATTGATTTTCCAATGCCCATGAACAGTAGCTTCTGCCACGTGGCAGACTACTGTTCGACCTTGTTTTTGGGGTTCTCCCTCTTTTATGTTATTTTATATGTTTTTTCTTGTATTCTTTTTAATATTTGGATGAAGTCCGGATGGTTGTGTTGGGTTGCTATTACTGAATTTGTCCCAATTCGACTCTTGGGGCGTCTAAATTTTTCCTACCCTTTTTTATTCGTGCCTTTAATTTTATGTTGACACGTGTTTTGTGAGTCATTAATGTTTATTTTTCAGACTCAATATACTTAGAATAATCACATTGATAGTTGGATTGAGAGTTATATTCAGTCCCAAATCTGTATTGATAGTTATATTGTAAGTGGTAGTGACAATTCAAGTAACAATTACATTTCTGGTTCCATTTGTGGTGAAAGTGGAAATAGTAGTAAAAACGCGGATGCCAGAACGAGTGATCAAATTATACGAGAAAGTTATATTGATCTGGATGTAACTAAAAAATACAAGCATTTGTGGGTTCAATGCGAAAATTGTTATGGATTAAATTATAAGAAATTGTTTAAATAAAAAATAAATCTTTGTGAACAACGTGGATATCATTTGAAAATGAGTAGTTCATATAGAATCGAACTTTCGATCGATCAGGGTACTTGGGAGCCTATGGATGAAGACATGGTCTCTCTAGATCCTATTGGATTTCATTCGGAGGAGGAGCCAATTGGGTTAGATTAGTGATGGTAGATTTAATTATATTACTCATTCTCTTTAGTTTTATTACTATAAAGATTAATGTGTAGTGCAGCAAAGGGGATATGCTAGCAACAGGGATAAGTCACTAGCCTAGACAAATGTGTTGCAGATGTGGGTTGAAGATGTGATGCAGATGGTGGTGTCGCCGAAGAATATTTTTATGTAGTTACTTTATATTGAAAGGTTTGCTAATATTTGTGTTTATGGTTTTTGATTAATGTTGTCAGAGCGAGAAGGATTTGGTTTAACGCGCCGCAACACGCGTGGGGTATAACACTAGTTAAAAACAAATGAAAACCCATAAACTGATGGGTCACGTGCTGCATGCGAAAGCATGTGAAAGTTTGGTCGATAAAATATTTTTGTTTGTAGGTTGACGGTTGATATATGGTCATCACAAGGAAAGGGTACTATTCCGATCAGATTTCTCAAACAATTAAGAAATTTCTTCCTGGTGTTCTACACATAATCTGAATAATTGTTGGTAGTACCCTCAAATACGTTAAGCTGATAGTTATACACGTTTGTGTAGAAAATCCAAGGTGATAGTTAACGGTACGATTGTGCAGGAAGGGACCAGCCATTCCATTTAGACTGAAGGGTATGAGAACCGCCCCCGATGTGTCTTGGGCTGTTAAGGACGGGCACACCGCCCCCTAGGGTTGTCCCCATCTCAAACGTCCTCTATGGGACGATTAGGACGGGCTTCTCTCATTATTTTAACATTTTTTTATCGTTAAACATAAACGGCTAATTTTTAAAAAAAAAACCTTTTTTTTTAAATTATAAAACCAACCATTTCTACACCACTTTTATACAAAATTTCTCTCTACCTCAATCCATTCTCTCTATATTTTTTTTATAAAAACACACTCTACTCTAGATCATTAAAATTTTAGGAAATCTTGTATTTTTTTTAAGTTTAAGTTTATTTTTATTATAACTTTTTTTTTTTTTATCAATTTTAGTATTTATTTTAATATGAAATAGAATTAAAAATAATAACGATAATAAAAAATGGGAATGTTGTCTCCATACCCTTGAGTTGTTCCAAAAATAAGGACAACCCTCCTGTTTTTTGTCAGGTGTAGATCAGTGAGAACCCTTTTCTTCCCAGGTTTGAATCTCTCCCCACAAGCTAGTCCCTTTCAAACCTATTGGATGTATTAATTTTTTCGATGGACGACGGGACTCGAACCGATTACCTTTCGGGCAGGAACCCCATAGGAAAAAACCTTTCCACCTCCGCTATAACCACCACCGGACAAATGTGTTGGAGAAGCCTCCTTTTTGGGTTGTTCCCATACCCGGCACAGCCTTAGTTTTTTAAAAATTGTACTTACCATTGTCATTGTAATTATCACACTTACCGTTTACCAACACCATAAAGTAAAGTAAGACTGGCACTGCCTCGTTTGCGTTTGGCTTTCCAAAGGTGGTATATTAAATAATTTCTTTGCATTAAACCTCCATTAATGCATGCTTGTTTAGCCTAGTGGTATCTTGGTGGTGAGATAAGACTTAGGGGCCATAAGGTCCTGGGTTCGAATCTCACAAGGGGGGTTTTCTCATAATTATGAGTTTCCTTCTGAATTGGTGACTTGGTGGTGGAATATGATCGCGTGGCAACACTGGTGGCACGATGATACTCCAGTGTTCCGTGAGTGCTTCCAATTTGTTGGCCGTTCAAAAAAAAAAAAAAAAACAAAACCGTGTATAAATATGAAATGAGCTCTTAAGTTCTTGGCATAACTTCGACTATAACGGCATAGACATCGATTGTTTAGAGGTATGTTTCTAACTAGACTTTCAGATTTGTAGATATTGGTTTAAATGTATTTGTTGTGTAGCTTTATATCGTTAAGGTGAGTTGATGATATGTACTTAATAAAATTTAAATTATAAACTCTTCACTAGTACTATACATTACATAAATATTCTTACTTGTTTTATATATGATCACCCTTTTAATTTATGTATATTTATAAAAAAATATTAAGTTATATGTTTATGTTTAATTTTATTTTTTTACTAGCTGATTACCCCGGGAGGGTCCCGGGGTTGAAAATATAATCATTCTAATAATACTAATACTAATAGTAATAATTATTACTCTTGTAATTAAATAAATAAAAAAATAACCTTGCTATAAGGTGACACTATGTGTTGCGGTGTTACACGATTCTTTCTCCTAGCTTCTCTTGATGAAGTATACCTATCCATCTTTAGAAGAGTAAAATTCCAATGATAGCATGACGATTGGGCTGAATTTCAACATCGTAGATAAGAAGCTGGTTTAAAAGAAAAAACATGATTAATGAATAACCTGAACACTTTGTGTTTTTTTTTCCTGTATGAACTAAACCCCACAAAAAATAGTCTTTTTTTCTCCGTTTTTTATATAGCACTATGGTACTCGTTGGAAAGATAATAAAACGCTCGTTAATTTGGTGTAATTTTTTTCTTTAAAAAATCTCATATATAAAAGATATTAACGTTTAAAAATTATGGGAGGAAATATGAGAGAGAGAAATTTAAATTTGTTTTAAATTTCTTTTTTCTAAAATAACTCAATCTCTTTTAGGGTTTTATCTTTTTCTTTTTAAAAAAAAAAAACTGAAATAATTCAAAATCACTAAAATCTTTCAATTATGATGCCACGTGGCAGTTTCATGGATAGGTTGAAGCTACCATTGCACGCCACGTCAGCAACGTTCAATTCTTTTATATATATTAATAATAATAATAGATATTCCAAAAGCAAATTACTATGACCATATTTCTGATGGACAGTTACCGAAGAGATTCTGTCAGTAAATATTGTTTGCTACAAATTAATTTTCTAGTGGGCCAATTGGCTAATGATGCACTTCTTTTGTTTTTAGTTCGATTATAGAATACTTGGTTAACTATTTCCTATATATTCAGAAAAATGTCCATTAGTATTTTGGTTTGTAGCGGAGGATCGTGGGATGAAGTAAACGGAGTTATCAAGTATACACCATTAGACTTGGTGAGACGTGCCTTAGAGTTGCCTCTAAATGGGTTAACATATTCTGATTTGAAGACATTGGTTGCAAGAAAAATAAATGTATCCATGCATCGTGATTTTAATATGTCTTACCAGTTTCCTGATTCATCATCTAGCGGTCGTAATAAGTTTACTGTTGTAGGCATAGCTGATGATTACGACGTCGAGACATTTATTGAAATTGCTCAAGAAACGTCACCTGGACTGATTACACTTTATGTTGAGGACTGATTTCGGTGAATAGTTCTGTAGGCCGGGTTTGATGGGTTCAAAGCCGGGTCACTTGATATCGGTCATGGAGTTGGAGTCATGTGTTGGTCGAATGGGTCATTATATAATTTATTTTAGTCGCATGCATTTTATGATAGGAAAATGGCCAAAATAGCCCGTTGACCGGGTGTTTTGCAAAAATAAAGCTCTCACCCCTCTTTGGAGAGACGGGACACGGCTCCCAACGAGCCTGAACCGTCTTCAAGATCCTTTCACTTTAGATCCAATAGCCAACCGACACGTGGCGTCTCCCATCTCGAGGCTGTCTCGTCTCTTTCCAGACGGGTCAGAAGTCAACCGTCTCTCTCCCAGACGGGTCACATTTCCCCATGCCGTCTCAAGCCTTCGGTTCAACCGTCTCAAGACGGGTCACATTTTCCAATGAGGACTCGCCGTCTCCCGAGACGTCTCGGGTATCGTCGTCTCCGGTGAGTCCCGATGATTAGTCCGGCGCTTCGGTTGTCCAGGCCAGTCCTATAAATACCGTTCCCATTCCCGTCAGACAATCACCCCACCACCGTCTAACACTATCAGTACTACCACACCACCATCACCGTCTAACACTATCAGCACCACCACACCACCACCACCGTCCACCACCACCGTCTAACACTATCCACAAATGGCACCGCAACGATGGACCGAAGAACAGGAGATTGCACTTATTGTAGCATGGCGCCACGTCGAAGAAAGCACCCACCAAACCAACAAATGGTTCCGTATATTGCACGAGTACAATCGGCTGGTTGGAGGGTCAGACCGGACAACCGAGTCTCTTAGCCGGAAGTTAAACGATTTGACCACGAAGTGTCAAATCTTCAAAGGGTACCACAACCGGACACTTCAGATGGTACCCTCTGGCTTTCCCGAAGACGCGGCAATTAGACACACAATAAGACAGTATCAAACCAGGGAGCGCAAAGAATTTAAACACGTGCCTGCCTGGCAAATGATGAGGGATCGTCTTAACTAGTTTATTTATGTTTTCATGTTATTTATGTTTTTTTTATTAATGTAATGCAATGAATGTTTATGTTTTTGTTTTTTTTTTATATAAGTAAATATTTCATTATTAAACAAACTATACTATTACAACAACAATAAACAAACTATACTATTACAACAACAATAAACAAACTATACTATTACAACAAACTTCCTAAATTTACTTGCTAAGAACTAAGAACTTTGTTTGAATGGTGTATGTGCGCTTCATAGACAAAGAACCCTTCTTGCAAATAAAATAGACTACCACATTGTAGATGCAAATTACACGGGTTAACCCACACGCAGATGCAACAACAATCCAAATAGCCGTACGCAGATGAAACAACAATCCAAATAATCGGAGAATATTTTCGTAAGCCGGTAGGCTTCGGTTGGGAAAGCAAAAAACGTCATTGGTTTGGAAGATGAAAGGTTTGGGGAGGGTGGTGGGTGCAAATTTTGTCAAGTGAATTGGGGTATTTATATACACTCGTGAGACGGTTCAGACGGTAGCCCGAAACGGCTTGAGACGGCATGGAGAAATGTGACCCGTCTGGGAGAGAGACGGTTGACTTCTGACCCGTCTGGAAAGAGACGGGACAGCCTCGGGATGGGAGACGCCACGTGTCGGTTGGCTATTGGATCTAAAGTGAAAGGATCTTGGAGACGGTTCAGGCTCGTTGGGAGCCGTGTCCCGTCTCTCCAAAGAGGGGGGAGAGGTTTATTTTTGCAAAACACCCGGTCAACGGGCTATTTTGACCATTTTCCTTTTATGATTTTATGGGTAAGGGGTTAGTTTTTGTTTGTTGAGTCGAGTCGTGAAGACTCCAGTTTGTAGTGTCCTTGTGTTCATGTTGGTGCATGAGTCCTAATTTAATGTTTGAGAATGAATGAAGTATGTTATTTTTTAAGTAGTAAAATTCAACCCTTCTCTATATACAATTACATAAACGAAAAACACTACTAGTACCAATCGTATGGTAAATGTAAAGACAATCCTTGGATATTTAGGCTGTGAATTACTCGATTGTTGTCATTGTTTTGTAATGGAGTTTACTTTGAGAATTTTTCTTTAGAATTACCTATGTTTTAATTAAAAATTGAGGGGGGTCTACCTGTTATCATTCTAGGTTGCAACGAATTTGTTGGTCCGAACATCAAAGACAAACACTACCCGCATTTGTTTTATAAAATTTGCTAGCATCGATTAGTTGTGTTGAGTTTAATTTGTTCTGCAACTAGGAGGCATGATATGGTCTTCGAGTTTTCATGTGCTTGGTAATGTTGCGATAGGAGCATATGTTCGAAGCATGGAATGCGGAGCATGCTTTTTTTTTAATATAACATGCCAACAATGGTTATGTACCCTCCACGGTTTTAATTCAAAAGGTAATACGAAAATTGAGCCTTTGTGGGCTGGATGTGGAGAAGATCATGCTTTAGAATTCGTTTGTAGTATGTTTCTTCAAAGCTATGTCAAGTTGATTTTGGGCGTTAAAATTTTCCGCAAAATCCATGTAAAAGAGTTACCACTAAAAAAGTACAATTGAATAAAACATTTAAGGGCTGTTTGGTTAGCTCTGAATGGGCGAGCGCTGAATCGGTCAGCGGTCAGAGCGTTTGGTTCGCGTTAAGCAGAGCCTCTGAACGGCGCAGGTCAGTCTGAATGATTCAGTGTTGTGGAGATGCTGAACCATTCAGTTCAGCGACGCGATCGATGAGAAGGAGAAGATTGCTTTTCCATCACTCCGACCGACCAACCCGAACGAACCCAAACGAACACACTTTCGACCAACCCAAACGAAGCTGCTCCTCCCTGCTCTGATGTGTTTGCTCCTTCCTACACCGATGTGTGTGCTCATCACGAACGGCGGTGACTAGGTGACCGGAGCTCCGGTCAGCGTGAGGAGGATGATATTGATGATGATGATGATGATGAAGAGGAGGAGGAGGGGGAAGATGATGATGATGATAATCGATGTAGAGGTTTTTTTTTTTTTTTGTGTGTGTGTGTTCACTTGTTGCAGAGAACAAGAAGTCAAGATCTTGGGTAAAGGAAAGGGTGGGTGGGTTGGGTTTTATACAAAAAATTGTATGGTTTGTTATCGTGTATCAGTTCGGTCTCGCAACGTGTATTTCGTTGAAGTAGGACCAGATGTCTAACCAAACAGCACCAATGATACAGCACTTAACCATTCAAAACCTCTTAACCTTTCAAACCTCTTACTAATTCAGCACTTACCCATTCAGATGTTGCCAAACAGCCCCTTAACTTGATTAACTCTTAATTTTAAATATTAAAGAAATCAAATTGAACCCGCCCCTTTATCTTCTCCCGACATCATCTTCCCATTCTTTCTTGAACACTACCACTCTTTATTGCCGTTAAGGGACCACGTTGCCTTGGAAGGTCGTCCAACGACTCAGTCTCTCGCACACTAACTAGTGTACAAGTCCCAACGACCTGGTTTCTCGCACACTGAGTCATCATTTAGGCTCAACGACCTGGTATCTCGGTCAACGACTATTGAACATGCCCCAACGACTTGCAAACCTCGAAAATTTAATGTCTGTTTCTGTGTCCTTGGGTGGGTGGAAATTGATCTCTTGTGCCCATGGTGTGGTTGGCCTACATATGAGTCTCATCAAGAGGGATTCCAATCAGTCATAATTTTCCAAACCCTTATTAAACATTGTCCGGTGGCCACCAAAGTTGGACGGAGCCACAACCACCATTCAACCTTTGTTTGTTTTGACCCTTGTGTTATCCGCTTATATCAACTATGCTTGAATGTTTACCCTTTTAACTTCCATGGGCGAGAGAACCAACACTTGAAAAATTCCCAACACTTGTAAAAAATTTCAACACTTGAACAGTTTTCACAAGTATGGCGATACAACCTCTTGAAAAAAAACCCTTAGGAACCTTTCTGTTGAAAATAAAAATGTGTCTGTTGAAAAATGTAAAAGATGGATTAGAAGCAATAATTTGTTCTTAATTTTGATTATTGAAATAAATCTCATCCTTCAAAGGATGTAGAAATCAAACATGAAGATATACAAGAAATTTCAGGGATCGCTCTTGATGAAGAATGGTGGGCAGACAATATAGATGAGATCATGCCGACTTAGAAGCCTATGACTAAATTGATCGCATGATTCAAGTAGTTCACACTTGGGCTTTTAGTTTTCAACTTTTATGCTTATTAATACTTATTTTTCCTTTCACATGTTACTTTATTTTATCAAATGTTTCTTGAAGTACTTTATAATTTAAATGTTAAATATTTTTAGTTACTAGACATATGTGAAGTTTATGACGTATATCCACCACATTGATTCTACAACAAATATTATACGGATTTGAAATAAGTATCACAGTACAAAGCGTCGCTCCCGCCGCATCACGCGAGTTTCCTACTAGTAATAATAATATCAAAACAACAAAACACAAACTAACTTTATAACTTCAGTTTTAGTTTCCCATGATACACTTGCCGGCAAATCGACAACGGTTTCTGTTTTTTCAAGCAAAGCTCCGAAGATACCGGACAACTCTTCAAACAGTTGTCTCCTAAGCTTCCAGATCGATATCGATACTTTCCTTGAAAAGAAATCAGAAGATGGCAACCCTATTAAAAAGTTTCTGATGTGTCGTAAAACACATCTATTCTCCTATGTATTTTGAGTTATAATTGAGTCTTTTATATATAGTTTTTAATAGTTTTAGGCGTGTATTCGTTTGTTTGTCTATTTTTATCATTGTATAGTTTTTATTAGTTTTTGGTACTTTTAGTACTCGTTTTTATATTTTTGTAGGTGTTCATGGACGTTGGAGCGTAGACGAGCAACTTTGGTCGAGCCAAGAACAACCGAGCCAGGAATATGGAGTTATAATAATAATAATAATAATAATAATAATAATAATAATAAAGTAGAAAAAAATAAATAAATAAAAGAATTGACTTGGGCCGGCCCAAGTCAAACAACAACAATTGCAAAAGTCGGTTGAGAAAAAATTGTATGGATATAGGTTTTTTTGACGGCCGCATTTATTGAGGGGGGATAATATTCGTAAAACAAAGACTTCGACAGATTCATTCAACATTCATTCGAAGAGAAGCTGTGGTGATCGACCAGAGGAGCTAAAGGAGCAGTGAAGGAGAGAAGGTCCCGGGCACGTTAAAGATTAATATTCAAGGAGCCTCGGGTTTGGTTTAGTTTTTGTTTCATATTTTTATAGACATGATCAACACTATATTTATTTATTTTGTGATGATGTTTCTAAATATTATGAGTAGCTAGACTTTTATGGTTGCTTAGGTTTATGAACTAGACACGTTTTATGCAGTATTTAATGATTTTTAATTTTTAATTTTGATGTGTAGAATTACATGATTTTAAGTTTATTGTTGGATTTGATATATGTGTGTTGGTGTTGATTTTATTTGAAGTTTGTTTACTGGTTTGTGGAACTAGGCATGTAGAGATACCCCCTAGGTCTTGAAATCAATCTAGTTCGTCAACTTAGGTTAGCGTGCTAGTATTCGGAGTTGGAGTACGACACAAGTATAACAAACTAATATAATAAATTAACTAAGACGTGCAGTCCATTCTTGAGGGTGAGAAATCTAACTCGAGTTTGCTAGGTAACTAACTAGGCATTGTTCGGTAGTTGACAAGCGCTAGGGCGGGAGTCGCTACTTGTCCGTGTTTAGAGTTTTCCTAGGTTTTCTTCAGTAGAGTTTAAGTCTGCTTCATAGTTTGAGGGTTTTAATCCAGTAGAGGTTTTAATCTGATTTCTGTGGGATTTTGGTACGCTAGGGCGATCCAGATCCATCTTAGCATTTCTACACTTGTCCCGCCTTAAGTCTAGTGAGCTATCTGTGACAGGAGGTTTATTAGATAAGAATAGGATCTCAAGTTAATTACCAGATTCAGGATTTATTGCTAGTGTCTAGGGATTTTACCTAAGTAACCAGCCTTCTTCTTATCTGAATTCTCCAAGTTCCTAGTTTCGTATAAGCAGTTGAGGTTATTTTATTTATATTTAGTTTAATTAAGTTTATAATTAGTAGTTTAAAATACCCCCCATTTAAGTATATATTTATTTAGGCTAGTATTCGGTATAGGTTGTGATCTAGAGTTGCATTCGCGTCTTTGGGTTCGATACTCGGTCTTATCTGTTTACTGCTTTGCGACCGGTACACTTGCCGTGCGTGTGTAGTTTTTAGGTGAGTCGTTTTAATTAAAGCCTGTGTTATTTTTATATATACATTTACACACATCAGTTTCCATCAAGAAACAATCTACTAAACTTGCTATAACCCCCGCCCCCTTCCCCCTCCTCCACGCCCCTGGGGGCGGTGTTCCCCCCATGAAGGCCCTTCACGCCCATGTGTCCCTCCCCACTCCATGTTGTCTAAAGAAGATAACATTTTGTATGATGGAAAATGTTCAGGTGGGTGGCCAGCAATGTTGTTGTAGCCAAGGTCAATGGCTACAAGGTTGCTGTTGACCGGTTTTGGAACGTTGACTTGGGTGAAGTTGTTGTGGGCTAAGTTGACTTGTTGTAGAGAGGGTATGAGGAAGAACCATGAAGGAATAAGTCCGGTTAGTGCACACACTTCTTTAAGGATCTCATACTCATGCAACTATGCAAGACAACATTCCATTCATACTCAATGCCTTGACTATTCAGGAGGAGACGATGACAACACCACTAAATAAAATCTCAGCCGTTGGCTTCGCATCCCCTGTTTTACGAACAAAAACGCAGAACCGTTTTGGATCAAGAATCGTTGATAAAGAACATATTTTTCGATTCAGTAATCATTGCCATAACCTGACGGTCACAAAGGATTAAAATTCAAAGACCCACCGATTTAAGAACCAATCGGAATAAGGGCACATGGGGTGGTAAAGCTTTTATCACACCCATCACACTATCACACCCAATCATCTTGTGTCACCTCATTTTATCACATTCTATCACATTTCGTCACTAAACATATGTGGCGGTGTTTACAAATATCACTAAAATTATCACACCAAATCACCTTGTGACACCTCATTTCAACACACCCACCACTATTTTTTTATAAATAAAAACCATAAAGATTTTTTCACTTTTTTTGGTGGTTGACAACTTTTTCACTATAAGACAAGAGAGAGAGAGAGTGGTTCATTCTTTCACAACCGTGATGGCCATCACATTTTATTTGCTTCGCGACCGTGGTAGCCATGGTGGGTCGGTGTTTCGCGGCCATCACGCGATCACGGGGTGGCCATCACGGACCACCCCGAGTGCCCTAACCAGAAGTTTTCAGCGAGACTCCAATGTTCTTAAAAACTAACCGTTTTAATCACATATCATCATATTGTTGGGTTTTAATCTTGACATCTTAGTTTATTTTATAGTTTTTATTAATTGGTATATAGTTTATTTATTTAATGATTGAATAGTGGTAGAAAGTCAAGTAGATGACCAAGTCTATTGGAGGAGATCATGGAAAAATGAACGTTGTAAGTTGTTAACTAAATTTAGGGAGATCATGGACTAAGTTCCTTGTTTGTTACATATGCATGTATAAATAGCCTTATGGTTTAGTAAATAAAACAAGCTTTTTCCCCTTTACAAACACAACTCTTTCATTTCTTTTGCATATTAACCTATATTAATGCAACAACTTATTCCCTCTCTCAGATTGAACAGTAATCGACATTTGAACAGTAATTTTTTGCTTTTTTGCTTTATATCCTCTCCTCTTCCTCTGCCATGTTTTCGTGCCTACCGTGCCACCACTGCGTCATCGCCGCCGCTCTATCCACATCCCGTCATCGCCACCGCCAGACTTCCGCCGCCACCTAGACCACACCACCATCTGACAAAGGCACCGTTGGCACCGCTGTTTGACAGAGATTGTTGCTGATTCTGATCAGTATCTGATCGGTATGCATGTCCCTTTTTCGGCTGGATCTCTAAGGATAAATCATTCCTGCCACCATCCCCTCACCGCCACCGCCAGATTTCAGCCGCCACCCACACCACACTACCATCTGAGAAAGACGTCATTTACACGACCGTTTGGCAAGGATCCTTCATCAAGGTTCTGATCAGGATGCATGTCCCTTTTTCGAGCAGATTGCCAAACCCTAATCTGATGATGGTGGTGACTGATGTGGTGATTGGGCCTTTTGGCCGGAGGCGCCGTGAGTGATGGTGGTCATTTGGTGGTGATTTGATGGTGGCTTCTCGATGATGGTGGTGGTTTCGGCTTCAATGGTCGTGATTAGGGCTTCTGGCCGGAGATGCCGTGAGTGATGGTGGTGACTTGGTGGTGGTTTGGTGGTGATACCGGTTTCAGTGGTGGTGATTAGCGCTTTGGGGCGGAGGTTCCGTCAGTGATGGCATGAGAACGGATCTGAATCATGTATCCTTTTTTGGGCTTTCTTGCTCTTGTGATAACCTTATGGTTTTCTCGCTTTAGCATATTGTTTGGTTATGGGTGTTGTTTGTTGTTGCATGTGCCTGTTTTGTTGTGGCTATGATGAGGTCTGCCTTTTTTTTTTATCATCTATGAAAATGGTATGGCAAGGATGGTGGATGGTGGGTTTAAACTCGCAACCCGCCTTGCAACCATTTTTTGGTAGAATTCTGAGCCTTGCTTAGCTATTTACGAACTATACAACTTTGATTTGTTTGTATAACTTTGATGATTTCTTTATAGAACATTTATTTCTGGTCTTTAGAGTTTGTTTATATCGCTTTGATTATTTAGTGTTGAGGTTGCTGGCTTATTTGGGAATTATTTTTGCAAATGTGCCTGTGTATTTCTGTTGTCTGGCTGTGATGACTGGCTTTAAGATCGTTGCTTGGCGTGGCAGTATTAGAGGACGGCAAGTGTGAGGTTATCCTCTGCTGCAACCTCGATTGCAGCCATGGCGGTCCAATACCGGATCTGAGCCGAATCCTTTGCCAAAAACTATGTAAAAAAACATTTTTTTTGGGTGTAGACGATCCTTGTGTGATGAGGAGAATACGTCAGCAGTGCGTGGTGAGTGGTCACCCTATGACATTAATTGAGACGTTTATGATCAGTAACCACTCATCTGAGTTTTTAAGGTTTCAAATATGATGCTTGCCTAATGACAATGAGGTTAAGAGATTTCATGTTTTGGGTTTCCCGTCTGGTCATGTTGGTTATGTTAGCTTTAAATTTTTTTAGCTGTTTGTAGCAGCTGATTATCTGATCACATAGACATAAATGAATAGTTGGATGATGTTTTGGTTATTTTTACAAATGCTTTTGTTGGTTGGTTGGTTGATGGAAAGCATAACTGTGATAATCGAGCAGGGCCAACATAAAGGTACTGTATTTTATTGATGTTTTGGTTGTTTTCTCAATTGCTTTTGTTGGCTGTTCACTTGAAGCAACCATAGGCGCACAAAGTCCGTTGTTTGCAAACGTTTTGTCCAGTTTCATTTACAGATTTAATTTCTCGTGTGTCTATGTCATTTGCGTGTTTTATGTCAGACTTTCTTGAATGCGACTGTTTTGGGTGTTTTGTGTATGCTATTTATGTGATATTTTGATGCTCGTGCTGTTGTTTGTTGTATTTATTGATTGCGAGCAAAAGGGTCGTTAACATGGTACGGCCCTTTTATCTTGTACCTAAGTTGTTAGTTTATGTATATCACTTGTTATCAACATAAATGTATTCTCAGTTTGCTTGTGACACCTGCATTTGGCGACTTCAAAACAGGTGTCGATGTTGATATGTTGCGTCCAATACGGTTTGAACTCTTAGAATTGCATTTTGGTCTGTTTGGGGAGTTATGCTTTGTGTCAAGGCTGTGATGAGTTGGTACCTCTGAATGTAAAGTTGAAGTGCTTTCCGTTTTGGCGTGGCGGGATTCAGGGATGGCACTTCGTATTGTGCAACCTGTCCTGCAGTCAACGTGATTTTGTTTTTGCCACTCTGAGCCTGCTTTGCGTTCTTATCTGTTTAGGTCAACACTAATTTTGCCCGGTTTTTTTCAAAGGTGAGGTGTTTGATTTAACACGTGGCACTCGGATAGGGTGTGCATTTGTTTTCCACTGCCATCTTATTTCTCTATATATATCGCTGCATGTTGCCTTCATTTTCTTTTTCGTTTTTCGGTTGTTCACCTCAGTGCTGTTCATCTTCAGGCTGGTGATTGCTAAGGTGTTGATCAAATTTTTTGGTCGTCGTTTTTCAACTGTCGTTGTGGTTTGGTTTTATGTGTCGTGTGTGCCTAAACAGTTGGCTTTGGCGTTTTATCGCGTTAAGACCTTTGAAAGGAGTGGTGACTCTGTGTTGTGTGTGGCCGCTCCTTCAGGTGCAGACTGGATTTTTTTTGGTTTGGGAGCTATCATAAAGGCTATGAGGAGTTGGTATTTCTGAATGTGAAGCTGAAGTGTTTGCTGTTTTGGTGTGTCTGGGTTCAAGGATGGCACTTCATTTCGTGCAACCTGCCCTGCAACCAAAGTGGTGTTTTTTCCCTACTCTGAGCTTGCTTTGCATTATGTATGTTTGTTAGGTGGGATTTACAATTTTGATTAGGTATATTTAAATAGTAACGAAAGTTTACGTGGCTTTAATTACAGGTCTCAAAGCATCAGCAGCAGGAAATCAGCTCTGGTCGACTGACCAGTGAACATAACTAAACCGGCGACGTCTGGGGAGGTATAAAGCAAGAGCTTAGGACACTTTAAACAGGGTAAAAGAAGAACAACAGACTTGGCGACGTAGGTAATATAACAGATTAAAACAATACAATAGTGCATGCAAGGTGTCTCGACGTAAACATTTAACGCTCTTATGTAATTGTTTACAGGTTAGAGGAAAACGTTGAACTGAGAGTTAGAAGTCATTTGTGAAAAACCAATCTCAAGGGTATGCCAACTGTCTTAGAAATCGTGTTTTCCGCTTCACCTGGCAAGATGCAAATCCTATGGTTCAGCCTAAACTTTTAAATATAAAGGTAACACATTTTATATTAGGTTTCTTGGTTTTTTTCTTTTATTACACATTAGATGCATGATAAAGTTTCATCCCCTTCCGCATTTCAGTGTATTTTGGGTCTCTTGGCCTATCAATTTAGGTATGCTGCTCAAGCTTAAGGTAACAAGCTTTACGGCCTTTTTTTATGCAGGTTTTAGATAGTTAGAGGTAAACTTAGATTTGATATAGGAAAGTTTCCAAACACCTTAAATTACACACCTAATTATTAATCTTATTTCCAACCGTTAATTGTAGATATTACATAGTCATAAAATTTGGGGTAAGATAAATTTTTTTACTTTTGGGAATCAAAGAATGGTCGATAATCTGATGGTCAGAATTTTACCCGCTATCCTAAAGATATAGACCACCAAACTGTACCGAAAAAAGGATTACAGCCGTTAATCTGTGGCCAAATTGCTTGGGATCATTGATGTTGGTAATGATGATCAAAGGAGGATATGTTACTAATGTTGATGGTTTAAGGTTCATTTCTTCGATTGGAAGAACGTAGCTTCCAAAGAAAGCTAAAAGAGAGCATCATGGTCGGTGGGCGAAAATGTCGTTAGACTTATCATGTTGCTCTCTTTTGGTTTTGTTTAGATGTTACTTGCTTTCAATCGAAGAGATGAACTCTGGACCATTTACATCAGTAATACATTCTGTTTTGAGCATCATCATCAGCATCAATGATTTCAGGTAATTTGGCTTCTGGTTTATGCTTGGAATCTTGCTTTTCTGTAAAATTTGGTAATCCATACCTTTTTGTGATACATGAAATATCTACCATGGAATTTTGTCCGATACGTGTCATGCCAAAAGTAAAACATTTATTATTCCAAATCGTGTAATATCATACAATATGAGGCTGAAAATAAGATTAGTAAACAAATGTACAACCCAAGGTATTTGGAAATTCAATACCCAAGGCTAAATTCAAATTCAAGTCCAAAAATTGTGTGTAGATGACCTAAAATGCATGTTGCACCTTAGATGACCAAAGCGCTTAAAGTTCAAAAATAAAAAGTTACTTTTATTTATAATTGTCACACCCCAACCGATGGCGGAATACATCGGGGCGAGACTTGGGATAGATTGTTCAAAGACTTCATGACACTAGAATTTGTGACAATATAATTTAAAGATAAAATTTCATTCATAGCATAATCATTGTCTAAAAGATAACAAAATACAAATTGTTTCATAAAACGGAAAGTAAAACATCAAAATATAGAATTTAAACTAGCGTGTGTTTCTAGTCCATTCCTAAGTAGTTTTCTTGAATATCCTGCATCAAACATTTCCTGCAACATGTATAAAATATCCGTCAACACATAAAGCATTGGTGAGCATACTAGTTTTGGTTTACATACGTAGTAATTAGAATGATTTACTCAAATCTCATACTTTAGCATTGCACATACATACCATACAAAGAACATAACTCAAACCCGCGAGTACCACTGCATATACCTAACATATTCATGCTAGGTCCGTTTCTTTCTTAACAATGACCCATAAAGGGGGCGGGGTGCTACTCCTATAGCGCTATACATGTTAAGTGGGCTAATAATAGTTAATGAATTATGGCTAAGTATCAAGAATCGTAAGCATGGCGAATAGCATATAAGTATGTTTAATAGATTGAGCATGATAGTTTAAGAGTATGAAATTGTTTAAGTTTTTAATAGTGATACATGTTGAGCCCCAAAGAATAAAGAATAAAAAGGGGGACAAGTATGAACTCACCTTTGGGTGCGTCTTTATATAGTTCCAAAGATAAGTCTTGGAAGATTAAGCTTTAGCTCCGATTAACTAGAATTAAGAATTAGAGTCTTAGGTTCAAGTTTTAGATTATAGATTCACGAGAGTCATGCAAGCCTTTTAGGCAAACCAAGCACAAATTGCCTTTAGGGCAATCCGGATGGTCATGAGATTAAGTTAGACCAAGCACAAAATCATCATAGATGATTCGGATGGTATAAGGTTAGGAATGTGAATCCATTTGATAGGTTCATGTCATAACCACTTCGTTTATGGAATAAACTAAACGTGGGTTTTGGACACGGGATTTCCCCTTTCTAGTGTGGATAAATCCGTAGCACAAGAAGGGTCAAGAGAGTTGGTAAGGTAGGGTGTAACCACAAACCTTCCAAAGATTAATAATAGAATAATAAGATAGAAGATTGAAAGTAAGTTAATAATACATAGTATAACCAATACCATAGCACAAATCCATCTAACATTAGATTGTTAGTGGACTTGGTTGGTCCCTTTACATTAAGCAACTTAGAACATAAAAACAAATCAGAAAATAAACACCTTTGTGACCTCTTTTAGGTGCTCTACCCTTAACACATTTATGTAGATAAGGAAGGGGTAGATCCTAGAGGTTTCTCCAAGGAGTTTTGAGTATAAAAGAAGAAGAAAAAAAGAAAATAAAGTGGAGGTTTAGGCTCAAGAACTTACTGTTGTGAATCAGAAAGTTCTTTAAGAAAACCTTGAATGTTTGAGAGTATTTGGAAGAGTTGAGAGATGAACAAAGGATTAAGGAGTAGGAAGGGGTTGTATTTATAGGTGAGATGAGTTGGTTGGGTGTTTAATGCATTAATTAGGGTGGTTAGAAGGAGATTAGTTGGGGATTAAGTTTGATTGTTTATGTATTGCTCCTAGTTTAAGCTACTGTGCACATCGAGTTCTTTAAAAATAATAACGATGAACAACATTTACTTAATGTTGTGTATTGTTTTTTGTCAAAAAGTCAAGGAAGTAGCAGACATAGTTTACGTTTTTTTTTCTTTTCTTTTTTTTTCTTTATTTTTTTTTAATCTAAAAGTATTATGATAAGAAAAATATATGTTTTATAAATAAATATATATTAAGATCTTAACTAAGTGAGTTTCGTGTTATAACGCCTAAATTGAATAGGATAAATTATAGTGACGACTCGTCATGAATTGGTAGAGAAAAAAAACGGATAAAGGCGAACTTGGAATTTGTTAAACATAGAATTTAAAATATATACAAAAGTAACAAAATCACGCGATTTAGGAAATTTCGTCTCGAAATTTAATTAAGAGTCAACCTTTTGAAAAAAAAAATAGGTATGTGGTTTGATATTAGAACAAAGCTTGTTAGTTTATTATGTTTAAAGCGAATACGGTATCTAGTCACTTGTGCGATAATTATGCTCGTAAAAGAAGTACTTTTAGAATTTTAACCCAATGTCGTAGGTAGAAATTTGAGAACTTAACCGACGTAAGCATTTTGTAAATAGTGAAATAAGGGGTATGTATAAATAGGTTTGTATACGCAACAATTTTGAAGAAAAGTAAATATCTAGTATAATATATACATGAAATGATAAAAAGTTTTTGGAAAATAAGCATCTTCATAGTGTATATGAAGTAGCAATAGTAAGTATACCGTATGAAAAAACGAAAACCTTGTGAAGGTAAGTAAGTATATTTGTTTAACATATAGAAATCTTTGGGAAAATAGATACTTGTACGTACAAAATAGTGAAAATTGAAGGTAGTTATACGGTATATCATATATGAATTAGTAGAAATTGTTGGCTTGCAAAATAAATGTCTTGGGTAAGTGGGTGTAATAGTAAAAACATGAGTATAATGAGTGACTAGATGTGGGAATGAGTAGTAGTTAGTACTAGTTATTTGATTTGCACGAGGTCGAAACTTTTAGTTAGAAAACTTGTAGAGGGGATTAAGTAAACGAGAAATTGGACTATATGGAAACAATATTTTGGCGAAATAAGTAGTTGTTATTTAGTTTTGGAAATCCGGCACATAGTTAGTCAGGGAGGTATGAGAGAGTGAGAGAAAATCTTGTTTTAGTTGTATAAGAGCTTTTAGAGTATCAGGCCAAAGTTTACGGGCCTTAGAAAGCGACTTTTGAAAACGAAGGATTGATGATTAAGAAAGGAACGCATGAGAGTAGAGTGGAGTTTGATGTAGATTGCAAACATAAGTTATTCATGGCATGGATATGTTACATAATAGAGAGTGTGGTTCAACACAAGGTTATGATATGCATAAGAGAATAGTGATGCGAGTGTAATTTTGACTAGTGAACTATAATATAAATGACATCGCGGAAGATAAATAATGTACGTGTTGATAAAAAAAAATTTAACTCGAAACCCAAAACTTCTCGTGGCACGAATAGCTCTACTTTTAGTAATATGACAGGACATTTACGTTGTAGGGCGTACCATGTCGTTATCATACCCCATCCGCGTTGTTATTCGAGTTATGATAGGTTACACACACTAGGGCTCGTTATGTTTTCCATGCGGCCAATTATCGTAATTACGTGTGCACCCGTAATTAGTCCAGTTGTCGTATGGTCCAAATAATTTTGCCTTCGTCATGTGTGGGTCGCTAGTGAACACAAATACTTACACACAAAGGACAAGAAATTAAACCAAGACATTTAAACAGTTTTAATGTTGTAAACATAGCAAGCAACGTGACATGCAAACACATAATGTAAAAAGGCATTAAGTAGGTTTTTGATGGTGTTAACCGTATGCGTTTTTGGCGTAGATGTATGGTTTCATGACATGATGGTGTAGACTTGTGCATATGTGGTTACGTCCAGATGTATAAAATCAAACAGAAGAATGGGCAGTTGGATTCCTAATGAAAACGCGTAAAATGTTTTGACTGTGGGCAATATAGAATTCGGGTTTATTACAAATTGAGTTTTATGGGTACGCGAGCAATTTTAGCTTTTCATGACTAAGGGTCAAGTTTGACGGTAGAAGAGTTTAGTCCGTTGGATGTTAAAGAAAAACAGATTTAATTGAAGTGGGGAAAATTTAGTGTAAAAGTTTTATCGAAGATGGTCGTTTGATTTATGCAAAATCCATTTTATTAAGCGAGAAAAATAGTTTATTGACAATTTTAGTTTGGCATTGATGAATATTTTGACTCGTGATACGATTTCAAGAGAAAAGGTTTTTGGGTTATAAAGAAGTAGGTTATTTGATTTAGCGTGTCTTTGCTCACAAGTCCGGTTTACAAAAGAATCTTTTTTTTAAACACTTTTTCCATTTAGAATCTTGTTTGCCATACAGACTCGACGCAAACATTTGTTAGTGGTTTGAAGGTGAGGATTATATAGAAGAATAAGCATCCTCTTGGAAATAGTAGGAAGAATTTTTGTTCAAAAATTTTGAAAAAGATTGTGCGCGATGAGAAAATGGTTTTGCGATATTTGAATTTTGCCGATAAATTATGATTGTAAACTAAGATAACGATGGTATTTCATAATTCGTAAAGAAAATTTCACATCCGAATAATTTCTTGAAAACATTACATAAAGGAAATTCTCATTTTTTTATAAAAAGAAAAGAAAAATCAATCTTCTTTAGTGTGGTGAGTGGGTTTTCCAGCATCGTAGATCACCAAGGCAAGTCTTGGGCATTGGTTGCATTCATGGGTTGGGTCGTTGCACTCGGAGCATAGCCATCCATTGTTTTTAGTGAATGAGGTGGTACTAGTAGGTTGCTCGGGTCGTGGTTTAGTGGTGTAGCGACATGTTTTGGCTAAATGACCATATGCACCACAGTTGGCGCATATACGACATTGTGTGTGAGTGGGATGGTGATATTTACAACTGTCGCATAGCGGAAAGGTTCCACGATACTGCTTTTTGTTAGAATTCGGAGTCTTAGGAGTTGTCAAAGTGTGGTTTCGTTTGAGGTTTTTGCGTTTTCGGTTACCCTTTTTCGTTTGTTTGGTAGGGGTATGGGTAGTAGGTTTAGTATCTACATGGTTTGTGCTGACTTGGATGGTATCACCGGGGTTTGGAATTGGGTTTGTTGGCGTCTCTAGGTTAGGGAGAATCTTGACTAATTCTTGGGCAATAAGGCTCGCCAGTTGGTTGAGGTCGATGTTGTTGAGACGGGAAGACATCTACGAGAATCATACATGAGAAGATTTGTATAAACGTTTTTAAACAAAGTGACTTTTGAATTTAGGAAATAAGTTACTAGAATTTTGGTTAACAATGAAAAGCTTGCGGGTAAGATTAGATCGGTGAAATTGATGCAAATTTAGATACACAAAATACATAAGCTCAAGTTGTTCTCATAGATTTAGTATGCAAGTTCTAGTTACACGTATAGGACGCAAGTTTCACATTGTTAAAATAGCATAACACGTATGTATAAGCAAATATAGAGCATATAGTTAATCATAAGGAAGTTTCGATTCGTGTTGGTTTTGCGATTATTATTATCGTTTGGAGATCGCTAGAGTAGCTTGAAATGCGAGTCTTGAGATTGTATGCGAGTAGAAAAAAATAAAAAAAGTAAATCGAATATATGTAGTGAAAACATAGCATGAAAACAACATTGAAAATAATATTAACATAAAATGAGAGGCTTGTTTTAAGCAAGCAATTGGAGTGTTCCGGAACGGAACTAAGACTAACCAAAGTGGTTCGAATTTACCTTTGAGTTTGAAAACATGCTTTGGCCTAATAGGTGGAAATACTCTCCCCGAACCTGCGGTTAACGGTATTCACCCTTCCAGTTACTACATGTTTCTTGTCATTAGTAAATTTGAGACTTTAGCGAGATAAAAAAAATATCAAGGATTGAAACTAGTCGCTAAGTTGTGGATTTCACTCCTATCTTAGCGAGGTCGTTTCTTTGAGTGTGGTTTGTACACTTTGTCCAATGTGGTAAGAAAATTAATTCCAACCTTCAATTGGTAAGTGTCCACTAGAACGAGAATTGTGAAATTTCCACCAAGGTGAGGATATCACTCCTATCTTGGTGTAGTTTCAAAACACAAAGATTTTACGCGGATTGAAAGTTATCACCAAAGTGAGGGTTTCACGCCTATTTCGGTGATTTCCTTTCGTTTGTGTTATACGAGCGTCTTCGAGTGTAGAGTAATCCACAAATAGGAAGGTAAATTTTGAAGACCAAAAGAATGGAGTAGAAGCAATTAGGGAGCACAAGTATATTAAGCATGATAAACGGAATGGTCAAAAAGGTTCCTAACTATAGTCTAGGTCAAACATGGCAATTTTTCCTAATTCCCTATAGTCATGGCTCTGATACCAATCTGTCACACCCCAACCGATGGCGGAATACATCGGGGCGAGACTTGGGATAGATTGTTCAAAGACTTCATGACACTAGAATTTGTGACAATATAATTTAAAGATAAAATTTCATTCATAGCATAATCATTGTCTAAAAGATAACAAAATACAAATTGTTTCATAAAACGGAAAGTAAAACATCAAAATATAGAATTTAAACTAGCGTGTGTTTCTAGTCCATTCCTAAGTAGTTTTCTTGAATATCCTGCATCAAACATTTCCTGCAACATGCATAAAATATCCGTCAACACATAAAGCATTGGTGAGCATACTAGTTTTGGTTTACATACGTAGTAATTAGAATGATTTACTCAAATCTCATACTTTAGCATTGCACATACATACCATACAAAGAACATAACTCAAACCCGCGAGTACCACTGCATATACCTAACATATTCATGCTAGGTCCGTTTCTTTCATAACAATGACCCATAAAGGGGGCGGGGTGCTACTCCTATAGCGCTATACATGTTAAGTGGGCTAATAATAGTTAATGAATTATGGCTAAGTATCAAGAATCGTAAGCATGGCGAATAGCATATAAGTATGTTTAATAGATTGAGCATGATAGTTTAAGAGTATGAAATTGTTTAAGTTTTTAATAGTGATACATGTTGAGCCCCAAAGAATAAAGAATAAAAAGGGGGACAAGTATGAACTCACCTTTGGGTGCGTCTTTATATAGTTCCAAAGATAAGTCTTGGAAGATTAAGCTTTAGCTCCGATTAACTAGAATTAAGAATTAGAGTCTTAGGTTCAAGTTTTAGATTATAGATTCACGAGAGTCATGCAAGCCTTTTAGGTAAACCAAGCACAAATTGCCTTTAGGGCAATCCGGATGGTCATGAGATTAAGTTAGACCAAGCACAAAATCATCATAGATGATTCGGATGGTATAAGGTTAGGAATGTGAATCCATTTGATAGGTTCATGTCATAACCACTTCGTTTATGGAATAAACGTGGGTTTTGGACACGGGATTTCCCCTTTCTAGTGTGGATAAATCCGTAGCACAAGAAGGGTCAAGAGAGTTGGTAAGGTAGGGTGTAACCACAAACCTTCCAAAGATTAATAATAGGATAATAAGATAGAAGATTGAAAGTAAGTTAATAATACATAGTATAACCAATACCATAGCACAAATCCATCTAACATTAGATTGTTAGTGGACTTGGTTGGTCCCTTTACATTAAGCAACTTAGAACATAAAAACAAATCAGAAAATAAACACCTTTGAGACCTCTTTTAGGTGCTCTACCCTTAACACATTTATGTAGATAAGGAAGGGGTAGATCCTAGAGGTTTCTCCAAAGAGTTTTGAGTATAAAAGAAGAAGAAAAAAAGAAAATAAAGTGGAGGTTTAGGCTCAAGAACTTACTGTTGTGAATCAGGAAGTTCTTTAAGAAAACCTTGAATGTTTGAGAGTATTTGGAAGAGTTGAGAGATGAACAAAGGATTAAGGAGTAGGAAGGGGTTGTAATTATAGGTGAGGTGAGTTGGTTGGGTGTTTAATGCATTAATTAGGGTGGTTAGAAGGAGATTAGTTGGGGATTAAGTTTGATTGTTTATGTATTGCTCCTAGTTTAAGCTACTGTGCACATCGAGTTCTTTAAAAATAATAACGATGAACAACATTTACTTAATGTTGTGTATTGTTTTTTGTCAAAAAGTCAAGGAAGTAGCAGACATAGTTTACGTTTTTTTTTCTTTTCTTTTTTTTTTCTTTATTTTTTTTAATCTAAAAGTATTATGATAAGAAAAATATATGTTTTATAAATAAATATATATTAAGATCTTAACTAAGTGAGTTTCGTGTTATAACGCCTAAATTGAATAGGATAAATTATAGTGACGACTCGTCATGAATTGGTAGAGAAAAAAAACGGATAAAGGCGAACTTGGAATTTGTTAAACATAGAATTTAAAATATATACAAAAGTAACAAAATCGCGCGATGTTACAATAATCTACTTAGGTATACACAAAGGTAACCTTTTATTCTTGAAAGTTCAAAAATAAAAAGTTACTTTTTTGTATAATCTACTTAGGTATACACAAAGGTAACCTTTTATTCTTGAACTTTAAGCGCTTTAGTCATGTAAGTCAAAATATATAATACGATGTTTAGCTTATTGCGCATTTAACAAACTTAATGACTGCTTTGTATCGCTCTTCCATTAGTTTATCCATCTTTTCTTAGCACATTTTAAAGCATAAACAATTTTTAGGTCCGTCTTTGTTTTTTTTAAAATGACAACTACGCAAACTCAAATTAATTAATACTTAGTTATTGATTAACTTTGGGTTGTTAAGGTGTCTTTTAGCCATGATTTTGTACCTGATACAAAAGTCTAAAAAAAGACAAAGACTACCTAAGATTGTCAAAATGTGCGCAGATAAGGTGGATAAGCTAGCGGAAGAACGTTAAAAGACTGTTGTTATTTTTGTTAGACGTACAGCATGCTGGCCTTGTGATGACACAACGTGCGGTTGCAACATGTATATAGAACCGTTAGTGAAGTCAGGCATGGAGATATATTAATACAACAACTTATTCATACTCACAAATTGAACAGTACTCAATTTGAACAGTAACTTTGAACCTTATTTGTTGTGATAGGGGTTTTTAATTAGACACTTTGGTCGGTTCTCTCTTCATCGAATAGTGTCTTGGAAGCTGTTATCATACGTCTTCCACACAAACAAATAGAAAAAGAATGTTGGCTGCATCTTTATACAACCAATGAGATCCAGTAAGAGAATGACATGCAAAGTGTAATATTACTGTGCAAATGTATCACTGTTCAATTTGTGAGTAGAGATGTGTTTGTGTATGCATAGTGTAATATTACTGTTCAAATGTATCACTGTTCAATTTGCTTGTGTATGCATAGTGTAATATTACTGTTCAAATGTATCACTGTTCAATTTGTGAGTAAAGATGTGTTTGTGTATTAATATAGTTATAGGCCAGGCTTAAAAGCCAAAGTTAATGTTAGTTTAGAGTTAGGTGCAACAGTTTAAATCACATTTTTTAATATGATATAATATAATATAATAACCATATATTAGGTTTTTTTTTAACTGCCAAGGCAGGCGCAACGCGCCGGATAATTACCACTAGTTGCAGTAAGTTTGTGAGTGTGAGAGAGTGTGTAGAGGGGGATAAACCAACACATATAACGGCTCCCTTAATCGTATATCACAAATCGAATACAAAATTGTAGTTCATAGAAATCAAAATCGTTTTTTATAAATACTTTGTCTTTCAAAAACTTTGAAAATAACTTTACAAGACAACACTAACTCCCCAAGTTTGCATGGAATGAAGCATGAAGCTTGCTCCTTTCACCAATAAACTCATTCCAAGTTTGCTCGTCACACAAGTTTGCTCTGTCACACAAGTCGGATTTTATAAGCTTAGTTTGTATATAAAAAGGTACAGTTTCTTATTATTATTGTTATTCTATACTTCGTTGGAATGAAAGGACCGGATATGGCAGTCTTCACCGTTAGCAACGGCGAAATGACAGCTTTTTGTACTTTATGTCAGGAAGTTGCAGGATGCGTAAGAACGAATACATATTTCGCCATTATCAATGGGATGGCACTATAAGCAAAACACAGGAGAGAACGACACTATATGTGAAATTGAAGAGGGAGATGACAACATTTATGCAGAAGACTCCAAAATTCAACATATGTTAAACGGTTGAAAAAAATAATATAATCAAAATTAAATATTATTTAATAATATGGTATGATAATATTCAAAACTCCCAAACTAATGAAATTTGGGATTTAAATAAGCTTCTGTAAAATTTATAGATTTTTTTGGGTTGTAAATGTATTTTAAATAACTATTAGGTCCTTTAAATGAATAATATGTAATTAAAGATAACCAAGATACTAGATGTGGTTAGATAAGATAACCATGATGTTGGATAGGGTTAGTGTAACAACCCGGACCTAGGACCCAAAAATTTTTGCGAATTATTATTAACTATGACAAGTAAACCATCTAAAAGGAATAATAATTAGTACGTTATTATGCAAAACTATAAACCGAACCATTGGATATGAACTATTATTATTAAACACGTTTAACGAGACCAGACCAATACCCGATACGAGACCGAACCAACACCCGATAACGAACCCGGACCCAACCCAATAACTAGTTGCTTAGTCATGGGACACATGGCATCATTGCCATGTGCCCCATGGCACTTCATCATTAAGACAACACACATTTATAAAATATATATGTATATACCACTCAAACATATTCTTCTCAACACAAACACATATACAGATTTAGAGAGAGAGAGAGAGAGAGAGAGAGAGTAAAGGGAGGAGGTGGAGCTCTTCGGCCACCATAACAGGCGGAGCTCCGACGGAGCCACCCCCCAAAAACCGCTCAGCTTCCACCCCCTTCTATACCGAGTACACCTCAAACTTCTATTAAACACCGAACCTGTTCAAGAGAGAGAGAGAAACCGAAATAAGAGAAACTGAGATTTAGAGAAAGAGACCCGATTAAAGAGAAATAGAAAGATAGAGGAGAAAGAAGGAACAAAGGGAAGAGAAGAAAGGGGATCGGTTGGGTTCCGGCCATCACAGACGGAGGAGTCCCGGCGGCAGACTAGGGTTCCGATGAGTGGGCTTTGAGTCAACGACAGAGGGTTATGGATGTAACGACGGTGATGGTTTAGATTAGGGGTTTGATGATGACGAGGGTGGGAGCCTCGACGGTTCTGACTATGGATTCCCGATCAAGGTTCGAGTAACTAGGTGGTGGTGATGTCGTCTGTTGGACAACATCGAGGGTTCGGTGATGCTTAGATGGTGATGAGTCACTGTAGCGGCGGTAGGGTTTTAAAGTAGAAGATGGTGACTGATGAAGGTTCTGTGGTGGCAACTAGCTGCTTGATGTTACTGGAAACAGAAAGTGTTCAGGGAATAATGAGAAGAAGGTGAAGTGTTAAGATTCAAGTCAACCGTTGACTAGGTCAACATAAGTAACCCGGTCAACACAGGTCCAAGATCAGTTGACCAAGTCAACTCAGCCAACAACCTGTTCAGGATTGGTATACGAGAGGTATAGCTATTAACAAGAACCTAAACAATTATTAGTATTAATAATATTACGCAACTTACACGTGTGGGTACTCGACTAATATATTGACTCGACTCGAAACACACCTATATACCTAAAACATATTGAACCGAAAATGAGCAAAGTTATAATGGTATGTTTGATATTAGTATTAGAACACTTAATAGCAACAAGAATAATAAATAGGTTTTGATGGACTATTTGGAACTACACGATATAGGCGATTAGTGATATATTGAACATTGGAAAGATATACGTAGCCTTTAAACATAACTATGCTAGATACATGGACTGGAACGTTGGACAATAGGCATAACTAATGTGTATATGTAAGATTGACCCGACACTTGGACTATGTAAGATTGCATAACTAAATAAGTAGAACCATGATTTGACGATTAGAATAAATCTAATAATAACAACCAATGGTCCTAGTGCCCACACGTGTAACCGCAATATTGGTTACACGAGCTGACGTTTATGAACTTGAATAGGATCTTGCAAGTAATTGATAGATGGGATTGACTTGGAATAATATGTGACGATGAGACGTGGTATGGTACGCTGCTAAGGTGAGTTCCGTGTACCATTCCCCTTTTTCATGTTTTAACTGTTTTGGGGTGAATACATGCTTGTGTGTGTGACTGAACTGTTTTGATGTGACAAAATACTTGCTGCCAGATAACCATACTGACACTCATTAACCCAATGGATTGGGCCACTTAATATGTGGGTAGTACTACTTGGGGAAACCCCCACACACAGTGGATCCGGAAGCCCGGAAAACCCTCCACTGAGGTCTGCGGGCCGTTGTGACATATATTTTGCCAGGTGAATCTATAATGGCAGTAGATAGATTCGGTGTTAGGATTGAGGTGTCGCTTGTACATCACGTGTGTTAAACTATTTGAACTGTGTAGACTTGCTTTCGAAATGATAAAACTGTTTTGGATCCACTTATTACTTACACGGACTCACCAGCGTAATTGCTGACCCAACTTCTTTTAAGCATGTGTTCAGGTACTGCAGACGGATGGATGGAAACGCAAGGTATATATTGGCTTGTGTGGAATAGAGATTATTGGGATAGAAGATTGAGTTATAAGCGTCGCGGATTAGAGCTTCTAGAGTAGTGCACGTGTAGAGATCGGATTGACTAGTGGATAACAACCCGCCAGCTGCTTCGACGACCGCCGCGTCTCGACCCAGCATTAGACTTTAGTTATGTTTTATATTGTATTTGTTTTATTTTGCGACTAAATGTTGTAAAAATACTAAATATTAGTTATCGTTGCTTCCGTTGTGCAAGTCTGTTACCAAACTGTCGTTTCGACCAGCCCCCTCCGGGTCGGGTTGTTACAGTTAGACAGTCCAGAGTGGGGGGGGGGGAGCTTGTTCACGCCGGGAACACCGCCCCGTGTGGGCGTGGAAGGGGGGATGACCGGGAGGGGGGGGGGGGGGGGGGTTCACGGGCGTGGGGGTTTGAGTAGGGACACATGACATGCTTTTAGTGGTGGAGGGGATGAGGATCGTTGGGACATTTAAAAAAATAAAACAATATTACCGTTGTTAAACGGTTGAAAAAAAATTATTTAATTTATTATATATATATTGTATAACCATATTTTCTTCTACCCAAACCCACACTCTCATATTTTCATAAAATGCTCTCCAAACTTAAAATATTTGCAAGATGTCAGACCAATCTTCAAGTTCATCTGATGCGTTTGATCTACTCGCTTTGGAGTCATCATATGACGATGGCGCGGAATTGATAATGGCAAGCGTTCAGAAAGTAGTTGAAGCTATAGTGGATGATGAAGGGACCTCCGAACCCAAACGTAGAAAGTATATACTTCGTGAACGACAAGCCGCAAATGATTTATTGGTACGTGAACGAATAGCCAAATACATCACAACCTTCGAGCGGATTTGGTTGATCATATTTGGAGTACACCAAGAGATTACCCAACCGACGATATCGACTCCGATAATTAAAAACATGTTCGGTTCATGTATTTTTTTATGTATTTTTTTTAGTTCATGTATTTTCTTTCGTTTATGTATTTTTTTAGTTCTTGTATTATTAATTATTATGTTTTATTAAAAAAAAGTGTTTTTACTTAGTTTATTAAAAAGAAAAGAAAAAAGAAATGTCACGTGGCACTTCCCCCCTCTTCCCCCATTCCACTCCTCACAATTTTCACCATTCACACAAGGGACTCATATGTGTTACATGGCCATGCCCCTCCCCCCCCCCCTCCACTCCGTATGATCTTAGTGTAAAGGACTTGTGGTGTGAAAAAGTTTTAAATAAAGGACACATATTGTAATTTTTTAAGATAAAGGACACACCGTTTTGAGGTAAACATAAATGACAAAACATGTAATTCTCCCAAAAAAAAGGCTACAATGGTGTCATCCTATTTTTTTTTTAATATTAACAATAACTTAAAATTAATCCCATGTCCTCTTATTTTAATGTTGGTTTCGATTTTCGGTCGTCCTAGGCTCAAATCACTTATGTTAAAAAGAAAACTTCATGGATTGGCGATGATAGCTATCGAGAACGTATTGTTGGATAAAATAAACTGTGTAGAATTGATTCATCAATTTAATATTACTTTAATCGTCGTGTAAAAAATATAGTTTACGTTATTTATTTCGTTAGTATCTAAAACTAAGGGCACATATTTTACGGCTCGGCCCGGACACTTGAAATATTATCAGGGACGGCTCTGATTATATCATATGCAAATAGTATTGTAATTGTTTAAATTTTGTTGATATCCTTCTCAGTTGCTTTATAAAAGATGGTAGTATAGATAGATATAGATAAATTAAGCTAAACCTACAAATTTTGTTTTATACCTATGACCGGAAGATCAAACGGTCTTTTCCGTATTGGCAAAGAACCGTTTTACCATCGAAGTCCAAATATGGATTGGTAACAAAATGCTAAAAGAGTAGCAATCAAAGAAATATAATATAGATGACATTATAATTGTAAAAAACTTATAAAAATTAATATTTTTAACATATATACAAACGGGTATACATAATATTCGTGGATCTGTCTAATATCAGATAGGTAATTACCGGATGCCTATTGGGCCGCGTATATATAGGACACAAATTTACAACCGGAGATGAGAATAGGATTACCATTTACCAATATCCGGTTCATTACCATCATCTTGTTGTGTATTGCAGGAATGAGGGTTGTAAGTTTGACATGGATTTACGTACGGTACTTAATTTATTAAGAAAAAGTAAACTTAAGTTATTAAAAAAAATTTATTTTGAAAATTAAAGATTCACGCTTTATTTCGAAGAGTGAGTTTTTGGTAATGAAAGAGCATTAAACATTCTTTAATACATGCTTGTTTCCCAAATATAAAAAATAATAATAATAAACATTTTGAATCCTTCATCAACCAAGAAATTTGCATATAAAACCATACACAGATATGAAATTCCATTCACAGTTCTCAGCCTAAACTCTACTCGAGACATCGACATACACTGCTCCGAGGTATGTCTCTAGTATTCTATTTTGAGGTTTTTTCTTAAGATATACTTGAGGATTGTTTTGAGATATGTTAGAGCATTTTTGTTTTTTTGTTTTTCTTTTTCCTTTCTTAATTTTTTTTTTTTTTTTGCATGCTTGAATACCTCAAAATAATTGGAACTAAGATCAATCTTCACAAGCTTTAACCAGTACAAGTTGCGGAACAAGGACTTTTTTTTCATGAAATATTATTGGACCTTACATGGTTTTGGTATCGGTTAAGGCTTGTGTTGGTTTCAGGCCCTTGCTTCACACACAATACACTCACTCACTCACTATGTATGTATAATATGTAATGCTGCAGTAAAGAAAGAAGAAAAAGCTTGTTACTTTTTATTCTCAAATTAACTACACTATCTCCTCCTAAATTGGAGCTACACTCCAACACTTTCCTCCAATGAATTCGGTCAACATATACTACTTTTCTACCGTTAATTTATTGACCAACATTGTTAAGATTGGTCTTCTTTTAATTTGTATTATGCTATTCTTATCTAGATTTGCAACTATAAAATTATAAGAACCGTTTAGTTTTTATCGATTTGTAAGTGTTTTTTATTTTATTTTATTTTATTTGTTTCCTCTACTCAGGTCGTCAATAATGCCAATTCGCATAATGATTTGCACCGGAGGCTCGTGGCAGCGAGTTAACGGACTTATTAAGTACGTACCGTTAGGATATATGAGGCGTACTTTAGAGTGTTTAGAGTATGAGTACTCTTATTCTGGTTTCAAAGAAAGAGTGTCAGCCAAGGTGAACTTACCCGTGGACTGTTTTAGGATGTCCTACCAATTTCCCTTTCCATCTCCCATTCGGTACAATACTATAGCTGTTTCTTCTAATCCAAACAATACTGTAGTTATTGAGATCGGTGATGACGAGGACCTTATGGTATTTTTAAAAGAGGCAGCAAAAGCGACTGATGGACCGGTTACATTGTATGTTGTTGAGTCTGTTCCAGTTAGGTCTTCTATGCCATTGTTACTCACACATTAAAGCTTACTTCTGGGAGGCTTCAGGCTTGTGGTTATCTATTGCATGTTACTTTTGAATTGCACCATGTTCTTCACCGTTTTCTAATAAACTTTGTTTTGAGTATTCTGTCTAATATTTACAATTGTTTGCTTGATCTTAAAAATGCTATTACAAATATTTTGACATGAGGGTTATTGATGAGATGGCATTTCCACCCGCAAATGTATTATTTTGATTGTGGATATACGTGTATGCAACTCTATTAATACAAACCACTCATGTACATACGAATTTGAATACACAAAATACGTAAAAGCCCCACACCTTGTAATTGTTGGCAAGAACTTGAATCAATGAACAAAATTAAACAAGAACAAAGAAAGTAGTTGGCACAGATTACTAGCTTTATTAACGGAGATGAAAAACAAGTGAATGAGATACAACAACCCTAGACTTAAACTACTTAAATAAGGAGCCTCTCTTCCTGAAAAGAATGATATCCCGAAGACTCTCAACTACTAACAACTTAGGCTAACCGCCCTTATTCAAATTCAAATACATTACAACGTAAACTTGCTAGTCATGTGCCATGCATGCATGTGATTAGGATCACATTTCAAAAGTAATGTAGTGGTAACCAACTTGGTGTATTATAAAATGGGGGTCATGGGTTCAATACCCACAAAACTAGAGGACTTTAGGTGAAAAAACATAGTTTTTTTAGCTGCGAACACATAGTTTTGTATTATTTCTAACTGCTAACACACATCACTCTAAAATAAAATAAAATCTGTCCCTTTTTTAACACACCTTTATTTGTTCTGAAACTCCAAGTAATGTCTATGTTGCGAAACTTGAACTTTCTCCACGTTGATAGTGATAAACGCCGGCCTGATGCCACTAGCTAGGTCAAAAGACCATTAGCATCAGATATGTTAATGCAAATGATTTTTTTAAGGCAACTTGTATCAAACTGCAGGTACTAGCCAAAAAGAAAGCTAGCCTAAAACATACAACCCGAAGAAGAAAAACAAACCCGTATTTACATGTTAATTGCAGAATCTTAAAGCGGCACCATTTGTCTCAATTTATAAAGGACCTGGACCTATTTTTTGTACCCAAAGATATTCACTCTTTTTGCCTTCAAACTTGTCTTGTCTTGTCTTGTTCTCTCCATATTAAGCAACACGTCATAATCATTGCCTGGATCGTCTTCTTCTTTATATTTGATCCTTCAACACCCAAATAGATTTTGAAGAGATCAGCGACATGACAAGAAGTTATAAGATGTTCTAAAGTCTCGTCATGTGATTTGTAATTTGTTTTTTTTTTTAATTTGTAAGAACTTGAATCTTTGAGTTGAAAGTGATCAGAGTTTGTGAAGGTTTGCGATGTGATATCTTTTATAGATATATAAACTACACATAGCTTTCTTAGTGTTACTCTTTCTCTAATAAAGTAAAAATCCACTTCAGCATGTTTTGTTCTTGCATGACACGTAATTACATCAATGGGGAAAATCACTAAAATAACATTGACCTTCTCAAATTACCAAAATAAATATAGGGAAAATCACGAAAATAGCCGTTGACCACCTCCACTTTACGAAAATAGCCAGTGGAACCGTCTCTGTGAGATGGTCGAGTTACCTTAAACGATTCCCAAGACCTTTGATAAAAAGAGCCACTAAGACGTCGCCACGTGTCCCAAATCCTCCTAAACGTCTTTGAGACCTATTGACGCCGTCGTGTCCTGTCCGAATATCTTGGAGACGGCTCCAGCACATTTCGGCTCATGGCTTGAGCCGACTACCATTTTGTCAATCGGCTTACTGGGATCCGTCTCGGAGAAGTGCCATTAGCTGACAAAGACGGCTCCTCAAGACTTTTGGTGAGTTCCGAACGTTTTTAGTATGTTAGTTTTTTTTTTTTTGAAAGGCTTTAGTATGTCAGATGTTATATGCACGTTGTGACATAAGCGAAGTTGTATATAAGGGATCGGATCACTGTATTTAATGCTTCCCCCCGAAATTTCCCTTTTTTCTGTTTGTCATTCTTCTGTTTGTTATTTATATTAAATAAGTTAAAAAAAAATTAAAATATAATGGTTCGGTTTGTCGTATACCTTAATGTGAAGTGGGATGTCGTAAATGGCAGGCTTGAATATGTCGTTGATTCAAAAAGTAGAAGGTGTCTTCTTGAAATCGAATCAAGCATGTCTTATCTTGGTATATTATCTTATCTGGCGGATACCTTTCAGGTTTTGCCAATTTCATGTTTATCATATAAAATGTCTAAGTTTGATGATACAATCGACATACTTACTGACCGTGATGTATCCTATCTTTTTAAAATTGCTGAGGAAAATCCTCTTGAAATATTCAAGTTATATGTTATTTCCGATTGTGGTGTCGGTACGTCGAATTGCTTTCCTTCAAATGATTTTAAAATTCCTAATTTAAATGTGCCTTTCGAAAACTACACAAGTCCTGACAAAAATCTGTTTTCAAATGAAAACGCAAGCTTTTCAAATGAAAACGCAAGCTTTTCACATCAGAACGCAACCCCGTATATTTCTCTCGGAAAAAGAAAAAGAAAAGCTCTCTCGTCGTGTCCTTTTCCTGAAGGTTATATATTTCCTAACAAAGACTTAATGAAACTGGAGTTGGGGAAATTGTGTTTGTCAGAGCGTTTCTCTTATAAAGTAGAAAGATCTAGTAAAACACGTTATGTGGCATCATGTGTCAGTGAGAATTGTAGCTGGCGGTTTACGGCATTTTCCTTCAAAGGTTGTAAAAAGTTTTTTGTTAAACACTTTAATGATAATCACACATGTTCCAAGACTCAAACTCACCCTCATCTTCGTCAAGCTAACCCTAAAGTTGTTGGGAACATATTAAAAGACCAATTGAGAGATAGTGGTCGTGTCTATCGTGGTAATGAAATTGTCGTAGATTTTCGACAAAGATTTCACGTGGACATAACTTACGCTCAAGCATGGCGTGGGAAGTGTCACGCTCTCGCACTTTTGCAAGGAAATAGCAAAGATTCATTTGCTGAGCTCCCACTTTACTGCTACAATTTGGAAAGGACGAACCCGGGGACAATTACTTGCATCCGGACTGATGAGAAGAGTCGGTTTGAACTTCTATTTGTTTCCATTGGTGCTGCTGTTAGTGTCAAACTTTTCACAAGTTGTTATAAGTTTATTTTTTTTTTATAAAACTGACGATTTGTTTTTGGTTTTTAAATTTGTTATAGATTAGGAGTTTTATTCATTCTTTAAGACCTGTGATAATTATTGACGCGGCGCACTTGCGCGGTGAGTTTAAAGGAACGTTGTTTCTCGCGGTTGGAATGGACGGTAACAACCAAATCTTACCGGTTGCGTTTGGTATCGGCAAATCAGAAGATGGTGAAAGTTGGATATGGTTCTTGTCTAGGCTTAAAGAGTGTATCGGTCAACATCCAGATCTGGCGATTATTTCTGATCGTGCGAATTCCATAGACTTGGCGATACGTACTGTTTTTCCCCGTGCCTATCATGGGTTGTGTTGTCGCCATCTGTTGGTCAACCTAAACCTACCCTCAGATAAAAAGAAGGAATTACACGACCTCTGGTGGGCAACTTGTAAAGCTTATCGAATATCAGATTTTAATGATAACTTCAATTCCTTGTGTGCAGAGGTCCCGCGAGTAAGGGATACTTTGTTAAATATCGGATTGGCCAAGTGGACAAGAGCACACTGCACGGGTAAAAGATATCATTATATGACATCAAACAGTGCAGAGTCGATAAACGCATTATGCAAGCATTCAAGAAAAAATCCCATAACCCACCTTGTTGAATTCTTTAGAGAAAGACTTCAGCGCTGGTACTATCATCGTCGAAAGGAAGCTATTGAAAACACCCACACACTTACTCCCTTCGCGGTGAGAAAAATTCATGAAAAAATTAAAGGGTCTAGGACGTGGACTGTTCATGGTGTTGAGGTTAACAGTTTTCAAGTCGAAGATGGAAAGAAAAATGGCTTCGTTGATATGCAGAATCGAACATGCAGTTGTCAGGTGCCTCAGATATCTGGTTTCCCATGTGGGCACATGATTGCGGTATCAAGATATTTAAGAGAAGATGATTGTAGTCATCATACTTCTCGTTGGTACAGCAATGAGCTATACAAAAGAACATATGAAGAGGCGATTTATCCGCTTCCCCATAGGTCTGATTGGGAGATACCCGATGGAATAATACATTTAGAACCCCCGCATATTACAAAACGACAATCAGGTCGTCCTCCTGAAAACAGTCGAATCTTATCGCGAGGTGAGCAACCCACACCAGTGTACTGTAGTCGCTGTAAAAGTTATGGGCATCATCGTGACCGATGTTCAGCACCAGCGAAATCTGAATCGAGATTATCAAGGCGTCCTTCAGGTTCAGGCAGGAACGTAAATGTTTGTGAAAGACCGTCTCCTATTTATGTCGAACCTGAAAACTTCCAAGATTTTATTTATCAAAATACGTGTGAGGCGATAGTTAACCTGGATGATGATTAGCCGTTTGTTTGTTTGGTAATTAAAGGTAGAGGTGCGCGTCATATGGAAAACCGATGAAACAACTGTTTTCTGCCGTTAGTTCGCCATGTGTCATTTGTTTATTTGTATATATAATGTTATGTTTTTAAAAACTCATCAGAATACATTTGGTTTCTTTTTAATTTACTTTAATTCGCACGTACATAATGATATGAAGATAAGAATAAAAACTAAAGCTGCTAGGTTGAATTATTTTACGGGTTGAAACGGGCAGCATAAATTTCATCTGCCATAAAACGACGGTATCTCATACATGCATCATGAAGATTCATTTCTTCCCACCTCATTGGCCTGTTTTGAACCAAATTTCGCAGCAGCATACAAACTATGACCCCTGAATGCCGACCTATTTTTTGATCGTTGCCAGGCCAGACCACTTCTCCCCAAATTTGTATAGAATGGATTTGGTCCCTAGCAGATTTTTGCCAGTACATTATTGCTTCTAGAAACCATAAGAACGCAGACTCAAATTCTATAAGAATTTGGTGAATTTTTCTGTGAACGCAGAATGTGTCACCACAGTTATTCTCACTACAAGTATTTTCGAAATACACAGTTACTTGCATCGACGACATGTCAACCTTTAAAATTAACCAGTTATTTGTGTCTAAGGATACCGGTATATATATCGTATCAACTTCCCAAAAGGCAGGATAGACTCTTCTTGAACCGTCTGCATATTCAGATGCATGATTATCTTGCTCTAGCAGAAGAGTATAAAAATTGGGTTGGAGTACACACCAACGATTATTACTAGAAAAAGACCTTTGTCTCCCTCCATCAGTATCTCTTAAAGACATCAAGTAGTTACACCACGCACGCACATGCTGTAAAATAAATAATAAATAAAAATTAAAAATTATTTCTGCATAGTTACATCGGTATATTTTACTGGATTCATAACGTACCGTCTTTTGAATAAAACCATTTTCGTAATAACCTAAAAGACTAGCCCACCACTCTTTGCTTAACGGTGTTCTGCCCATATAGGTTGAAAAGCAACATGAGCTATCACCTTCGTAATAAAATTCCAGAACATTTGTCGACCAAAAACTTGATTTGTCTGTTCGATGTAACCAATTTGTGTTTTCTACTGGATTAGGTATGTTGGTCATTATGGTCGTGGTGGTTCAAGTAATGACAACATTGTTTGTACATAGTAGGTGGTATTTAAAGATGGGTAAAATGACCAAGATGGCCCGTTTACAGTGTCAGTCCGTTTGACAGCCATTCACGTGGGTCAAGAACTGTGTTGCGTCTCTGTAGCCTACAAGATACCTGCAAAAGCAAAAGACGTCTCCCAAAACGGCATGGGGTCCTAGTGAGACGTCTAACCATGACGTATTGTGTGTCCCACACGTCTCCCAAAATGTGAAAATACAAAACTAATTAAACTTTTCCATTTGCGTATAATATTAATTGTATTTGCGTATAAATTGAAAAGTTATTTAATAATTTTATTGACTAACTTTTAACAAAAAATAATAATTTTATCTTCAGAAGAGGAAAGAATTAAAAGTTTAAAAAGAAAATAATTTATCCTAATAAATGAAACATAATCATAATTCTTCTAAAGTTGTTACATAAGTGAAATAGTTATCAAACAAACTAAACACAATAACACCACTTGTGTTGTAATACTAAATGTCTAACGAACTATTGAAGAATAGATCCTGATGTTCGAAGTTTCCTCCATTGCGCCGTCTAATCCATCCATCGTCTCTTTTTGTTGTAATTCTAAATGTCTAACAAACTATTGAAGACTAGATCCTGATGTTCGAAGAGGGGAATGGAAATGCCACTAATGTAGGAAAACACACATCATAGATGATATTTCTCCGGGTTAACCCACGCGCAGATGCAACAACGATCCAACTATCTTTACGCATATGTAACAACGATCCAAGAATAACCGGACAACTTTTAAAAAAGGTAGCAGGCTTCGGTTGGAAAAGTGGAGGATTTAAAAACGTCATGGATTGGAAAGCTGAAAGGTGAGATGTATTGTAAGAAAAATATAAGAAATTCTATTCTATAAGATACATAATGCAAAAGGGTTAGATTTTTTTAAAAGGGGTTACAAATCTGGGGGAAATAATTATGCAAATTTATAATAACCCCGTGTGACGTCTAAGATTAAGTAAGACGACACAGAGACGGAACCAACTGTGTCACGTCTCTAACGTGTGCCATCTGACGTGACACACTGACACAAGACGAGATTTTCAACAGTTACACTAATCCTCGAAAACAACAAGACTTTTCAAATACACCTGATTTAATACATGTAATAAGAATAATTTTTTAATTCGTTAATGAATTTTTTATAATCGCGTCAAGAAAACACGAAATTAAAAGAAGAATTTTTAATATGTTATTTATTTTTTGCACCTGCGTGTAAGTCTCTTTTATAAAAATATAGTTCTATTTTTTGCATTTGTGTTAACAAGTTACCATAATAATATATACTTGCGTTTTGTTAAATAATCGTAGTTGGGCATTTGTTTTGTAACAACGAACGATCATAAGTTGCGTTTAGTTTGTTGTGCATTAATAAAGTTACTTGCGTTTAACTTATATTTTAAAATATAAAATTTAATTAACAGAAAAAGAATAATAGCATAAAGAGTTTGACATTAAGTAAGAATTAATATATAATAAGCCAAACAAATGATTATATAATAATTCATAGAATTTTTTACAAATGTGACATACTAATCAAACAAACTAAAGACAATAACAACTCTCGTGTTGTTATAATAAATGTCTAAAACTATTGAAGACTAGATCCTGATGTTCGCAGTTTCCTACTTGTTTCAACACACATCTTCAGCCCATTCCGAATGGTTAATCCCTCAACACAAGCTTTGTAATCATCGTTTAGAACACCTACTGGATTTTTTATCCACGAATGTGAGGATAGATCCGTTGACGATGTGTGAGTTGGCAAGGGTACGGTTATCATCAAGGGCATTAGGAGATGAAAAAACTAACATTAGGAACTAGTCATAAATAGTAAGTTAGACATGTAGTATTACTACTGAAAGGTTTTAAATAACTACGTTGAGCAAAAAGTAGTGTTTGAAGCCTAGTTCTTTGGGCCACAGTTACAGAAAGGTTTTAAATGTTCATGGGATTTCTGTACCTGTCGCCAAAAGAAATAGGCTTCAAACAACTTTTTTGCTCAACGTATCTTTCAGCAGTAATAACTACAAGTATAACATAATATTGATGACTAGTTCCTAATGTTAGATGTTTCGTCCCCTGCTGCTATTTAATGATATTGTCCTCGACGATAGCGATACCCTTGCCGACTTACACATCGTCAATGGATCCACCCTCACAGGCGTTGATAAAGAATCCAGTAGGGGACGTGATTTACACCGATTGTCCTATCTCATCTTCATCAACGGATGATGAAGAAATATAGGTAAGGACAGATGTTTACAATCGGTGAAAATCACACCGGCAAGCACTCCCCAATAGATGAGCAGAAGTGCATTCATGTGAACGGACTTTGCTGAGGAGAATGAAGTAGATTGGGGAGGAGAATCAACTTGCCAGTAATGTAGAGCAACAAAAATCGAAGATAACATCTACACGGGGGGTTAACCCACGTGCAGATGTAGCAACGATCCAAGTATCTTTACGCAGATGTAACAACGATCCAAGTATAATCGGACAACATTTACATAAGGCGGTAGGCTTCGGTTGGAAAAGTGGAGTATTTAAAAACGCCATGGATTGAAAAGCAAAAGGTGAGATGTATTAAAAAATTTATTCTATATAATACAAAATGCAAAGGAGTTGCAAATTTTGGAATTCTGTATAATAATACAATATGCAAAGGAGTTGCAAATTTTGGAAACGAGTTGAAAATCTAGAGGACGTATGGTGCAAATTTATATACAAACGTCTGACGATTAAGACTCAGTAAGAGGACACAGAGAAGGAACCGAATCTGTGACCTCTCTGACATGTCCCGTCCGAGTATCCGACGTGCCAATGACACAAGACGAGATTTTCAACCGTCAGACTACTCCTCGAAAACATTATTGACTTTTCAAATACACCTCATGATGATTTAATACAGTACCTTTAATACATGTAATAATAATAATTTTTTAATATTTTAATGAATTTTATAAGTTGGATATTTTACTTTTTATTTATAAATAAATAAAATATCAAATCTTAATTCTATATTCTATATAATACAGAATGGAAAGGAGTTGCAAATTTTGGAAAACTGTATAATACAGAATAGAAAGGAGTTGCAATTTATTTATCTCTATCATTCTGTTTTATATATAGTTGTTTTTTTTACAATTTGTGTCCGAAGATGTATGTATTTTCGACTTTAGCCTTTAGACTACTAAACCTTTTCTTTAGAATATCTATTTTGTAGATATGTTAATTGCGTCTGAATTTATTTTTACTTGCGTCTAGATAATACCATAATACAAGTAAAATTTGTTTAATAAATTTATTAGGAATATTAATATAATTTTTTTTGTACCTGCGTCTAAGTTTGTTTTTGTAAAAATTTTGAATTTGCGTATAATAAGTTACCCTAATAATTTGTAATTGCGTTCTGTTAAAACTAGTAGTTGCGTCTTTGTTTTGTTTTATCTCATGAGTTGCGTCCTTTCTTTACAAATTCTTATATTTTAAAATTGAAAATTTAATAAAGAGAAAAAGAACAAAAATATAAATAGTTTGACATTAAAAAAATTATTTAAAAAAATTATTTGGAGATTAAATTACTTTCATTTTTCACTTTCAATTATTTATACTTTCTATTAACAAATTAAATTATTTACATTTACAAATTAAATTAAATTATGTCTAGCTAAATGCATGCTTACACGTGTCGCATTTATGATGTCTTAGACTCAGTAAGATGACACAGAGACGGATCCCACTCTGTGACGACACAGTGACGCATCACTCTCTATAACATCGACGTGTCCAATCCTAAATGCTTACAAGTGTCCCATCCTAAAAGCTTCCCAAGATGACTTTTATCGAATTCAAATTCCATCCATAACTATATAGATGTACCACCTAGTCCAATCACCGTAAAAATTTCGACGGAAATTTTTGTAACGATCCGATCCGATCCGATCCGATCCGAAGTGCCCAATCCGGTTAAAAACAACACAAAATAAATGGCACCAGCTCGTTGGACTGAAGAGGAAGAAATCGCCCTTGTAGTCGGATGGTAACTCGTTGAAGACAGCAGTAATGATATTAAGAAGTGGTACCGTATCCTAAACGAGTTCAATAGCTTGGTAGGGGGTTCCAACAGAACAATCGATTCGATAAACCGTAAATGGACGGATTTGAATGCCAAGTGTCAAATCTTCAACGCGTACCACAATCAAACACTGCGAGACTTTTCAGACACATCAGAAGACGTGGCCATCGCAATAACCAAAGTCGAGTATCAGTGCAAGCAAAAGAAAGAGTTTAAACACATCTCTGCTTGGCAAATCATGAGGGAAAGGCTTAACGGGTAGCTTTCGCAGGTGTTCGTTTTCATTGTAGTGATATTTGCTTTGGCAAATGATGACGTATGTGGTGGTGATGATTGTGGTGTAAAATGTTTGTTTATGTTTTTTTTAATGGACTGAAAGGTTAATCTTAAATATGCTTTTTGTTATTGTTTCTTATGTTTTTACTCGTAAATAATGTTGGATTTGAAATAATATTTAATTTTTAAAAAATAAATATAAAACAAGAAGATAGTGTAAAACATAATTATATGTTGCTATCATGATATATTCAAGTGACTGATTAACATACAAATTACTCGGTATTAAATGGACAAAAATAAATAAACACATTTTGACGTGGATCTAAAATAACAAAAGGTTAGTTCTCCAATTTCCATATATCTGATAGCTTACTTACGGCATCCGGTTTCCTCTTTCTCCCGCTCATTATTCCTGAAACTCCCATTTCCCTATATCTGATAGCTTAGTTATGGCAAAGGTATACATCCCTATTGTGGTTGCGTTTAACTTGGTTTGTAATTGCGTTTATCATGGTTTGTGGTTGCGTTTAACATGGTTTATACTTGCGATCTCAACTAATGCCATGTTGTTGCGTTTAACTTGGTTTGTAATTGAGATTTTCATGGTTTGTGTTTGCGTTTAACATAGTTTATGGTTGCGATCTCAACTAATGCCATGACGTAGATATGGGAGGTGGATGGATGATCGTTCGGATATTGTAAAATACAAAACAGAAATTACATTTTACACGTCTTATACAACGTGCAAATGTAACTACGATCCAACCCTTTTGATAAGTTGTAACAAAATAATGTAAAAACAGATGTGAGGACATAATAATATAAAAAAATTTAAACCAACATTTATAAATAAAAAAATATAAAAAAACTGTTCGGTTGACACGTCTCCGACTCGGTTCCTACTCTGTGTGGTATTACTATGTCAGCTGTGTCAGACTTAATATATTTTAAAATTAAAAAAATAGTGGCTAAAGACGTATCCGAAAAACTAGTCGAGCCGTTTGGTAGTCGGCTCAAGCCATGAGCCGAAATGTGCTGGAGCCGTCTCCAAGATATTCGGACAGGACACGACGGCGTCAATAGGTCTCAAAGACGTTTCGGAGGATTTGGGACACGTGGCGACGTCTTAGTGGCTCTTTTTATCAAAGGTCTTGGGAATCGTTTAAGGTAACTCGACCATCTCACAGAGACGGTTCCACTGGCTATTTTCGTAAAGTGGAGGTGGTCAACGGCTATTTTCGTGATTTTCCCATAAATATATTTAACGGCTAAATTCTAGGGGTTCACTTATTACAAGACTATGCCAATTTATTACATGTGTTCAATCGGCTAAACACTAACCGTGATATCCAACCAATCAAGAACCTACACTACACCACGTGCCTCTTCAAACATTAGGGGCTAATATATAGGGGTTAAATTTAGATTTTTTTTTATTGAAACGGCTAAAGCTTTGGGAGTTTTATTGAAAATGGCTAATCTTTAGAAGGGTTAAATTTATTTTGGATTTTTTTATTTAAACTACTATATACTTTAGGGGCTAAATTATAAGGGCTAAACATGGCTAAGGTTTAGGGGCTTCACCTTTAGTGGCTAATATATAGGGGTTAAATTTATTTATTTTTATTGAAATGGCTAAAACTTTGAGAGTTTTATTGAAAATGCCTAATCTTTATAGGGTTAAATTTATTTTAGATTTTTTTTATTGAAACTGCTATACACTTAGGGGGGACTAAATTATAAAGGCTAAACATGGCTAAGATTTAGGGGCTTGCAAAGGTTTCGTGTCACTTGAAAATGGCTAATCTTTAGGAGGAGTTAATTGCCAAAATGGTCCCTGTGGTTTGGCCCAAATTGCCACTTTGGTCACTTTTTTGAATTTTTTGCCAAAACCACCCCTCACAGATCGAAAAATGCCAAAATGACCCATATTTAACTGAGTATGGAAAGTCAGTTAAGTCTCAGGGGCAATTTCGTCCTTTCATCTATTCATCCTCTCCAACCTCCCTTGACTTCTTTTATAAAAATAAAACACACACATATGTCTGTACATTTTCATTTCATCCTCTACACACACACATCTATAGAGAGAGAGAGAAACTAATCTAGAGAGAGATGGAGCTCCGGCAGCCGGACAACACAACCACACCATCACCTATACTACTCCACCGATTATTATTCTAGATAGAGAGAGAGAGGATCGATAGAGAGAGAAGGAAAGAAAGACGAGCCAGGAGAGAGAGAGAGGGTTCAGAGGAAGGAGAAGGAAGGAAGAAGGAGAGGGGTCAGCGGTGGTGACGAGGCTTCCGATAGGAGCAGATCTGTTCTCAAAGGTAAAATCCCCAAATCATTCCTCATCCTCCTTCATACACGCCTTAATATAATCACGAGGGTGTTGGTTACTGATGGCGATGGAGCGCTGCTTTGTTTGGTAGCTGAAGGCAGAGTTGTCGAGGATGCTCGGAACAGAAGTGTAACAGTTGTGATTTAAGGGTAATAACATCGGTGGTTGAAAGATTAAGGGTTTGTTGTTCGCAGGGAAGTTACCGAGGAAGAAGGTGGTGGGTTCGGGTGGTTGTCGTGTTTATTGGTGACCGCCGGAGGGAAGGACCAACCGGAGAAGATGACCGGAGCCGGTCACTCCCTTTCCGTACACCTCTCATCTCTTTCTCTCTCTTCGTAACCTTCTCTATCTCTCTATATTAATGCAGATCGATGTGCAGCTTGATATATAATATATGTGTGTATAAATAGGTGCATGAATGTCTCCGTTTCTCCGGCAGTGTCTCCGACGACTCTGCAACTCCGGTCACCATCTCCGGTGACCTGGATAGGCGCTACGCGGTGTTTGGATATGTAACCCAAAATGAGGACTTTTTGGCTGATCTTAAGGTTGGGGATGTAATCGAGTCGGTCCAAGTAGTTGCAGGGTTGGATAATCTTGCTAATCCAAGCTACATGATTGCTGGCTAATTTGTCAATTTTCATTAGTATATGAGGATTGGTTGGAGAACAGTGGATCATAATCTTGCTAATCCAAGAATAGGGTTTGTATGATTTGGTAATTAGGGTTAGTATAAGGGTTGTTGGAGAAGATGAAGTTCAAATGGGGTTAAAAGGGGTTTTAAAACGTTTACAGATGAAAGGACGAAATTGCCCCTGAGACTTAACTGACTTTCAATACTCAGTTAAAAACTCAGTTAAATATGGGTCATTTTGGCATTTTTCGATCTGTGAGGGGTGGTTTTGGCAAAAAATTCAAAAAAGTGACCAAAGTGGCAATTTGGGCCAAACCTCAGGGGCCATTTTAGCAATTAACTCCTTTAGGAGGGTTAAATTTATTTTGGATTTTTTTATTTAAAATAGTTTATACACTTTGGGAGTTTTATTGAAAATGGCTAATCTTTAGGAGGGTTAAATTTATTTTGGATTTTTTTATTTAAATGTTTCATGTTTCAAAATGTGTCAGAAAAGTTTAAAGTTTTAGGCTAGATCTTAGCCGGTTGAAGTTTATAGTCGCAAAATATTAGCCGTTTCAGAGATTGGCATGTGTACATTTTTAATTGCTTTAAAGTTTGGGGCTTATAATTTTAAACGGCTACACTTTAGCCATTTAAGACAAGTGTCAATCACTGGTCTTATCGTTTTCCGTGAACCCTCTAGAATTTAGCCGCCAAACATGTTTATTTTGGTAATTAGAGGAGTTCAATGTTTATTTCAGTGATTTTCCTTACATCAATGTAGGTTGCACCGTGGTTATCACACCAGAGAATAGAAGCAGAGACCGTGTCTACCTTAAGTTCTCTTAGAAGAGGTTTTAGCCAGGTCAACTCAGCAATAGTATCAGCCAAGACTTTGTGGATGAACCGAGATATTTTTTTCTGTTTTCGTGCAGTCCCTAAAACTAACCCAGTTAAATATTGTCATTAAGTTGGGGGGTATTTCTGATTTTTTGCCTACCCATTTATTTTTTAATATTTTTTTAATAAGTGGGACCAACCTCCCCACCTTCTTCTACCTCTAAATCTCCCCAACCCTACAGTCCTGAATTCTTACCTCAACCCTGCTTCTCCCCACTCTCGATCTCCCTCTTCTCTCCTTAGATGTGACAATTGCACCTTTGGGTTTTACCCAAAATACCATTTTAGTCCCTCATGTATTTAAAAAAAATAAATAAAAAAAATCAGCCGATTCCAACCTATCCATATCCAAATCCAACCCTATCCATATCCATATCCAATTCCAAGTCTTATCCTTATCCTATTTTTTTAGAAATTTCTTTATAAATACCTCATTTTAGTCATAACCAAATTACACCATTTCTATCTAGTTTTATCACAATTAAACTCACCCATATACTCTTCCTATCTAGTCTATCAAGGCTATGATTGAATCATTGCTTATCATCTCGTGGTTTTCACGAATTGAAGGCTTGTTTAAGTGGGTTTTCTATTTTCGTATTATTATCAATCGGACTATCAAGCTCGTGAGTTTTTCCAATTCCTTTTGGTTGTTCTTTCATTTATGTTAGTAGATCGAAAGCCCTCTGTTTAATTCAGCAAACATAATCGTTAAGGGCTCCAATTGAAAAATCTAGGATTAGAATGTTCTTGATTAATTGGGGATTTTGATTTAAAAGTATTTACAACTTTAAAATTCCATAACTCAACCATCATTGATCTAAAAATTTCGAAACTTGGTATGTATGATCATATTACGGATTAGAAGTTGTATAAAAATTTTCGTGAATTTTTGACGATTTTTGACGCTTTTTAATCATTTTATATATCTAAAATCACGATTAATTCATATAAAATCGGATATTATGTATTTTAAAATGAAAACTGGTGAAAATATATTTCAATATGTTAGAATAATTTTCATGTCATTTTCCCTCTGTTTTGAAGCGTTTTTACATGTTATCTTAATTTATTTGTTTAATTAACTTTAAACAAATAATATTCATAATAAATTCATTCTTGTTCCAAAAATTATGAAACTTTACGTGAAGTATCTTGACATCATATAGAAGATCACAGTATTTTTATCTTTGGGAAAATAATTTATTTTCGCATAGTTATCAATTTAAATCCTTTTTATCATAATATATTGATTAAAAATTCATTTTAAAGGATTTAAATCCCAAAATTTTTGTGAGATTATTTCTAACCATAAGAAACTTAAATAAAAGTTATGAGTTCATAAAACAATACATTTTATGGATTTTCCTATTTTTAATCATCTAAAGCATAACTTAAACTCAATAAATCAGTTTTAGATAAAAGTAAATTGAGAAAAATGGTGGAAAATTATTTTTATTACTTTTCATCAGAAGGTAACTATTTTTCATCAAAATAACCTTTTTGAAGTTTATATTGTATTTTAGCCTTATTTATGCTTAATAAGATATAAATAAAACATCTAATTATATATTTCATATATAAAATCTCTTTTATAAATATTTTTCTATAAAAATATTTCAGAGCTGAATATCATAAGTATAAATCTTAGACTTATTTATTTAAATATTATGTAGTCATAAAAATCGTTAGTTAAAATAATTGATTAAAACCTTTATATAAATCAATTAGAATATTTTTATACAAAATATTCAAATAAGAATAATTAGTTTACTTAGTCATTTTATGAAATTTAAAACATAATATGCCTTCATGATACATATTTATCGTTAAATACTTATTTTTATAAAAATACTATTTCCCCAAATAATTTAACGAATCCTAACGCCTTAGATTTTGGACGCCTTAGACTCTTAAGACATATCCCTTATTAGTATTCTTATACGTATAGGTTAAGTTCTTCAAGAATTCGTAGTCTTAACTCGTGACAAGTTTATTCAGATTTATCGTGCTCAGCAAAATTGTGAGTATACTTATCCCCTTTTTATCTTTTCTTACACTTTTGTGGTGATTTATGTACACATATGAAACTTACACTTACACATATTCATAAACGTTTTTACATACAATTCATACACGTGTTATGCTTTGAATTCTTGTGCTTCATGATTAGACATAAACGTAGTATACTTGCACTCGTTACATAATCATTAACTTTGCTAGCCGACTTTAACAATGGATAGCGCTATTTGGATTGACAACCCGCCTAATGGAAAGTACCTATGCGTTTGGGAAGTCTTGGGTCATTGTTAATTCTTTAGTCTTTGTCAACATGAAGGTTTGATTGTGACCCGCATCGTGTGCTTACGTGTTTATCATTTTGTCTTGATTGAATCATGACACTTGAATTGTAAAACCTTTTTATACCTATACTATACGTACACTAAACTAAGTGTGCTCACCAACATCATGTGTGTTGACAGATACTATTTTGTACATATTTCAGGAGATGCTTGAAGTTTATCACATAAGGCTTGGACTTAGTCATCATAAAATAAAACTTATGTTTTGTTTCTTGTAATTTGGTGTTTCGAAATGTAATGTTTGACACTTAATCGTGATTAAATAAATATTTGTATTTTAGTACCTCGAGCTCATGAACAATCGATACCTCGTGGCACCTCGATGTTTCCGCCATCGGTTGGGGTGTTACAGATTGGTATCAGAGCCGTGGTTATAGGGAATTAGGTTATTAGTAAATAACTTAGACTATAACTAAGAACCCATACACGACCTAATTACTTGTGGTCATTTGTCACCTCTCATTCTTTCCCCTATTTCTCTCTATTTCTTTCTTTATTTCTTCATCATGGGTTTTGAGGAGTGACTTTACTTGGAGGAAACGTCTACACTTTGGAGCATGTTGGATATTCTTGGCTATGCCTACCTTTGTTTTTCAAAAAAAAATTTTCATTCCTTCAAAGTGTTGAACTCTAAGTGAGAGAACACGTGCAATCTAGAAGGGTGGGTGCCAGTACACTGGGTTTTCTGGCATAGGCAAGCATAGCGCATAAATCCGAAAGCGGACCTGTTATATATGCTTACCTAGGGATTCCTAGAGTGAGTGTCCACTTATAGGCTAAATGTAACATCCTGTTGTGTGGATGAAAATAAAATAATATATGCCGAAAATTTGCGGATTAGATCATAAGTCAATACACTAGGTGTCTAAACAAGCACTTGGTGCTATCTAATATTGTTTATTTCATATACTAAATTAAATATAAATAGTATGTATAAACAATTAATGATAATAATTAATAAATCTACATATGTAAAGTATTAACGTAGATATAGATTTTGAATATATAATTAGGAAATTATAAAAGAAAAGAAACGAAGGATAAGTATGGCAGCCACTTTATTGAGAGAGAGACACGTTGCATTCAAGAATGTACACGAACCGGACGTAGCTTTCGGTCATGTGTTAGCTTATTTTGAATTTCATACTTATTTAGTTCGAAAACATTTCAGTCATATCAAAGAAAAGAAAAAGAAAGGAAAGGGTTGAGAGTATAGAGTCCTTATTATTACGAAAGAATTATAACAGGAAAAGCTAGAATTGGTATTAACTAGTAAAAATCGCCGCCGCTTCGCGGCGGTGGCGTTGCCGTCGCCATCACACAAGCGCCGCTGGTTCGATAGTTGCAAATGCGAACAACCTCACTGTGAAACTGAGTCGGGAACATCCTGACGAAAATACAACCGCCATAGGAGGGGGCGAAGGCAGCCACGCTTAAGCGCCGCCACTACCCACCACCAACCGACATCAAAGACGGAGAAGGCGGCGATATAACCGGCTCCATCTACAAAGATAAAGCGCAGGAATCTATCACTACATGTGTTGCCTCCTCTCTATCAACCAAAAGCCGCAACAAAGGAGCTGAAACCAACCGTTAATAACAGCGGGTACCGGGTGAACAGAACGGCAGACGACCGTAAAGCAGCCGAGAAAAGCACGAACAGACCCAATCAGAGTGCACCACCACCGTCTGACCAGTCTCTCTTCGCATCCCTAATCGAGCGACGACAAACCCATCCCCTAATAAAGGCATCTCCTCGTCGTCATAAGTATTGTTGGGCAGTGACAACTTTGGTTGTGATGTGAAGGAATAAGGATTACCGGTGACATCGACAACCATGATATCGCCTCATGCCTTCATCCTCTGAAATTGTGATAAATTTCGATGAGATGGATTGTTATTTTGGGGGTTTGGATATTTCTTCTTTGGGAAGATGATTGTTACTGTTTGCAGGGAGAGAAAGGAGAGATGTAGAAAGAAGAAAGGGAAGAAGAGTGAGAGAAAGGGGGAGCAAAAGGGTGGCAAAGTTGGTGTAACAATAAGAAGGGGTCAAGAGTTTGGTGAGCCAAATAGAAAAGAAAAGAAGAAGCCTATTGCACCGACTTTTACTAATTAGTATATATACTAATACTAGCATATATGGGTGTTAACCGGTCATGAAGAAATGATCTCAGGTCTCTTATAATACTACAATTGTGTTTTAGAGGTAAGTACACAAACCCTTAAAAGGATACATGATTATTAGTTGTGATTCAGTATATGAATGATTATATCATTGTGTACTTGATATTAGTTTGAAACAAATATAGGTCAGTGGTCTTAAAAGTATATATATGGTGGTTAGTGGTAATATAAGATTTAAGTAATTTATATTACTACATGTTTAATATATATTTGAAACAAATATATAGAAAAATGAGTTTAGAGACTGGTGGTCTCATAAAGTAGACTAGAGACCGGTGGTCTCAGGCAATAATATAGAGACCGGTGGTCTTGGACAATAAAGTAGAGACTGGTGGTCTCGGGAAATAAAATAGAGACCGGTGGTCTCAAGGAATAAATTAGAGACCGGTGGTCTCGGGAAATAAAATAGAGACCGGTGGTCTCAAGGAATAAATTAGAGACCGGTGGTCTCAAGAAATAAAATAGAGACCGGTGGTCTCAAGGAATAAATTAGAGACCGGTGGTCTCAAGAAATAAAATAGAGACCGGTGGTCTCAAGGAATAAATTAGAGACCGGTGGTCTCAAGAAATAAAATAGAGACGGGTGGTCTCGGAGAATAAAAAGGGGGACTGCTGTTCTTTAAAAATATATTAAAGTCCTGTCATGTGTACTTACTTAGCTATGGCTAATATGATATTCATGTATACTTTCAGGAAAGAAAGTGGACGAGGACTAGAGACCAGGATCGGATCGAATACAGAAAATAACCTTTGTATAATTAGTACTTATGTAATATCTTTTGAAATGGTTGTTTGTAAAAGATATGTTATAATATAAAAAGTCGCTGGAGCGACTAATTTTGGATGTGAACTGGGACCGACTCTGATATATATAAAGGTGAACGTTTAAAAAAAAAAATTTGGCGTGTTTCAAGTTGGTATCAGAGCACTGGTTTGAGAGATTTGAGTGTTCAATACGGATACTTAAACTCAAACTTCTAGTGCTCTGAATAAACAAAGGTGAAATTCGATCCGAAGATGGTCCAAGGCTTGTCTAAGTAAGTACAAAAAAGGGGAAATTTAAAGGTTTCATTATAAGAAACCTATATAAAAAGAGGGTTATGGATAATGTAATGGACTGAAACTTGTTATTTGAAGTACGATATGATAATTGTAAGAAAACATGGGTTTCGTATGTATAAGATTACACCTGGCCAATGTAATGCTATACATATGGTGCCAGTGTGTTCTTGTAATGATCATGTTGGTATTAGATAATAACAAGGAGTAGGAGGAATGAGAAAAATATGCATCAACCTGTATACGTGCATGTAGCATGTAGGAGTAAGAATGCATATAAGTGTGCATGGAAATATATATAGGCAAACCCTAGCTGTGCCATAGGGTAAAACGCACACTAAGAAAAGCCTATGTTTTAGTATAAGCTATGGCTAATCAAGAAGAGCGAAGCTATCACTCCGGTGATGAAAAGTCTGATAGTAACAAAGAGATAGCGGAGTCCGCTACAAGACATGAACGTGAGACAAGCCCTTTGTCTGGAAGGATAAGGGATCAAATAGCGATTGAAGTGGGGAAGGCGTTTCAGGCCAATATTCCTTTTATTCTTGCAGAAATGCAAAGTTATATGAGGAATTTGATTCAAGATTGTAACATCGCAAAATTTCCCCCCAAATTTTTATACACAAAGCCCTCGTTTTATACATCTTTTTTTATACAATATGCCTAACACACAGCTTATATATATATTTAGATATGTATAATAATATTTCATATTTTAGTTAATGATAAAAACATATATATATCTTGTATTTTCGTTTCAAATTTCATAAAGTCGCCAATTATCGACGTTTTATCGTGTTTTAAAATATTCGTAACATTTTCGGGGCTAATATAAACATAATATGTCTATATAATAATAGTTATATATGTAAAAATGCTTTAAAAAAATAATAGCTTGGACCGGGGTTCGAACCCGCGTCCAAGCCGGTCCAATTTCAAACCAAACACACTCACCACTAGACCACCATCAGTTTGTGTTATAATCTGGAAACTTTATTTCTTAACAACTATCCCAATGTGACCATGGTTGGACTTTAGAAGTCAAACCATTTGACTCGTACAATTGACGCGGTTCTAATCCAAATCTGGAAACAATCCTTCTTGATTCGAGCCTTAAACGTCCCTCCTAGTCATTAACAGCTTGCAATTTCGTGATTAACAAGCCAATTTAAAACCCTAGGCGCGTATACTTTTAATGTGGGTCAAACTTTCTCAAATTACGAATTCGTGAGAATACTATACATTGGACACTCCTAGACAGTGTACTCGCCGAAAAACATCCCTCTACCTTCAATTTCTATTAACCCTTCGTAAATTATCCGTTTTGAGCTCGTGTTGACTCCGCATTTGACCAATTCATTCGAAGCCTAAATCGTATTGTAAGTCTCTTTTTTTTTATGGGTTTTATTCATCGGCCATTACACAACAATAACCCTATCATCAATCGGGTTATTGTTGTGTAAATTGGTGAATCTAGGGCTCAACCGATTTGATTTGGGGAAGAACACATCTGCAAACTGATTTTAAGTATAAAACAGGAATAAACTAAACACAACCACTGACCTAGATCAAGTGGTTGTGTCTGTGTGTTTAATAATCAAGAAACACGGGTTCGAATCCCGTTTTCACCCTTTTTCTTTTTAACAGATCACGAGTTTAATCAGACAAGCCTTATACATATTTTCAATAAATTATACTCGTTCTCAGGGTCAGCCTAGTGGTGGCTGGCTTGTGATTAAGGCGTCGAACCGGCCAGGGACTCGGGTTCGAGCCCTGGCACATGCCTCTTTTTTTTATTTTACTTTGTTTCCTTTACTTTTTGTTATTTATATATTCAATATTAATTTTTAAAAATACTAAATATGGTTTATAAATCCTAAAAAAATTATTTTAAGTTATTCTGATAATGAAGTTCATTATCCAATTTTTAGTTTTTCAAAAATAATTTATTTAATATATATTATAAATATTACAAGTTTATTCAATTAAAATTATAAAATTCAATAAAAATATCTAAACGATTTTATAAAAATCCACAAAAATTATACTAAACTTGTACATCCTTAAACATTTCAGAAATTATTTTTATTTCAGAAAAGCAGTTCGTTTTATATTTTTAATTAATTTTTGTTAGTTTTAATCATAAATAATTCATAATAAATTCATTTTCCAATATTTTTGCACCAAAATTTTATATAAATTATTTCTAACTATCTAGAACTGAAATACAATTTTTAATTCAGAAGTTCTCTAATTTTAATAATTTTAGTTATTAAAGTCATATTTTGACAATTTGAAATAATTAGATTAAATATTCTATTTTCAAGAAAATAATTTTATAAAAATTATTTTCATACTCAAAACCTGATGTTGTGACTATATTCCACTTAAAATTTTACAAAGAGACTTTTATTTATTTATTTATTAAATTTCTTATATTTAATAAACAAATTGTTTATTAATCAAATAAACGTTTATCCCCAATTCGAAACCCTAGAATATACTTGTAGACTAGATAGACTTAGACTTATTTGTTACCTTATACATAGGGTAATACTTAGCAACGTTGGATTACACTTATTCAATTCCACAAGACTTAACACCTTGCTAAGGTGAGTATTACTTATCCCCTTTTTCGTTTTTACACTTTTGGGGTGATTCATGCACAAGTATACAAAACTTGCACATTCAGTTACACATACATTTTATTCATTTACAATTCATATACGTGTCTTGTTTATCTTTGTGCTTATGTGTGAACATGAACGTAGCTTACATACAAAATCATACATCTAGACATAACTTATGTTATGGTGCTCTTTACATACAGACGTAACTTATGTTACGGTGCTCATTTAGACATAACTTATGTTATGGTGCTCATTTAGACTCACACGTGTTGAGGTGCTCATTATCAATTACATTGTACAACTTTACATTTGATCTTTGTCTTGTTTGGTTACTTGCGTGTTTACATAATGCCTTGGTGATACTAGACACATGAATTGTACTACTTTTCAAACTTATACTATATGTACAAAACTAAGTAGTACTCACCAACATCATATGTTGACAAAATTATTTTCGTGCATGTTTCAGGATAAGCTGCTTGACGCTTCACATAGGACTTTGGACTTAGAATAAATCAATCAATTATCTTTATTTTGTTATCTTGTATTTATGTTCACATGTTGTAAAACAATATTCAATAATCAAATATTTACATTTTAGTACCATGAGCTTTTGAACAATCGTCACTACGTAGCACCTCGATGATTCCGCCATCGGTTGGGGTGTTACAAAGATGAATTATTCAAATTTAAAAGTCCTCACGAGCAACGTACCCCCGAGAAAGAGAATCCCCAGGATGAACCAAATAAAGGAAAAGAAAAGTACCGGTGTACTTATAAAGATTTTATGGCGTGTAAGCCTTTGGAGTTCAAAGGTGAAATAGATCCACTGCTCAGTCACAGATGGATCACCGAGATGGAAAGTATATTCGACAGAAGTCACTGTGATAAAAGTGACGAGGTAATCTTTGCTACAAGTCAACTCCGTGAGAGGGCAAAAGACTGGTGGGATATGGTTGAAGTGGAAAAGGGTAAAGAGGTCATACGAAAAATGACGTGGAGCGAGTTCAAAGTGATATTCTTAGAATATTTTAGTCCACAGTCGGCTATGGACCGAATTGCTGAAGAATTCCTCCACATGCCTCAAACGCACCAGACTGTAGATGAAATTACAGCAGAATTTTTCGATAAAGCAAAAATTTTGCCCTTCATTGGTAGCCACAGAACGTATGTGGTTAAATCGCTACCATCTGATTTTGAAGGCAGAAATAAGAGAGTTTGTATCTCCTTCAAAGTGTGAAAAATTATCTGAGCTTATTAATTGGGCTCGTGAAAGAGAAATGGAGATAAAAAGGCAGATAGAGAATGGCGAGAAACGAAAGGCCAAGACCCCAGCAGAGGCTGCACCATCTAAGAAACCAAAGAATTATGGAAAGATGACGAAGATGGGGTCAAGGAATGAAATACGTAATTGTGGCATATGTGGTAAAGGACATTCAGGGGAATGTCGTTATAAGAATTCAGCTGGTTACAAGTGTGGAAAGATCGGGCATGCGACATCCCAATGCCCTAGTCCAGTAAATTTATGCTTTAATTGCTATAAGCCGGGGCACATTAAGAGCAATTGCCCAGATCTAAGAGCAAGGGATGGGAAAGTCGTCGAAGGATCTAGAACAACAGAGAATTCGAAGAGGAGGGAAGATCCAAAGCCACAGGGCAGGGCTTTTCAAATTACTGCAGAAGAAGCGAAGGTTGCACCTGATGTTTTGTTTGATTCTGGAGCTAGTAGATCCTTCGTATCCATGAATTTTGTTTGCCATAAATCCTTTGCTAGAAGTAAATTAGTGAATGCCTTAGAAGTTGAGGTTGCTAGTGATAAGAGTTTTGTCGTATCCGAAGTTTGTCGAGAGTGTAAGATAAATATTCAAGGAGAAGAATATTCCATCGACTTAATTCCTATTGCGCTATGTGAATTCGATGTAATTATTGGGATGGATTGGCTGTCCCAACAGCACGCGTCGATAGTTTGCAATCAAAAGATTGTCCAATTTATGTCACCAACTGGAGAGCAAGTGTGTATCTATGGAGAAAGAAGGAGCAACATTATTGTCTGCTCAATGGCAAAGGCCAAGAGTTACTTAAGGCATGGTCATCAAGCGTTTTTAGCCTATGTGACCGACAAAGAAACAAAAGGGAAGGAACTTGTTCAAGTCCCCGTAGTTAATGAATTCCCTGATGTTTTCCCAGATGAGTTACCAGGTGTTCCACCTAAAAGAGAAGTTGTATGCAAAATTTTCTAAGTCTGAATTCTGGTTGCGGAAAGTACAATTTTTGGGTCAAGTGGTGAATGCACAAGGAATTCTAGTAAATCCTGCTAAAATAGAGACTATTATGCGTGGTCACCTCCGAAAACTTCCATTAAAGTCAGAAGCTTTTTGGGTTTAGCAGGTTATTATCGACGGTTCATTAAGATTTCTCAAAGATAGCTGCTCTGTTGACTAAGCTAACTCGTAAGAATTCCAAAGTTGAATGGAAGTCAGAGCAAGAAGAGTCGTGTGAACTGTTAAAGGAAAAGTTGACAAAAGCTCCGGTATTCGCTCTTTCAGAAGGGACAGAAGATTTTGTAGGCTATTCTGATGCCTCAAGTGTTGGATTGGGTTGTGTTCTTATGCAAAGAGGGAAGGTAATAGCCTATGCCTCACGACAGTTGAAGTTACATGAAACGAACTACCCGACCCATGATCTTAAGCTAGCGACAGTAATATATGCGTTAAAGATTTGGAGGCATTATTTATATGGAACGAAGTGCACTATCTATATTGATCATAAAAGTTTGAAGTATTTCTTTGATCAGAAGGAATTGTATATGAGGCAACAACGATGGTTGGAGCTCATAAAAGATTATGACTATGAGATACTTTGTCATCCGGGTAAGGCAAATGTTGTGGCAGATGCCTTAAGTCGGAAGGAGAATTATTCTCCAATTAAAGTAAGGTCATATAAGCTAATTATAAATTCGAATTTATTTGAGCGAATTAAAACTGCGCAAGCAAAACCGTTGAAAGATGAGAATCTAAAACACGAAATAATCATCGGGCAAATCCATCAATTTGAAGAGAATGATAAAGGAATTAAAGTTCGCTTTGGACGAATTTGGATTCCTTGGACGTGTAAGATTAAAACAATGATTCTGGGTGAGGCTCATAAATCAAGATACTCAATTCATCCAGGTGCGACCAAAATGTATAATGATTTGAAGAGGGAATATTAGTGGCCTGGTATGAAAAGAGATATTGTTAAGTACGTGTAGAGGTGTTTGACTTGTTTACAAGTCAAGACGGGATATCAAAAACCATATGGAAAAATGCATCCATTAGAAATTCCCTTATGGAAATGGGAACACATTACAATGGACTTGGTGACGAAACTCCCCAAAATGGCCAAAGGTTATGACGCGATATGGGTAATTGTCGATCGTTTAACAAAAAGTACTCATTTTATACCCATTCGTGAAAATTATTCGTCAGAGCGAATGGCAGGAGTTTATACCTATGAGGTAGTGTCAAGGCATGGGGTGCCAGTATCTATTGTATCTGATAGAGACACTCGTTTTACCTCAAGATTTGGAGAAAATTTCAGGATGAAATGGGAACTAAGTTGTTAATCAGCACAGCATATCACCCACAGATAGACGGACAAAGCGAGAGAATGATTCAAACTCTCGAAGATATGTTGCGTGCTTGTATTATTGATTTTGGTGGCAGTTGGGATAAGTATTTTCCCCTGGTGGAGTTCTCTTATAATAATAGTTACCATTCAAGCATTGGGATGCCCCCATTTGAAATGCTTTACGGTAGAAAGTGTCGTACTCCTGTGTGTTGGGGAGAGGTCGGTTAAAGAGAACTTGCTGACAAAGAAATTGTAAAAGTAACTAATGAAGAGATTGATCAAATTAGAGCACATTTGAAATCTGCTCAAGATCGAGAGAAATCGTATTTTGATAAATGTAGACACCAAATTGAATTCCATGTAGGAGACTATGTCATATTGAAAGTTTCTCCATGGAAAGGTGTGATTCGGTTCTGCAAACGTGGAAAGTTGAGCCCACGATTTATTGCTCCGTTTAAAATTATTGCTCGTGTAGGTCAAGTTGCATATCGTTTAGAATCACCGGATGAACTAAACGGTATCCATAACAATTTTCATGTTTCATATGTACGAAAATGCTTGGCTGATGAAACGGCATATGTGCCATTTGAAGACATTGAAGTGGATGATAAGCTTAACTATGTGGAAAAGCCGGTGGCGATTCTTGATCATAAAGTTAAGCAACTTCGAAATAAAAGAATTAGCCAAGTGAAAGTACAGTGGAAACATCGGCGTGGTTCTGACACCACATGGGAAGCCGAAGACGAAATGAGAAAATATTACCCCGACTTATTTAAGGTATGAACAGGTTTCGGGGACGAAACCTGAATAAGGGTGGAGAGTTGTAGCATCCTGTTGTGTGGATGAAAATAAAATAATATATGCCGAAAATTTGCGGATTAGATCATAAGTCAATACACTAGGTGTCTAAACAAGCACTTGGTGCTATCTAATATTGTTTATTTCATATACTAAATTAAATATAAATAGTATGTATAAACAATTAATGATAATAATTAATAAATCTACATATGTAAAGTATTAACGTAGATATAGATTTTGAATATATAATTAGGAAATTATATATATACCTTTAAAAAGTAATGTCGGTGGGATTTTCTCCCACCAACCCCCCAACTTTTTTACAATTTACATTTTTAACCATTTAACTATTAGTTTGTTTTTACACCCTTTTAACTTTTGAAATTTACAATTCTAACCCATAAACTACTACTTTTTATAAGAATTTTAACACCTATATTACTACTCCATTTTGTAAATTTACCACTTATAAAATTTGCGCTTTTAACTCTACATTTTGCGATTATGTGTTTCGTTCCTATACTTAAAAAACTATTTTTGTGTGCGCAATTTTTTGTATGTGTCGTGGAAATTCAATTATGTGTATTTGTCCCTTTTGTTTCTTTTACTTTAAAAAATTATTTTTACGTGCGTATTTTTATGTACAGGTCAATATAAATTCGAGTTGGTATACGTTTCGAAATAAAATTTTTTTTTTTGAAACAAGTTAGGTAGATTATAATACGTTTTCATACTTAGTTGATATACATTTCCAGTTTTTCTACACTTCACCGTAAGTTTAGTTCCGAACCGAGTGGGGTCAAATATAATATGTATTCATTCGACGGTATAAATTAGAGTGACACTACGTTTTAACCACGCCGCAGTGTGCTATAGGTATAATTCCAATCATTAATACATGTTTTATGCTTTTTTTACCGCCTCCTATGTATGACTCATGTCACATATAGATACGCTATGATTGTACGAAAAAAATTTGATTGCCTTAGGTAATTTGATCCAATCGCAATTTCATTAAGTTAAATTGGATACCTCAAAACATGGGCTTTTCATAGGATTAATGCAAAACATAACGCTTGGACTAACCCGTTTGATATTTCTAATGTACCCGCGCCGCAACGCGCGCGGGTCTAAGTACTAGTTATAAAAGAAAAGAAACGAAGGATAAGTATGGCAGCCACTTTATTGAGAGAGAGACACGTTGCATTCAAGAATGTACACGAACCGGACGTAGCATTCGGTCATGTGTTAGCTTATTTTGAATTTCATACTTATTTAGTTCGAAAACATTTCAGTCATATCAAAGAAAAGAAAAAGAAAGGAAAGGGTTGAGAGTATAGAGTCCTTATTATTACGAAAGAATTATAACAGGAAAAGCTAGAATTGGTATTAATACTAGCATATGTGGGTGTTAACCGGTCATGAAGAAATGATCTCAGGTCTCTTATAATATTACAATTGTGTTTTAGAGGTAAGTACACAAACCCTTAAAAGTATACATGATTATTAGTTGTGATTTAGTATATGAATGATTATATCATTGTGTACTTGATATTAGTTTGAAACAAATATATTAGTTTGAAACAAATATAGGCCAGTGGTCTTAAAAGTATATATATGGTGGTTAGTGGTAATATAAGATTTGAGTAATTTATATTACTACATGTTTGATATATATTTGAAACAAATATATAGAAAAATGAGTTTAGAGACCGGTGGTCTTATAAAGTAGACTAGAGACCGGTGGTCTCAGGCAATAATATAGAGACCGGTGGTCTTGGACAATAAAGTAGAGACTGGTGGTCTCGGGAAATAAAATAGAGACCGGTGGTCTCAAGGAATAAATTAGAGACCGGTGGTCTCGGGAAATAAAATAGAGACCGGTGGTCTCAAGGAATAAATTAGAGACCGGTGGTCTCAAGAAATAAAATAGAGACCGGTGGTCTCAAGGAATAAATTAGAGACCGGTGGTCTCAAGAAATAAAATAGAGACCGGTGGTCTCAAGGAATAAATTAGAGACCGGTGGTCTCAAGAAATAAAATAGAGACGAGTGGTCTCGGAGAATAAAAAGGGGGACTGTTGTTCTTTAAAAATATATTAAAGTCGTGTCATGTGTACTTACTTAGCTATGGCTAATATGATATTCATGTATACTTTCAGGAAAGAAAGTGGACGAGGACTAGAGACCAAGATCGGATCGAATACAGAAAATAACCTTTGTATAATTAGTACTTATGTAATATCTTTTGAAACGGTTGTTTGTAAAAGATATGTTATAATATAAAAAGTCGCTGGAGCGACTAATTTTGGATGTGAACTGGGACCGACTCTGATATATATAAAGGTGAACGTTTAAAAAAAAAAAATTTGGCGTGTTTCACTAAAGCACGTCTTCATTAATCTCCTACTGAGTTTGATTCTTTGAACAGTCAAAGTTTTTGTCGGGTCTTATGACTAGATAAGAACACTCCAATGTTTTATTATTGATTTCTTGAAATCATAATGATTCATTATATGCTTAAAAAGAAAAACTTTCATATATTGGTGATACGTTTTCATACTTGGTTATTTCATACACATGTTGTGCAAACCCGTCATGCGTATAAAGATTTTATTATTTTTTGATCTCATAATATTCTTTATTCTTAGATGGCTGATCGTTGTACTGCTCATCGTAACTTTCATCGAGCTGATCGTCGACTTGCAACACTAGTGACTGAACGTATTACTGCTGCGATTCCTAACCTAGTTGCTGAGTTGAACCATAGCAACAATTCTGGAAACTCTGGAACTACCAAAGGTGGTAACACTCGTTGCACCTTCAAACATTTCAACTCTTGCAACCCAACTAAATTCTCTGGGGAAGAGGGAGCTACTGGCCTCCTCCAGTGGTTTGAAAGCATGGAGAACACTTTCATAAATAGCGAGTGTCCTGATGAACTCCGCGTTCGCCATGCCACCAGTGTTCTTCACAAGAGGGCATTAACTTGGTGGAAAGGCGAAAAGGATAGCCGGGGTACTGATGTTGCTCTAGCCTTGACTTGGGGCGAGGTAAATGAGCTCATGTTAGCCAAATTCTGCCCACGAAATTAAATTAAGAAACTTGAAGATGAATTTTATGTTTTGAAACAAGATAGTGGGGAGAATCTTGCCTACAACACCCGTTATTATGAGCTTAGCATTTTGATCCCACACATGGTGACCCCAGTTTCTCGAGCAATCGAGAAATATATCGAGGGATTGCCTGATCTTATTCAAGATGTCGTCACTGGTAGCAAACCCGTTTCGGTGGAAGAAGCCATTCAGCTTGCAGCTTCTTTGACTGATAAACACGTGAGAAAAGGGACTCTTGTTCGGAAGGGTACAAAGAAAGCTGTTGAGAAAACTGCTACAGATGTTGAACCTTCCAAAGCTGTTCCAGCTAAGACTGTTTCAACCTCCTCCAACAACAATAACAAGCGTAAGCGTCAAAACAGGAATTATGCTGTCGTCACCCCTACCCCTATTCGCCAAGTTCCTATGGCTCAAACTGCTTCTCGTAATCAACCAGCTACTACTCGACCCTACACCGGTATTCATCCTTTGTGCAATACTTGCAAGTATCATCACCCAACCCATATCCCGTGTCGTCAGTGCACTAGGTGTGGAAAGTGGGGGCATTTTGCTGCCACTTGCAGGGTGGTACTCGCACCTCAAGGAAATCCTCCACCACCAACTTATCCAGCCATTGAGCAAGCAGCTCGGAACCCATTACCCATTGCACCTGCTCGTGTTTGTTATCATTGTGGGGATCCAAGCCATCTCAAAGCTCGTTGCCCAGTACTTAACCAACCAAATCAAGCTGTTACTAATCAGGGGGCACGTGGGAGAGCCTTCAACATTAATGCAAATCAGGCTCAGGCAGCGACGGACATCGTGAATGCTACATTCTTACTTAATGATCTTTGTGCTTCAATTTTGTTTGATACTGGTGCAGACAAGAGTTTTGTGTCGTTAGCCTTCGAACCTTTGCTTTCTCATTCTCGTTCTCAACTCGAAAGACCATTTACTATCGAGGTTGCTGATGGTACTCCCATTACAATCAAGTCTGTTATTCGTGATTGCACACTTAACCTTAATGAGCACGAATTCTCCATCGATCTTATACCCATGCAATTGGGCAGTTTTGATATCATAGTAGGCATGGATTGGCTTTCTAAGTATCATGCTGAAATTGTTTGTTTCGAGAAGTATATTCGAATCCCTCTCTCAGGTAACTTTCTGCAAGTCTATGGTGAGAAACATTCAAGTGACCTTAAGCTCATGTCTTGTACCCAAGCTCGAAAATATTTACGCAAGAAATACGTGGCGTTCTTAGCCCACGTAGTGGAAAAGAAGGACAAAGGGAAGAAGATTCAAGATATTCCTATTGTTCGTGATTTTCCAGAAGTCTTCCCTGATGATTTACCTGGTCTTCCTCCTATTCGTCCTATTGAGTTCCGAATTGATCTTATCCCCGGTGCTACCCCTGTTGCTAAAGCTCCTTATCGTCTTGCACTTTCGGAAATGCAAGAACTTGCCAGTCAACTCCAAGAATTGGCTGACAAGGGCTTCATTCGTCCATGTTATTCGCCATGGGGAGCCCCAGTTTTGTTTGTTAAGAAGAAAGATGGATCGTTTCGCATGTGTATTGATTATCGTGAGCTCAATAAACTTACGATTAAAAACCGTTACCCCTTGCCTCGTATTGACGATCTTTTCGATCAGTTGCAGGGTGCAACGTATTTCTCAAAAATTGATCTTCGTTCTGGATATCACCAGCTTCGAGTACACGAGGATGATGTATCTAAAACTGCTTTTCGCACTCGATACGGTCACTATGAATTCATGGTTATGCCTTTTGGTCTAACTAATGCACCTGCTGTTTTCATGGATCTTATGAATCGAGTGTGTAAACCATTTCTGGATAAATTTGTTATTGTCTTTATCGATGACATCCTCATTTACTCAAGATCCAAAACCGCCCACGAACAACACCTTCATCAGATCTTGAGCCTTTTACAACACGAACAACTGTATGCTAAATTCTCGAAATGTGAATTTTGGCTTAAAGAAGTTCAATTTCTAGGACACATAATCGATGATAAAGGAATTCATGTGGACCCAGCAAAGATTGAAGCCGTTAAAAATTGGTGTATACCCAAAACTCCTACCGAAGTTCGTTCATTTCTTGGTCTCGCTGGTTATTATCGACGCTTTATTTCTAATTTTTCAAAAATCGATGTTCCACTTACTTCTTTGACTCACAAGGATAAGATATATGAGTGGGGTCCTAAGCAAGAAGAAGCGTTCCAAACCTTGAAGCAAAAACTCTGCGATGCTCCTGTTCTCTCTCTCCCAGATGGTACTGAAGATTTCGTGGTCTATTGTGATGCTTCTGGCCAAGGTCTTGGTTGTGTTCTTATGCAACGAAGCAACGTTATAGCTTACGCATCACGTCAATTAAAAGTCCACGAGAAAAAACTATACCACCCATGATCTCGAACTTGGTGCAGTCGTGTTCGCATTAAAGATTTGGAGACACTACCTTTATGGTACCAAATGCGTGGTTTTCACTGACCACAAAAGCCTTCAACATATCTTTAACCAGAAGGATCTTAATATGCGTCAACGCCGTTGGGTTGAATTGTTAAATGACTATGATTGCGAGATTCGCTATCACCCTGGTAAGGCAAATGTCGTTGCTGACGCTCTCAGTCGTAAGGAACACATTCAGCTATACTGTATTCAAACCCATGATCTTAAACTTCGAATCTTTGAAGCTCAACATGTTTCGGTCACTGGGGGCAACATGTACAAAGAAATGTCGTGTGGAGCCGAACATCATTTGGAAACGAAACATGGTCTGCTTTATCTTTCTAATCGTCTTTGGATTCCTAATCGTGATAATCTTCGTGTTTTCATCATGGATGAGGCTCATAAATCACGTTACTCCATTCATCCTGGTGCTGATAAGATGTATCAAGATCTGCGTTCTATGTATTGGTGGCCCGGTATGAAAAAGGACATAGCTCACTACATGGCTAGGTGCCTTACTTGTGCTAAAGTTAAAGTCGAACACCAACGTCCCTCTGGTCTACTTGTTCAACCAGAAATTCCTGTTTGGAAATGGGAAAACATCGCTATGGACCTTATCACTAAATTACCCCGAACATCACGAGGTAATGATAGCATATGGGTCATTGTGGATCGTTTAACCAAATCCGCTCATTTCTTGCCTATCCGTGAAACCTATTCCGTTGAAAGACTGGCTAGATTATATATTGATGAAATCATTAGTCGTCACGGAACTCCTTTGAACATCATTTCTGATCGTGACAGTCGTTTCACCTCCCACTTTTGGCAGTCTTTGCAAGATAAGTTCGGTTCTAAGGTTAATCTTAGCACAGCTTACCATCCTCAAACTGATGGTCAGACTGAGCGAACCATTCAGACTTTAGAAGATATGCTTCGAACTTGTGTTATTGATTTTGGTGGCAATTGGGATTCACACTTGCCATTAGTTGAATTTTCATATAACAACAGTTACCATGCCAGTATCCGTATGGCACCTTTTGAAGCTCTTTATGGTCGCAAATGTCATTCTCCTGTGTGTTGGAACGAGGTCGGTGACACTCAAATTACCGGTCCCGAACGAGTCCAGGAAACAACTGACAAGATTGCTCGAATTCGTGAATCATTGCAAATTGCTCAAAGTCGGTAGAAGAGCTATGCTGATCAATGACGTAAGCCTTTGGAATTTCAAGTCTGGGATCTAGTACTTCTTAAGGTTTCACCTTGGAAGGGTATGTTCCGATTCGGGAAAAAAGGGAAACTTGCGCCAAGATATGTAGGCCCATTCAAAATCTTGGAAAGAATTGGGAAAGTGGCTTATAAGTTAGATCTTCCGACCGAACTCAGCAATATTCATCCAACTTTTCATGTGTCAAATTTGAAGAAATGCTTAGCTGATGAAAATCTTCATGTTCCACTTGAAGATATCCGTATTGATAAAACGATGCATTTCATCGAGAAACCGGTGGAAATTATGGATCGTGAAGTCAAGACCCTTAAACGTAGTCGTATTCCAATAGTTAAAGTTCGTTGGGAATCTAAACGTGGCCCAGAATTTACTTGGGAACGTGAGGACCAAATGAAGATGAAGTATCCTTATCTTTTTCTAGAACCCTCCACTTGAAGTAATTTCGAGACGAAATTTCTAAAAGTAGGGGAAACTGTGACAATTGCACCTTTGGGTTTTACCCAAAATACCATTTTACTCCCTCATGTATTTAAAAAAAAATCAGCCGACTCCAACCTATCCATATCGAAATCCAACCCTATCCATATCCATATCCAATTCCAAGTCTTATCTTTATCCCATTTTTTTAGAAATTTCTTTATAAATACCTCATTTTAGTCATAACCAAATTACACCATTTCTATCTAGTTTTATCACAATTAAACTCACCCATATACTCTTCCTATCTAGTCTATCAAGGCTGTGATTGAATCATTGCTTATCATCTCGTGGTTTTCACGAATTGAAGGCTTGTTTAAGTGGGTTTTCTATTTTCGTGTTCTTATCAATCGGACTATCAAGCTCGTGAGTTTTTCCAATTCCTTTTGGTTGTTCTTTCATTTATGTTAGTAGATCAAAAGCCCTCTGTTTAATTCAGCAAACATAATCGTTAAGGGCTCCAATTGAAAAATCTAGGATTAGAGTGTTCTTGATTAATTGGGGATTTTGATTTAAAAGTATTTACAACTTTAAAATTCCATAACTCAACCATCGTTGATCTAAAAATTTCGAAACTTGGTATGTATGATCATATTACTGATTAGAAGTTTTATAAAAAATTTCGTGAATTTTTGACGATTTTTAATATTTTTAATCATTTTATATATCTAAAATCATGATTAATTCATATAAAATCGGATATTATGTATTTTAAAATGAAAATTGGTGAAAATATATTTCAATATGTTAGAATAATTTTCATGTCATTTTCCCTCTGTTTTGAAACGTTTTTACATGTTATCTTAATTTATTTGTTTAATTAATTTTAAACAAATAATATTCATAATAAATTCATTCTAGTTCCAAAAATTATGAAACTTTACGTGCAGTATCTTGACATCATATAGAAGATCTCAGAATTTTTATCTTCGGGAAAATAATTTATTTTCGCATAGTTATCAATTTAAATCCTTTTTATCATAATAAATTGATTAAAAATTCATTTTAAAGGATTTAAATCCCAAAATTTTTGTGAGATTATTTCTAACCATAAGAAACTTAAATAAAAATTATGAGTTCAGAAAACAATACGTTTTATGGATTTTCCTATTTTTAATCATCTAAAGCATAATTTAAACTCAATAAATCAGTTTTAGATAAAAGTAAATTGAGAAAAATGGTGGAAAATTTATTTTTATTACTTTTCATCAGAAGGTAACTATTTTTCATCAAAATAACGTTATTGAAGTTTATATTGTATTTTAGCCTTATTTATGCTTAATAAGATATAAATAAAACATCTAATTATATATCATATATAAAATCACTTTTATAAATATTTTTCTATAAAAATATTTCAGAGCTGAATGTCATAAGTATAAATCTTAGACTTATTTGTTTAAATATTATGTAGTCATAAAAATCGTTAGTTAAAATAATTGATTAAAACCTTTATATATAAATTAATTAGAATATTTTTATACAAAATATTCAAATAAGAATAATTAGTTTACTTAGTCATTTTATGAAATTTAAAACATAATATGCCTTCATGATACATATTTATCGTTAAATACTTATTTTTATAAAAAAAACTATTTCCCCAAATAATTTAACGAATCCTAACGCCTTAGATTTTGGACGCCTTAGACTCTTAAGACATATCCCTTATTAGTATTCTTATACGTATAGGTTAAGTTCTTCAAGAATTCGTAGTCTTAACTCGTGACAAGTTTATTCAGATTTATCGTGCTAAGCAAAACTGTGAGTATACTTATCCCCTTTTTATCTTTTCTTACACTTTTGGGGTGATTCATGTACACATATGAAACTTACACTTACACATATTCATAAACGTTTTTACATACAATTCATACACGTGTTATGCTTTGAATTCTTGTGCTTCATGATTAGACATAAGCGTAGTATACTTGCAATCGTTACATAATCATTAACTTTGCTACCCGACTTTAACAATGGATAGCGCTATTTGGATTGACAACCCGCCTAATGGAAAGTACCTATGCGTTTGGGAAGTCTTAGGTCATTGTTAATTCTTTAGTCTTTGTCAACATGAAGGTTTGATTTTGACCCGCATCGTGTGCTTACGTGTTTATCATTTTGCCTTGATTGAATCATGACACTTGAATTGTAAAACCTTTTTATACCTATACTATACGTACACTAAACTAAGTGTGCTCACCAACATCATGTGTGTTGACATATACTATTTTGTACATGTTTCAGGAGATGCTTGAAGTTTATCACATAAGGCTTGGACTTAGTCATCATAAAATAAAACTTATGTTTTGTTTCTTGTAATTTGGTGTTTCGAAATGTAATGTTTGACACTTAATCGTGATTAAATAAATATTTGTATTTTAGTACCTCGAGCTCATGAACAATCGTTACCTTGTGGCACCTCGATGTTTCCGCCATCGGTTGGGGTGATACATTAGACCACACTGCCACCACCATAACCTCCAACTTTCACCCTCACATAACCACCACTACAACTACATCACCCGTCACATCCCCTTCATCCAAACCCTAACCCCATCATCCCCTTCATCCACCCCCACCCAACCACCACAGTCCGATCCACATCTCACCCGACCAGATCCCACGTCACACAATACATCACAAAAGAAAACAACAACAACGTTGCCGTAAATGAAGACCCATCCAGGAAGATATACCATCGATGTGTGTGTGGGTATCAGAATTAAAGGACAGATTCTGGGATTGATTATCAATCGCTGAATAATATCAGAGGGAGGATTGGGTAACCGTTTAACTGAAAAATAGAAGGAAAATGGGGATAAATCAGCGTTCATGCAGATTATCGGGAAAGAGGAAAAAAGATGCAGATTTCGGTTAATGGTTATAGATTCATAAGAGGAGGAGGAAGGTCAGGACGCCGGTCACCGGAGGTGGGGACTTCCGGCAGTGACTCTCGGTCAAACACAAGTGTGTGTGTGTCGTGCATTGGTGTGCAGAGGAAGAAGGGAAATGGAGGGTTTTTATAGTCAAATAAAACAAAGGGTGTTGGGGCGATGGTAGTGGTGAGGTGGGTTGGGGTGATGGTAGTGGTGATGGTGGTAGTTGATAGTGGAATGGTGATGGTAATGGTGGTCGTGGTTTGAACTTTGAATGCAGGGGAGAGAGTTAAAGAGGCTTTTTTTGTATTTAAAGGCTAAAAAAAGAAATAAAAAAATTAAAATAAATAAAGTATACAAAATGTCCAAAATGCCCTTGATTTCCTAGGTAAAAAGTCAGAAATACACTCCAACTTAACGACAATATTTAACTGGGTTAGCTTTAGGAATGAATTTGGCAACAAAATGTAAAACTGAAGGTTCCAGATATAAAAAAGAATTGCTTTATGGACTAATGTAGCAAAACTAGCCTAACCTCATGGATGATTTTGACCATTAAATCTTTTTATAATCAAGTATGCAATCTTTTTGTTCAAACTTAAATGTTTAGAAGCGACATATATACAAATCTTCATAAATGTTTTCATAGTCTCTTTTATAGAAAATCCTATAATATCGTATTTATAATCAAATGGACCAAGAAAAAAAATGTGGACCAAATTTGTAAACACATAACCACGAGAAGGGCTAAGGTTGTAAATATGATAAAGTATAAGGGACTGATGTCACAGATGGCCGGTTCAAATAATGATATAAACATACTTAACCAATCACACATTTTCTTCGACTTCATAAACGGTGTTGGGCCAAATGCCACCTTTAGTGTAAATGGGGTAGAGTACAAATACATATATTATTTAACGGATGGAATTTACCTTGAATATCCTGTGTTTGTAAAATCATTTACAACCATAACCACGTTGGATGATAAGAGAACAAAATTAACGGAGCTCAAACGGCGGCAAGAAAAGACGTCGGGCGAGCTTTTGGTGTATTGTAAAAACGATGGCACATTTTGAGCGTACCATGTATGATTATGAAAAAAATATAGCGACAAAGGTGATGTACGCGTGCATTATTTTACACAACATGATCATGGAGGATGAATGAAAAGCAATATGCAAATACGAGGAGGAAACGCCACCGGATTATGTAGATATTCGTCATGAACCGAGCCGAGCTCGAGCCTCAAAAGAGCATGACGAGCCGAGCTCGAGCCTAGTTAAGCTCGGGCTCGACTCGACTCGTTTACACCCCTACGCTTTAATTTGAAGAGTGAGTTTTTGTTAACGAACGGTTTTATAGCATTAAACTAACATTAAAGCATGCATGCTTTGTTTTCCAATTAAAAATAAATAAAAACATTTGGAATTCCTCAATCATCCAAGAAAAATGCATATAAAACGAAACACAAATATGAAATTCCATTCTCAGTTCTCCTCCTAAATTCAACTCATTGCATCGACATGAGCAATATTGTGGTATGTTTCGAAGTATGCCTATATACGAGTAGCGGAACAATGATGGTTTTTTTTTTTTTAGAAGTTAATTTATAACTCCTCGAATACTTATCATTAACTTGATGGTATTTGATGGAAATAAAAAAATCTGAATTTTTGTCATCTATTATATTTTGTTTATGTTCTCTACTCAGGTTGATCCATACATAATCAAGGAAGTTAACATAATGATTTGCACGGGAGGCAAGTGGGAGCAAGTTAATGGAGTGTTTGAGTATAGATCGATTTTTGGGGTTATGAGGCGTACTATGGTGTGTAAAGAGACTGTTACATATTCTGTCTTCAAAAATAGTGTGGCAGCTAAGGTGAACTTACCCTTAGACGACCGTTGTAGGATGACTTACCAATTTCCCTTTGCATCTTCTAACCAAAGTAATACTGTGGTTGTTGACATAGCTGATGATGAGGACCTTAGGGTATTTTTGAAAGAGGCATTAAAAACGACCCATGGACCGGTTACATTGTATGTTGTTGACTGTTTGAGTCCGTTCTAGTTAAGTCACGTTAAAGCTTAATTCTGAAAGACATGTCATCGTTTTGTTATGTCGTGCAATGACATGTTAAGTTTAAAGTGCACTACGTCCTGCACCCTTTTCTAATAAAACTTTGTTTTGAGTATTTTGTTTTCATGTTTACAATTGTTTGCTTGAGGTTAAAAATGTTATATTACAAAGATTTTGACATGAGTATAAGTGATGAGATGACATTTTAAATGTATTTGAAATTTTGAGTTACTATTTTGATTGTGGATATACATATGCAAGTCTAATAATACAACTCACTCATGTACGTACATGTATAGTAAACATACTTTGTGATGGCTTTAAAAAATAGTTAATTAAGACGATAAACGAGCCAAAGATTTCAAGAACAAAGTTCTTTATATTCAATATCAATAGAAACTAATGAAACATTAAACCTTACCCTAATTTATAAAATATAATTCAGGTAGGAAAAAAAATAAACTAGAAAACTAAAATTCAAATAACTGATAAAAATAATCTTTAATTTAGTTTAGTTGTAGATATCCCTACATTAAGATTTCGTAAACATTACATTTGTTATTAGTTCAACAGTTGCAACAAGCAAAACAAATATAGTTTTAAATGTGTTGACGATATCATTCAAGTTTTAGAAAATGAGTCACCCTCATAATTTTTTTTTTTTTGTGTTAACTTTTTTTAAAATGAATAATGATTATTAAAAAAAATCCGTCTATACACGACAATGTTAAGGCATTCAAACTTGTAAAAGTGTTGATTTGCTACTCTGGGTTATGGGTTAACATAACCTTTCACACTTTAGAATATTGTGTTTTCCATATGAATAATAGAACTATAACAGAAATTTTAATAAATAACCAAGTTATTTTATTAATTTTAATAACCATTTCAGTATTTCACTTAGTTAAACAAACAAATAAGTAAAGTTAAGTAAGAATTATTTAGCTTAAATATGGATCATCATAGGCCATATTGCAAATTGGTCATTTGTCACTTAAACAATCCAAGATTAAATGATTTGACCATATTCCAAATTGGTCCAGTCGTAACATATTGCAGGTTGTAATCTTAGCATGGATTTACGGTACCTTATTAAGAAAAAATAACTATTTAAAAAATAGTATTTTAAAAATTATAGATTCACCCTTTAATTCAAAGAGTGAGTTTTTGTTAATTAACGGTCAGTTGGAGCATTCATATCCAAGCTGAAGGGATTAGGTACCAAATCATGATATGGATCGGCCCAACCTGGGTTCCCGATGTACACGGATGAGAACATGTGCATCACCTCCACGTGCCCCATAACGTATGCATGTGCATCGGGCACGTGGCAGGTCATATACCAAGATCTTGTCAGGTATAAAGGGAACACTGAGAACATCACCAACATTCTCTATCTATCACCTTTTCAGGAATGACACGTATCATGAGATTAAAGTGCTATTTGTTCCTATTTCCTTATTTATGAGGTTATCACTGATTACTTTACTAATATAACTAGTGGAGACAACCCTGATCAGGCCTGCGCCCAGAATGATTAGGTATTGGTGATGTTGACATATGTCAACCCTATCTAAGGAGGTCTTACCTCCATAGGGTAAACACTTTTTGCTAACCATGCAAGTTATTATTATAGTATCCACATCACCACGTTATTATTATAGTATCCACATCACCACGTTTTAGTCATCTCCTTATCCACTATTTGTTTCATATTACCAGGATACCTTGACCCTTAGAACTATCACTGAAGGATCGTTCTTGTGGATTATTGGCCTATCAGCCCTACAAGGAGGTTAAACTATTTGTTTCTTCACCATCCACCATATTTTACCCTATAATTTAACTAAAAATCATATTCTTAAAATCTTGTATCTCATTTTAAAAAACTTCTCACATCCCATCCATCATTTTTATATTCATCTTACTCACAAACATATATTCTATTATATTTCTTGTTTTTATGCCCTCACAATAATTTGATATGGTTGAGTAGTAGCTTTTCATATATGAAAACCTAAAGGATGGATTTTTCAAAATGTAAAAATGAGATAGAGAAATGTTGTATCGATCTGTGATTTCGTCCAGGTCCTCCTGGGTCGGGGTGTGACAAGTGCTGTCGGAACTCTTCCACCATCGGAATCCTAGATCATCGTCAAAGATTGTCAACCGCAACCTCAGTCGTCTGAATTCGCCGAAGACCATAGTCCATCATACCACCACCGCTAAGCCCTAACCACCACTCAGAATTGGTTCTATTCTTTGTATTTTATTGTTACCATCATCATTTGAGTTTGGAGGAGCGTTGTGGATGGAGTCTCTGGTTCAAAACCCTAATTTCACCCTCATTCTCTTCTAATTTCACATGTTTTTCTAGTTGGGGATGGTGAGGAAGAGGGAGACGCTGGTGTGGCTGAAGGAACATATGAGGTTAGGGCAAGGCAAGTGGACGGTGGTGATTTTTAAAGGTTAGGGAGGTGGGATAAGGTGGTGTATGTGACACATAGTTAGTTGCAGGTCATTGGTGGTCGGAGATAGAGGTGGTTGTGGTGGTGGTGGTGTTGTGTGTAATATATATAAAACAAATCATAATAATATTGTCAAATGATGAAATTACCCTTCTTTATTAATGCAAAATGACAAAATTACCCATTTATTAAAGGAGGACTATACTCCGTTTGGGTGAGGAACTCGGTTGACTGCAATTGGAAACGTTGGGGACTCAGAGTGAAATTTTAAAAAAGTAGCGACTTGACGTTTCTTCTGCATCGTAACATAATGACTCAAACAGTACTTAACTCTATAAATAATCCATTAGTTAACTCGACTAAAATAGTGTGTTTAAATATTAAAATTTGTATAATGGTTTGAGTTTTAGATTAGACTATGTGTTGGGCCTGCGAGCGAGTAGCCGCGAGCCACAAACCAATCTACGTGACTAGCTTGAACCAAAACAACCATGGATGAAAGCTGGAGCGAGCGAGTGGACATGAGCATACTCGCGTGTGCTAGCGAGGACAATCCGACCGTTGGCAGCCAACTAGCCGTTGGCCAACGGCTAGTTTTAGTATTTTATAAAAAAAAACATTTGCTATTCATTTTAAACAAAACAAAAACAATCTTCAATCTTCAAACACTAAACAATCAAAAACAACCTTCAATCTTTAAAAAAATGATCCGTCACAATGAGAAGGATGTTACCAACCGAATATGGATTTCCTAGAAGAAGACGGGTTTGGTACGAATACCGAACTCGAAGATAAGCTTAGCAAATGCTACCACCATCTCCGGATTTTGTAATTCCGGATACTCAACCACCAGCCCCAAATAAGTGAGGGCAAAAAAGAGGTGGTGGCCGAGGATGGACGACGGCCAGCAGAAGTGGTGGTAGGGGTGGTGAACTGCCCGAACAAGATGTACGACCAAAGCGGCAAGTGACGCCTTTGACCAAAGATGAGAAAATAGCCCTTTGTCGGGCATGGGTGGAAGTTTCGGAAGATCGAAAAGCCGGTATATTTTTTTTAACTAAATATATGTTGCAAGTATATTGAATTTGTTTTAATCTTTGTGTTTTTTTTTGTAGCCGACTTCCAACGGGCGAAGGTCTTTTGGAGACGTATTCGAGAAATCTTCTATGAACAGGTGGGGGGTCAAATGCGTTCCCCGGATATGATTTCCGGCCGGTGGGCCGAGATTAGAAATTTTATGGGCTTGTTTACAAACCTTCATAACAAGAACGCTAATCGAGTTCGAGTGAGTGGGTCAAGCGATCTTGATGTCTACCAGTTCACTTGCAACGAGTGGAAAGATGAGGTGTTACGCAAGTACAAGACCAACAAAACGTGGGATGAAGACTACTTGTGAAAAATCATTCGTAATTGCTCCAAATGGGTAGAGCTAATTTCGATTGAAGAGATGAGCGAATGCGGCTCATCAAAGCGGGCCAAAACCTCTTCATCGGGTGGGTATATCTCCTCCACAAGCTCAGATGTTCACGTGGGGATTGACCTAAACTCTTATGAGGGTCTCCCCCGGTCCCCGTAGGTGAAATTAGCAAAATAAGGACTACGATGGAGATGACGGCGAAAGTTAAAGTCGATAAAGTAAGATTGAGGAACATGGACCTTTTAACGAAAGACTTTAGCAACCTCCCAATGCCTCGTCGGGTGATGCTTATACGAGAACAGGATCGTCTTGTGAAGGAATTTGAACAAGAGCTAAACGACGAGTAGTAGTTTACTAGTTTTTTATTTTTTTATTAATTATGTCTTTTTAATTTTTTTATTAATGAGTATTTTATGTTTATTATTTAATTTGTTTATTATTTAATAAGTGTTCTGTGCCTTATGTCCAAGGCTTGATACCAAACCACATCGAGCCGGGGGTCTCACTGGAAGCAGCCTCTCTATTCTTAGGGATAGAGGTAAGGCTGTCTAAATCTTACCATCCTCAGACCCTACCTTAGCTTTGCTATGGGTGGGATAAACTGAGTATGATGATGATGATGATTTAAATATTATATAAATTTAAAATAACAAAGTTTAAAAAATAATAATTTAAAAAAATGGATAAAGTTGCTGCTCTGGATCAGGCTAGTAAACTGCAGCTTTATCACCCTGTCATGTCAACGCTTACATGACTCAATATTAGAAGATAAAGCTATCACTCCCTCTACCCACAACACATACTCTTAGTGTCAATTAGACCATATGGTAACGTGAAATGTGTTTTTCGTTGGGCGTCCATGTTAAAAGTATTTCACCGTTCAATTTATTAACATTAGAGCATTCACAGTAGAGCCTCCATATTACTGTGAGAGGGACCTCCATATTATATATGGTGTGTATAAGTGGTTGTGAGTAGAGGAGATAGAGAATATATAGAGAAGTTACTGTTCATCAGTAAATTTGATATGAAACTGTTCATCCTCCATAATTGTTTAATATTTTTTTAAAGTGGTTGTGAGTAGAGGAGAGAGAAAAGGTAATGATAAAAGTATAGAATAAATATTATTAAATAGAAAAAAGTGAGAAAAAGTAGTGTTTTTAGAGTAATTATGGAGAAAATATAGAGAAGCTACTGGGAATGCTCTTATAAAGATAATAAACAGTAGAGAAAGAAGTGGAAAAAATAAACAAAAAGAAAATGGCACAGCCGTACGAATATTATGGCTCACTAGTCCAAGGCAGCAAACTATAATTACACTCTGTATAATTATATTGATTTGATATGACATCAATCTACTTATACCAGTCCTCTTATCTTCTTCATTACACTTCTTGCTAATTCAAAAAATGTTTTTTCACTCTTTTCTTCAAGTGTTGTTGAATGAGAATTAATGGTGAACTTGTTGGTATTGATGCTCTCTCTTGGTTTTACTAAGAAGAAAATATGACCAACTAACAAAGTAAAGTTTATTTATTTATTGCTTTTTTTTTTGTTTATTTAATATATCTTCAAGTTAAGGTCAGATTATTGTTCTAGTGATTATATTCACAAGCACATAACTTTAGATCTGTAGTGACCGCCATCCTTCCACTATATAGCCATTGATCGAATGATCGGAGCTGTTAACCCTCCTTTTATTAGATTTAGTTACAAAAACATCTCTAAAAATTCTTAGAATAAAACTTTCTTAGAATAAAAGTTCAATGTAAAATATTTTATGAAGGTGTTAGAAAATGATTAAAGAATAATTTATTTTATAAAAGGTAATTTAAAAAAAAAAAAACTACAATGTATGGTTCGCACTAAAGGTGCAGGGGCAACGCCCCACTCACTTTAGGGGGTGGTGCCCACAACAACCTCCACGCCAAAGCTTTCTTCGCCAATGCATTAATGGGCGCCATAGTCTGATTTGGTGGGGTCACTCTTCTTCAATCAATTAATTTTTTTTTCTTTAGAGGGGGCGTTAAACACCGTCCATTTGATGTTAAAGAGCGACGCTATTGTTGATTCAAAACCTACGTGACACTTATGTGGCACAGTAAACCCCGAGAGGTTTTATCCCACAACCTAAGATTTGTAAGTCCACCGCACTAAGATTACACGTGTGAGTCACTAGTGTGTTCAGTAGTAGAGGTGCAAAACCGGTTTTTTTCCCAAACCGAATTCGATATTGTACTTGTTCTGGTTTAGGTCAACAAAAGACAAAACCGGTTAGAGCCCAAACCAGTTCCAATCCAGTTTCTAAATGGAAAACAGGGTCGTCTCAATTTTTTTGGAGGCACAAATAGCATAACAAAATTGAAGCCCTTTTCGTTAAAAAATACTTTCAATACCATAATTCTCATACGATCTATGTGTGTATGCATAATTATATACCACAAACATCAATGCCAACCCTCCGAAAGCCCAAAATTACCTATATATAGTTTATGTTTTAGAATTTGTGGGCCCCAAGAAAGTGGGGGCTCAAAGCCCAAGCTTTATTTTACTCCTCTTGAGTTGGCCCTGATGGAAAAGGGTTGATGCCGGTTCCAAGCCAGTTCGTTTTTTACCGACGTCTTCCATGATTGGGGTTTCCAACCCGATTACACACCATCGGTTTGGCTCTAACCGGCATCCGGTTCCAAATCGAATCGGTCATTTTCACCTCGTAACGTGGAGTATGTTTTTGCACAAAGATCTCCATGTGAACAACATTTTCACATGAGGTCCACATCTTTATTTCTAGAACTTCGAAATTCAAAAGTACATTTATAAAAATGTTATTTTGTGACATTTTTTCTTTTGACTATATCTTACAGGACAATGGATTCACAAAACCAGAAAGTTAAGATTATTATTTGTACTGGAGGGGCATGGGAAACAATTCATGGTGTGTTACGGTACAGGCCAGTAAGTGTAGCCAAACGTATCTTACAACTACCATTAAATATAACATATACCGACTTGATGACTTATGTTGCAAAAAAGCTAAATGCATCTTTGGAAACTGGTTTTAGAATGACATACCAATTTCCCCTTTCATCTTCTAACAAAAACAAGACTGTAGTTGTGGACATAGCCGACGACGAGGATGTCGAGGTATTCATTGACATGGCACTTAAAATGTCACATGGACTTGTTACATTGTATGTTGTCGAGTCTGTTACAAGTCGTCCGGATCAATCAGATGCAAGAAACAATGAAGGGACACATGTTTTTACATATCAACATCTTTTTCCTGAGCATAAAACGGCGAATGTGGTTGGTACGTCGAAAAATCCTACTCAGGTTTTGGAATCGGAAGATGAGTTTGGAGATGAAAGGGATTTTGTTCTTGATCAGAAGGAAAGTTCGTATGGGGGGAAAGCGGCTAACCCATTGAAGCATCCGCGGATAGTAGATGGAGACGATGGTAAAATACCAACCCTAGGTTAATTAGTTAGGATTTATTGTAGTAAACGAAAGATATGATGTGATTAAATATATGTTGTAAATATCCCCATTGTATCCATGTATTAATAATTGATTAATTAATACATAAATAATATCTGACGGGGTTTTCATTATTACACAGATGTCTCCTGGTTGATGATGTCACCTCCGGTATCAACACCTGCACGGAATAACACAACCATGCCGGAAAAAGAAGCGGGTGGTAGAGCCGGTAAAGGTATCTTGTGGTGGATGGATCCCCAACCACCACCGGGTGCACCGGATATCAGTTTGAAACCACCAGGGTCATGTAAGACGGAAAAGGATAGCTTATGGGATATGCCTGATCCGCCATTACCAGACCCTGGACCGAGTAGCAACCCAATAACGTCCAAACTGTTCAAAAATAAAGAAGCATTGAAGTTAACTCTAAAGATGAAATGTGTTGAAGAGGATTTTAAGATGAAGACAACAAGATCAACAAAGGATAGGTATGAGGTCACATGTGTATCGGATGCGTGTGATTGGCGTATCAGCGCGACTAGGGTTCAAGGTTCCGACATGTTTCAAGTTAAAAGTTTTAAAATCGTACACAAATGTTGAAGATCGAAGGTAATTGCTATGTAATCATCCTCAGACAAACAAATGTTGGATATGTAGTGTTCTAATAGGTAATATAGTATGATATTGATGATATGAACTGGTAACATTGCAGTCAGATGTGCATGTTTCAAGACTTGTCTGAACTCTAATGTCTCTTAACTTAGTTTATTGCAAGCATTTTCTTTGTTAGCTTCATATAAATATGATTTGTTTATGTTTAATGTTTTGATTGTGTTGCTCGCTTGATAGAAATTATCATAAAAAATAACTTAAAACAGGTTTTAATAAATTATAAAAGTTAAATGCTTGCTTGTAGAAATCTATATCATCATAACCTTTTGGTTCTATGTTAATATCAAAAGTTGAATGCTTTCATGAAAAGTTCTATAATCAATTAGCTAAAGGCAATTGTGTGTCCACATTGGGATATTTGGTTAAGGCGTTGGGTAGCCCACTTTATCCGTGTTTCACACCTAAAAGGTTGGAAGTTTAATTTTTATAGGGTGTATGTGTTGGTAACTTGGTGTATTATTATTGCTCAAACAAAAATGTATGAAGATGATTGTGGTGTTTGAATATTTGTGACTCAATTATAGAATTTTTTGTCCGGATCCAATCGGATAACGTTTTAAGCACAGACAAATAAATTATAATGGAGAAGCTTCAAAATATATTAAAACTAGATTATACCCCGGGAACGTCCCGGGGTTGAAAAATCTAATATGACATATTAATTTTACATATGAAATAGAATGATGCGCTTTACAGTTACATGCATGAAAGCTTCGGGTAACAGCTAACCTAAAACAATTAAAAATATATCTCCAATGTTAACGCTTAACCTTAAACAATGTATGACTCTAATATTAATATCTAACCTAAAACAATGTATTACTCCAATGCTAATGCATGTTGAAAATAGAATTCATATTTACTGATTTGAACATAATTAGTGACTTGCCTATACATGATTAATGATTTACCTGAATGCTTTGTGTTTTTTTTTTCCTATTTTAACAAAACTCAATAAAAATAGTCGTTTTTTTTCTCCGTTTTTATATAGCACTATGGCACTCGTTAGAAAGATAATAAAACACTCGTTAATTTAGTGTAATTTTTTTCTTTAAAAAATCTCGTATATAAAAGATATTAACGTTTAAAAATTATGGGAGGAAACATAAGAGAGAAAAATCTAATTTTGTTTTTAAATTATTTTTTTCCTAAAATATCTCAATGCCACATGGGATGACACATGACACACTCAAAGAGGAGAATGCCTCTTTGAGTGCCATGTCATTAAAATGGCTTTCTTTTATTATATGTATAGATAAGAACCTGGTTTAAAAGAAAAAACATGATTAATGAATAACCTAAACACTTTGTGTTTTTTTTCCTGTATGAACGAAACCCCACAAAAAATAGTCATTTTTTTCTCCGTTTTTTATATAGCACTATGATACTCGTTGGAAAGATAATAAAACGCTCGTTAATTTGGTGTAATTTTTTTCTTTAAAAAATCTCGTATATAAAAGATATTAACGTTTAAAAATTATAGGAGGAAACATAAGAGATAAAAATTTAAATTTGTTTTTAAATTATTTTTTCCTAAAATAACTCAATTTAATTTTAGTAGATTATTAGATTTTATATTATTATTTGTTTTTTTTAATTTGTCACATTTGTCACATGGCATGACACATGGCACATTCAAGGGAGAGAATGCCTCCTAGAATGCCATGTCATTAAAATTGCTTTCTTTTATTATATATATAGATGTCAGACCCAATAATTATCTTTCTATAATATTGTTTTACTTTTAAATACCGTGCCTAACCAAGCATTTGGTACCTATTTTTTATTAATTTTAAATCGCTACTATCTATGTTGATACAATACCAAGCTCATCCCTATTCGATATATGTAAAAGGATTTGAAGATGATACGATACTAAGCTCGTCACTATTCAGTACATGTAAAAGGATTTGAAGATGGAGCTTCTTTACAATATTATATTTAATATATTTTTAAAGGAAAATCAATAATTCACTCGTGTTGATCAAGTACTTATCATTTAGTTTTACTTTGAGCGGAGACCATTTTAACATTTTGGTATTATTGGGCTACATGTCCTTTAAACAATGTGCAGTGGGGCTTGATCTTCAAGCCCCCTACATTAAGGATTATAAGACATATAGCAAAACCAAGCTTCAAGCCCTTTCTCCAGCGTGTTTATTTTCACGCCCAAACCAATTTTTAAAGGAAAACTCCCTGAGGGGCGGTGTGCAGGCAGCCGAGCATTATGGGCCGTTTTGGGGGGGGGGGGGGGGACGCCCAAAACCCCCCTTGTCACTACACATGGTCTAAGGTCTATCATAATAATTATGGACCGCAATTGCGTGTCACTGGACTTTGATTAGGAACTACGCGTCTACGTCTAGTTTTAAGAGGATCGCGCAATCGTTGCTCCACGTTGATGATAGGGGAAGGCCCTGTAGGTCCACATAAATTGAAAATGTATCATTGTTTTCTTTACGTTTCAATTTTCAAACCTAAGTTTTGTTTTTCTTCACCCCAATTTGAGGCACTTTATGATGAAATGGGGCCCGTTGCAGAAAAACGAGAAGGAAAAGTTTACGTTTAATATTATTTGTTCAGTGTTTAGAACATTTGTTTTCTTGTTTAACTTTGTTTTGCTAATTTGCTAATTAATAATTGTTTTAACTTTATTTCTTTGTATGTAGTTTGGTTTATTAACTTACATGACTTGGTAAAAAAGTAGCACGAAATTATATTGAAGGTAACTTGTTCAGTTGTGAGTTGTCCGCCTATCTTAGTTATACTTCTATTAGTAGTATAATCTATATCTATATCCATATCTATACCATATTAAAATGTATCTCTTTAGGATAAAAGTGTCATTTCCATGCGAGATTAAGACGCGATATGAAGGCGAGATTAAGACGCGATATGCATCAATTTCTCCTTAAATGATATTATGATGCATCACCTTCTCTCTAAATGATATTATGGCCTCTTCTTCTAGACTCTTGGTGAAACCATAACCGACGAAATTTATGAACACAATTGAACTATCAATTAATGTGATTAAATTTCAACTTTCCATTGCATATTAACATGATAATCATTCATTCAGGATCTCAATTCCCAACCGGGTGCTATTTTAAAATTCGTTTGGTGCTTAAACTTGTATTTAATTTTCTGGAATACCTTGTTAATTTAGTAAAGTTTGGGGATGTGAAGCTTGTTTTGGAAGGGCAATCTAAATCAAGTGGTAAGTATCTATTGAGTATTGAGGCTCATTTAGGATATTATTGGATGCACATATGTTTTAAATGATTTGTTTTTTCTTATCTGACTTTTATGCTTATAGGCTTCTTGCCTCTTTATGTTCTAGGTGTTATAAAAGTTCCCTTGTACTTTATTTGATGCAATAAAATGTGTAATCCATTTGAAAATATATCACTCATACATACATGTAAGGCACCAAAAAGAACAATCCCAAAGTTGACATAAAACTATTCGGTGCATGCATATGACTAAACTTTTCATCACTGGTTTGGTAATTTGTGTGGGGCAGCCGAAAATCATTTACCTATGTGTTGGCTGCCCTATCACACTGATGTTGGGTTAATCATTGTGTTCACGGGTAAAAGGTCAACATAGGTTTAAGGTTTTAGTTTATTTAGTCACATGTTGTTCTCATTCTGTTATACATCTTACTTAACTTCATCTTCAGGCAATACACAATAGTGTCCTCTTTACAAGTTGTTGACTTGATTCTTACTCGAGTCCACATAAAAACAACGTACTTCAATAATCTGCGCGAAACTGATTATACTTTATTGGAGATAAGAATACTTTTATCATGTTGTTACAAGTATTCATTATTTAACATATTATTCAAATACAATGTTTTGGCTGAATTTTATGTCGTAATGAATTGGTACAGTTTCATGCACTTTTTAGACCCGCCGCAATGCGTGGGTTACCCACTAGTATTAACAAAAGTGTTAATACGTATTTTGTCATTCATAAGATTCACGTACCTGTCCAATGTATCGGGTGTGAAATAATATGGTGGCGAATAAAGTTGTGATAAAATAATTGGTAACAAAACCCACCATCTCGCTTTCGTATCTACCAACCTCTGATTTTTCAATCTCTCTTTAATGACAACAATGAAATTCAGTCATTAAACAATAAGAAGGCTAGTAGGAGAAGAAACTACATACACAACAAGACTACAATCATAAGGCTAAGCGTGTACCATAGTGAGAAGCGCGTTATGCTTTCGGCTACAACCCATAACACCCCCCTTTCCGTGGCCACAATGAGTTTGTGACAGTGTGAAGAACTCCAGTACCTCATGGAAGCATGGGACTCAATGTGTCATGTGAGATAATATTTTTTTAAGTTTTTTTTTTAATCAAACATATAAATATTTCATGCGTGTGAATCTTAAATGTGGAAAGTGAAATAACGCAGCAGAACATAGTAATCCTATAGAAATAAATTCAATAATACGATACCAACATGGCACTATTCACCCCTATTTCACTTGACCATGTGGTCTAGGAAACGAGACAAAAAAAAAACAAAAATAATAATATAATTATCTTAAAAAGTATAGGAAAAAAAACGAAAATCCAATGCCATTTTTGTAAAGTTAAGTTGGTAAAAAAAACTATCTCGTTGAATTTCCTAAAAATGAATAATAACATGGGACCTAAAATTCCCCTTTACGGCTGAATAATATTTTCACATGCTGACAAACACTTTCAACTCACAACAATAGTAAACTGTGAAACAAACAAACAAACAAACAAACACACATCCATCCATTAAATATTAATGGGTCACAAATTCAGCTTCTTTTCTACATACATTATCACTCACCCCATTAAATTTTCCCACACTACCCATCACCTAAATTTCCAACCTTTAATCAGTAATCCTTTTTCTTGACTAACAACAAATGGGTAACCGCTTAAGTTGCAAATCAAAGACTGATGGCTTCACAACTAGCCGGAGATTTCGTAATAATAATAATATTAATAATCGGTCACAGAGGAAGAAGGTGCAAGTAGATGAAGAGTTGTTGCATATTCAAGCTCTGTCTCTTGCTATTCAGCATCATCAATCGTCTCAACGGTTTGATGGGTCCATGTCTCGTAGGATTGGCTCTGTTGGGTCTCGTCGCCGGAGTAATTCTGTCTCTGATCCGGTTGTTGATGCTGGAAAACAGCAGAAATTGGTTAGTTAAAACTTGTTTGTTTTTTTGTTTTTTTTTTTTTTTTTTTTTTTTTTTTTTTTGAGGTGGGTTTTGTTTGGTTGTTTAGTATGTTTGATTTGGGGTAAAGTTGTGAAGGATTCAATGGGTCAGTTTTTTTTTTTTTTTTTTTTTTTGTGTGTGTGTGTGTGTGTGTGTGTGTGTGTGGTGGTGGATTTGGTTTGGTTGTTTGATGATTCATCAATTTTTCCATTAAATTTCCCAAAAACAAGTTACACTTGGATAACTGATAAGCGGCCAACAAGCTGTGCCTCTTGTTGATATGGTGAATTTGAAGAAAAGGTAGGAATTTTATTATTATTATTATTATTTTTATAGTTTTGGTGGTGGCTTTGGTTTGGTTGTATGATATGGTGAATTTGTAGAAAAGGTGCGAAGGTTTTTTTTTTTTTTTTTTTTTGTGGGTTTGGATTGGTTGTTTGATATGGTGAAAAGGTGTGGGGGATTTGGTAGGGAAAAAGGGAAGTTTTGGATTTTCTTGAGTAGGATCTTGATAAAGTTTTAGTCTTTTTGTAGAGTGATTGTTTTTAGGGTGTCTTTTGTTGTTTAGTTTATGTATTTTTGCTGTAGTGGTTTTTCTTTTGTGACAGCTGATAAAGTTTTATTATATACTTTGATATATTTGGTATGATGGTTTATTTTCAAGTTAATTATGAAATTTATGATGTATTGAGTTCATGACTTCATTTAATTTACTAATTACTACCGTATTATCTTCATCGAGCGTATGTTAGCTCGTGTTTGATGTGTGTGATTTGGAAGTATGAGACTCTTGTCTTAACTTTGCCGAACCTTATCTAAATACCACGCCTTTCCTTGCCCTAGCTTTAGTTTTGCCTTGACGTATAGATTGTTAGTTTTCTTTCTATGCCACTACTATTATCAGTAAACACTAGGGATACAACTACATTTTGTTATCGTAGTTTGCTAGTAACTTTTTATGTGTATTACTTAGCCACACTATGATTTTTGTTATTTGTATTGTTATGCTTGATATATATGAATGGTTAATGTTGATGGTGTTATCAGTTTATTGTTCTTCATCCATCTGACATATTTCTTATAATATTTTTAAATTTAGTCACCGGAATTCTTGGAAAATCTCGAGACCAAGAATATTGTTTTAGTACATGGAGAAGGGTTTGGGGCATGGTGTTGGTACAAAACTATTGCTCTTTTAGAGGAATCGGGAATGGTTCCCACGGCCTTGGATCTTACTGGATCAGGCATCGATTTGAAGGACACAAACAATGTCACTACACTTGAAGAATATTCAAAACCGCTAATCGAGTATTTGCAAAACCTACCAAAAGATGATAAGGTATATAATGAAAAAAAATTCAACCTTTACCATCACCGTCATCTCAAGATTGTTCTTGATATATTAACAAATTTTTTTTTAAATTATAATATATTAATATGCAATTTTGCATTATTTATGTGTGAATTTTTATAGGTGATCTTAGTAGGACACAGTAGTGGCGGTGCCTGTGTTTCGTATGCAATGGAGCGATTTCAACAAAAGATTTCAAAAGCCGTATTTTTATGTGGTACTATGGTATCTAATGGACAAAAGCCTTTTGATGTATTTGCTGAACAGGTAATGGGTCATTGAATATGCTTCACATGTAATTGATGTACACGTTGACTTTTACAGGTCAAACATACTACTTTTTGGGTGCATCATCAATTAGCACATATGATTACAAACTATTCATGTTAAGTACAAATATTAATCCTTTTAATGTTTGCTTAATTTTAGAAGAGGAATATGATTTTCGAAAATGAAAGTAGTTTGTTTGACCTTGAAAGTCAAACTCTATGAGTCTATGTATTCTTACAAAAATTTTCTTTTCCCAGCTCGGGTCTGCGGAATTCTTTATGAAGGAATCTCAGTTTTTAATACACGGAAATGGGAAAGATAAACCTGCCACTGGATTCATGTTCGAGAAGCAACTAATGCGAGGATTATATTTCAATCAGTCTCCTGCAAAGGTAATGTTGTATTATTTTCTGCATGAATTTTAAATATTTTGTGTGTTTAATTTTGATTATGGAGAACGAAGGCGTTAAATATGATAACAAAATTTATAGTATAGTTCTTAAAAAAATTAATAATGCAGGAGGTTGTATGCGTACACTCAGCCTTTGACACTTTTGACCCGTTAGACCCATTTCTTTTTTTATCTTTTTATAAATCATTTCTCATTTTTCCGGTTGGTGATAACACATAATTGATAATCCAAATTGACCATTCATAAGTACACGAGCCAAAATCGCCACCTAGGCAGGGATCGCTAATTGAACCACAACTTTCGTAGTTTCATGTCGGTAACTACCATCATACAAAAATGTTGACATTTTCAAGACATGTGGTTGGCTTAATGCAGGATATTGCTCTAGCTATGGTTTCCATGAGACCCGTTCCACTCGGGCCCATGATGCAAAACCTCTCACTATCCAAAGAAAAGTATGGAGCGGGCCGTAGATTCTACATCCAAACACTAGACGATTACGCACTTTCACCGGACATTCAAGAAAAACTCGTGAGAGAAAATCCACCCGAAGGCGTTTTCAAGATCAAAGGTAGTGACCATTGCCCGTTCTTCTCCAAACCGCAATCGTTGCATAAAATTTTGCTCGAGATTGCTCAAATTGCATAGCGAAATGGGTTTCTTTCGAGTTAATACATGTAGAAGATTGTATATTTTATTTTCTATGTAATTTATATACTTATTATTAAATGGTTAGAGAGTTATAAAATGTTTATTACTATCATGGTTGCAAGTTAAAAGAAATTGGCATGTCTTTTCCATTCCCTAAGAGAGATTGAGATATGAAATGCATTTAGCAATTTGTTCAATTGAAAACACAAATATTAGAATATAAATATTTAGAAATGTATAATTTTGCTTCATCAAGCAAACAGTTTATTTTTGCTTACATAAAATACTGTTTAATACATCTGATTGGGTAGTTTATATATAGATTTTTAGGTATATTTATAAGCAAGTGTTTTAATAAAAGCATACATTTAACTTTTATTATATTTAAGCATGTACTACAAAAAATGAGTATGTCATATATTGTTGGTAATGGGAAAACAAGTTTTCCAACATGTTGTGTTACTAAAGTTATGAATAATAATGTAATTTGCAAATAATATCATATTTTCCTTATCTTACATCTTAAGAAGCCTAATTTTAAGCTTGAATATGTTTCTCCTAAGAGTTCACATAACCCAAGTTGTTTGCATAATTTTAAATTTTTAACTCAAGCAAATAAATATAAGGTTAAGTTTGGCTTATAACAACTTCAAAATTAAGCTAATTTCAATAAAAAAAAATGTGTTCAACCATACATGAAACTGTCGTCGAAATTCACCTTTAAATTATTTTGATTACAAGAATTTCATACTACAAGTCTACAAAGAAAATGTTCAAAATTTCACACATGTATTTACTAATCTAACACTTAGGTTGTAGCGCACTCGTTAAAGACAACTTTTTTTTTTTTTTATAATAGAGCTAAATTTAAAGTTAGGCAAGTGAAATTAGGCAATTAGCCGTTCAATTTTTTTTTAGTAAGATTTAATCATGTGTACCTGATTTGCTTAACCGTTCAGGAACCTCAGTAATGGAAGACACCATCATCTTGATCGGGTTCCCTTTAGGGTATGCAGTTCTGATGGTTTATGTGTTCTTGAGTTATGAACACATTGAGAGAGAGAGATATAGGGGATGGCTAATGGTGTTATGTTGTTATGATTGTGAGTCAACCCTAATCTCATAATAATCTCTCTATTTATACATACCCAGGGGACACTAGAGGTGTTCAAAAAAACCGGTTCCGGAACCGGATCCGAGGAACCGAACCGGAACCGGTTCCAAACCGGTAAACAGTGGAACCGGTTCCGGAACCGCTAAAAACCGCCGGTTCCGGAACCGGTTCCACATTTTTAGCAAAAAATGGAACCGAACCGGAACCGGAACCGGAACCGGAACCGATCACAAGAACCGGTCCCGGAACCGGTTCCGGAACCGGTTCCGCTTGAAAAACGTTTTTTGACCGTTTTTTGTCGAAAATAGACGTTATCTAGCCGTTTTCAACATCCAAAATCATCATTTTGCCACCCTTGTTTAGTATAAATAGGTTTAGATGTTTTAGGTTTGTCACAACACTCAAAAATGCAAAACCCGCTATCGTATACACCCGCATACGATGCGGCGATGCAACGCATGAGTAGTTCGGACGAAGATTAATAAAAAATAATGTCATCATAATGTTTAAAATTGTTTTTTTTTTCATTTAGTTTTCCATGTTTCTTGTTTCGAAATAAAAATAAAAAAAAGTCGCAATTTTATGTTTATTTCTTTTTCGTATCGGCTTTTTTATTTTTTTTAAGTGTGCGCGAAAGAACCGATTCCGGAACCGAAACCGGAACCAAACCGGAACCGAACCGAACCGGAACCGGTCTTAAAAACCGGCCTTTGGAACCGGCGGAACTGGAACCGAAAACCGACGGAACCGGAACCGGTTCCTGCGGAACCGACACTGTAGCGGATAGGTTCCGGAACCGGAACCGGAAAAAAAACCGGTTTGAACACCTCTAGGGGACACCCTAATAAGGCCCATCTAATGATAGTCCGCCCATCAAAGACATATCTGTTATTGTGCTTAGGATAATATTAATAATTGATCATCATAATATAAATGATTATAATGGCTATCGATAAATATACAAACGTTACGTATATTTATTCCAACACACTCGTTAAAGACAACTTTTTTTTTTTTTTTATAATAGAGCTAAATTTAAAGTTAGGCAAGTGAAATTAGGCAATTAGCCGTTCAATTTTTTTTAGTATAATACATTTAAACAAATAAACTTTCAATTTATACATTAAAATCTAAACGAACAAAAAACTTCAAAAAACTAAAGAATGTTTATTATTGGTGTCTCAAAAATCAAAATCATGATCATCAACCTTTAACTAAAACACTTAACTAAAAGGGCTACATTGACAATAATAGGATAGTTTAGGGGCTAAATCAATCAAGAGGATAATAATATTATTACCCCTTGCATTCAACTATATAAACCGTTGAAATTAGGGTTTTCATATCTTTGCAACCAGACGCCTCAATTGTACTAAAACGCCGTCGTTTAAGGTTTGTGTTCTCTTCATTGATCTACCTATTATATATAACCTTACTACTGTCAGTTGTTTTAATTTAAGTTACTTAATCGATTATCTGCTCAATTTGTTTTTTTATTTTGATGATTATAATACAGAAATGTGTTTTTTTTAGTGTTTGAAATTAGGGTTCTGTGGTTTTACATTTTGCTTGAAATTTGTAGGATTTATTTTTAATTTGATGATTTTTTGATTTAGCTTAATTTTGTGCTATTATTTTTTTAATTAATTCTTTGTGTTATAGCTTAATGTTGTGCTATTGTTTATTAATTATTAATTAATCTTTATTTTGTAATATTCAATGCAATTATTGCTTTGTTAGATTATTTTGGGAGTTTTGGCTATTGTTGCTGAATGTTATTATGTGAATTTACTTTAAAAATAATTTGAGAAATATTTAAAGATAAGCCAACTTTTGACAAAAAAAAATGATATAAAGAAGGTAAGGCTTGGGCATTATTTTCTGTTATTTGACTGTAAAATGGTGTAAATTTATAGAAATTGTTAATTTGTAAATGTTATTGTCGGTGTATTTGAAGAAAATAATCGGTGTATTCAAGTCCAAATAGTTTTTTATGTGATCAAACACTCCGTTTTGTATTGTCGAAACTCCTCTTGGTGCATATTTAAACATTGTAGCTCAATCATTTATGAAGTTTAACCTGTACATGTATTAGACGTATTAGTTATGGGTCGTTTTTAGTCCAACTCGACTTGTTGGCAATTTCTGTTGTCATTGCTTGATAGATCATAATACTGTGTTCTTGTTTTTGTCTTTAGATTTAGCGAGTGTTCAGAGATCTTGCAAACATGCAGAACGAGGAGGGACAAAACATGGATCTCTATATCCCAAGGAAGTGGTATGTGGTTTAGAATTCGTGTAATGTAACTTGCATCGTGATTCATTAATGTAAGTATGTACCCAGTCGGAATGCTGCTCATTGATCTTTCTTTATTTGCAGCTCTGCTACCAATAGGTTGATCACTTCAAAGGATCATGCTTCGGTCCAAATTAATGTTGGTCATTTGGACGAAAGTGGCCGATATACTGGTCAATTTTCCACCTTTGCGCTCTGTGGTTTCGTGAGAGCCCAGGTTTGTGTTCTTAATTTTACAATATATTACTACAATCAGACTAAAAATATTACATTTACCCGTATGGATTTAAACTGCCGTCAGACTAAAAATATTACATTTGCAGGGAGATGCCGACAGTGCACTTGATAGGCTCTGGCAGAAGAAGAAAGTTGAAACCCGCCAATAGTTTCATCGTCGGGTTTGCTTCACTTGAAGGCTATTTCGGTCCTCAGGCTATGTCAAATTTTTCTTAGTGAAGTTTTCTTGTTCTTTTTGTGTAAGACATGGTTTTAGTTTTATCAAGGAAAGACAAATATTACATCAGATTTGATGTTAATGTTTGGAATGTTTTTAATACATTTTGGCAGACTTTAAAGATCCATCTTAATGCTTTGTTTTGAGCTTTATGTTAATGCAGTGTTTTGAGCATTGATATATGTTAAGTCCATTTATTAGTAGTTATTGGGTAAAACAAAAAGAATAAAGAAGAAACACAAGGATGTAGAGCCAAAAGATTGTTAGTTTTATTTATTCACAAGGGATGTCAACCTCTGGCTTTATCCTAAACCATGATCCATCTACCAGGGGTCAACATCTATGGTTCAAGTCAGAGAAAGATTTGGGGCTTCGTCCAACTCAATGATCTCAAACTTGACTTTGGAAAAGTATTAACACTTTGATCCTTGATTTTCAACAAGCTTGTGAAGTTTCAATTGTGAATGCATTTGTCAACAACCTCTTAGACCAAAATGCTTGTATTCTAAAGGTTATATTAGGGTTGACAAAATATCTCTAACAAGAGACGATGAAACGACTCCTAATTTTAGCTATTTTTTTTTAAATATAAAGTTACATCTACTCTTCGTCATCAGGATTGGGAATACCTGGGAACGACTCCTACTTCTACATGGGTAGTAGAGTCCAACACGTAGTTTGGTAATATTGCGCTCCCCTCATCCTTTAAGATCATATCATGCAATATGATACACGGGTACACCAAACTTCTTATATTTGATTGCTTCATTATACTCTGTCTACATTTCAAAACACCAAAATCTCGCTCAACTCTTTTCTCTTTGATTCCTACAACTTCTTAACGTCTTCTCTTTCTCGTCGATTGGATATGAAAAAACCATTACAAAAACATAGCACGCTAGGTAAACGCCATCAACAAGATAGTAGCCGTAACTCTTGCATTAGCTCAGTGTCAAGCTCATTAGGATTTATGTATAACCAATTATGATTTTATTAGAAAAAAACTATTTTCTTGTAAATATTAAGCAATTTTAGAGCTTTTTATTACTTATAAAGATAATTACAGGACGAGATGGGTAATAATTAGAATGGTTTCAAAATCATTTTGGTCGAAATACGAATTTACTCGATATGGTTCTAAATAATTTCTTACCGGTTGAAACTGGGAACGCAATAACAAATTGAAGATTAAAAATTTTTAAAATAAATTTTGACGACATATAGAAGGTTGTTATTATCTTAATATCTTATTTTATTAAGATTTAAAAACTAAAATCGAAGATCATGCAAACCGGTTCAACAATTTGAACCGATAAAACGGATTTACCGGCAGTACATAAGTCACACCGTATGCTAGTTTTACCGTCCTTTATCGTACCGGGTCCATGTTTAAAATCCGGTATTACCAGCCGGTTCATACTGGTGTTTTATAGCTTAGACTACCAAGCTTAAGTGTAATAAAATTTCAAATTACTCTATTCAACTCAACTCGTTATACCTCTAGACAGACATTAGCGAAGTTTACATGAGAACACCTGATTAAAATTTAATAATGTTATAACCAAATTTACTTAAATACCCTTACAAATCTCATAATATTATATTACAAAATGCCTATTTGATCACGAACCAACCAAAATAGTAAAACATTTTATGTTTCAAAAAACTAAACACCAAACCGCAAAATGCAAGAAAAAGACTACTTTCCTCTTAAACATCAAAACACCAAGTATAATGGGTCAAATAAATTTTTATAATACACCAAACTCCGTAAACCCGGATAAAGTTAAACAAAATTCCAGTCTCCTGAGGCCAAACAAATGTGATCAACTATGGCTATGATGATTTTCTTCAGCAGCTTTAAGCTCCTTAGGTTGCAAAAACACGAAAAACACCCTAACTAGTAGGAAGAAAATAAAATTAAACATGATCATGGTGCACCCGTCACCCCCGGAAACAGTTCTGATATCTTATTGAACACATCCATAACCTGAAAAATAAGATGCATTTAGACAAATGCTTATAAATACTTTACTAAATCGTAAACATATTGAGATCCACATGCATTATATACTTTACTAAATCGTTTTATATGATAAATGCTACCAAGATTATTCTCTTCTCTTTCTCATAATCTCGTTACACTCCACACTCGCATGTACTAATGCAAGTTTTAAAGGAAGAGTAAAACTAATTATCTAAACGTAAAATATAATTACCTATTTACCCCGATCACTAAGGACGTATACTCTCATTTCACAAAATGTCCGCCCTCTCTTTTTTTTAGCAAAATTGTTATTCTGGGTCATTTTATCCAAACAATTGAACGGGTATCGTCTTTAATGCATCATTTTTTAAACCATTCAATATATGTGGTATCATGGTTTTAAAAAACGGCTGAGGCGTACGCCTCGAGGCGCGCCTCAAGGCGATTCTGTAAAAAAAACGAATATGAGGCGGCGCCTCAGGGTGTTATTTTGTACGTGCGCCTCATAGAGCGGAGGTGGTAACAAAAATTGAGCCTCAGGTGCGCCTCAGGGATTTTGATGTTTATTTTTGATGTTTTGGACTTTTTGTGTCAATTTCAAGCATTCCATGTCTTTTTAGTGTGTGTTTTTGATGAATATGGGGATGAAATTAGTTGGTATTTCATTTTTTTATAAGATATATAATATTTATATTTATTTTTTAATTCCGCCTCGGGCTTACGCCTCGGTTCGCCTTGAGAAGTACGCCTAGTGAGGCGAAGGGAAAACGCCTCGAGACAGGATTCCGTACTTTTAAACCTTGTGTGGTATTCGTGTATGTAATATGTATACGAATTCTTAAAAGAATTGGTTTTCCGGGCTTACCTCCTTGTCGTTTTGGTACTTGATGATGCTCATAGGGTTCTGAGAACACTGCATAAATAACATCAATATTATTCCTCAATAGAAGGTAATAAATAGCCATAAGAGTGAATATGCATGTGTATGTGTATGTGTATGTGAGAACATACATCCATGATGGCTGCTTGAACTCTAGGGTTTTGAAATGCCAAGGCGACATCAGGATTCGCCATGATTTTAGATATTACTTCTTCCGGGGTAAGTCCGATTTGATCTTCAACAAAATAGAACAAAAATATAACTTAACAATGTTTAAACTAATATTAATATATAATTATATACGTACGCCTATTCTGTAGGAGCGCATGGAAAGTAGTATAATATATTTAAATATGTATCAACTTATTATAAAATGCATCAACTATAGATGGTGAAAGCCGGCATCCAAATTTTTGTGAGAAATTACCAAATTGTTGCTTGACCTCGGGACTGCTAATATCAAAATTATTCAACGAGTCCATCATACGGCTGTCCCATTCAGTGCTTCCGCCCATGTTATTCCTGAATTTAAAAAAAAGGTCAGATGAATATTAGAATAAAAATGCAAACTAATAAAAGAATGGATATGCCGAATTTGAATGACAAACTTACAGCATATCCTGCAATTGTTGACGGTATTGCGGGTTTTGAAGCATCCCTGTTTTAAAAATGAATGATATTATTTAAAATATTTGTATGAAATCATAGAACATATAGTAAAATATACCGACATTTAAAAGACGTAGGGTTCCTCATCTCTTCCGGAAGATAGCTGAAAAGAACAAATATACAACTTATAAGAACTTAGATATTATATAATCAGTTTATATTGTCCGGCTAACGTATTTCTGTTAATAATGATCTGATTAACGAGACCAAAGCTGGGAAAGAGAGTGGTTAATAAGACAATCATTTATTCGGGTATTTGGCATAACAACTATGAACTTACGGATAGACCATCTTTTGTACAGTTGGATCCTCCATCATCTTCTCCAAAGCTTCAACGGACATAGTAGGTCCTTTTGTGCCTTTTCCATTATTAAACACAACTAAGTTAGCTTCTTACGTAAAACATCACATAACAATACAAAAAGTCAAAAATCATACAAAAATTCACATTATATGCTTAATAATTGGGAAAAAAATATGAGGATTTGAGCCACCTGTGGACGAAGCCCCCTCGAACGAACTATCCATCGGTTTAAAAGCAGACCCATTTTGGGAAGCCTTCATTTCATACAAGAAGGATGAATATTTATATAAAAAAAGATATAACTAAAGCATACTTTACCATAAAAACATAAAAAATCTTACTTGATATGCAAATTGAGAATCTTTTGGGGATTCAGCGTCGGTAGATTCTTCAAGCTTTTCAAAACTCGTTTTCAATGTTTCCTCAGGAGACACATCAATGAACGCTGAAAAACCAAGTTATACATTTTGGTAGAAGTATAAAATATGGATTATTGAAACCTGGAGGCACGTTAATCCCAGTGTTCGGCAAAATTTATTAATTTATTATCGCAAAAATATTGCTATTGTTATCATAATTATCACGTTTATTTCTTTATTTATAAAAAAAATAAAAAAAGTTGCAATTTCATTATTTATATACAAAAAATAAAAAAGTTGCAAATATTGCAATCATCATTGCATATACCAGATTTCTTTGGCTCTTTGGGTGATTCGAAGTCATCTTCAGAATTTGCAGGTGCAGGTGCAGGTGGTGCTTCTGTTTTAGTAGGAGGCACATCTACAGTCACTGTTCGTTGGGAAGCAGGTGCTGATGCGGCAAATGAACTTGGTTCTGATGTAGCAGCCGAGCCTCGTGCTGGAGATGGTGGAAAAGGAAAAGGGGATCCGGGAGACGAGCCTGGTGCTGTAGGTGGCGGAAATGGAAAAGGTGATCCCGGTGAAAAGCCAGCATTAGCAAACTGGTTATTTTGTGTGCCCATCATGGTCTTAAAGGCTTGTTGCATGGCTTTATTCTGAAATTTTGAACATATAACAAAAACCTTAAAACACTATCATTAAAACCTTGGCACTGCCTCACTGATTATGCAGAGCATATATTCCATTCTAGTATCAAATATATGAAAAATATGATATCAAAAGATTTGAGTTCTTGAAAAGTGAACGTTGATAACATACAAATAGAGACACATTCAATACAAAAGCAGTTTTTAGTAGAGAACTGTGGAAACCGCATAAGCACATGTGTCACTGTACGTAATGCATGAAAGATAAGCTCATGTACTAGGAGAGAGAAAGAGAGGCGGTTAAAACAAAATCTTATGTATCACATTTAAAGTCCCCATGAGGTTGAGGACTTAAGTCCCATTGCGAACATGTGTAGATTTAGAAGTAGGATTAGAGGGTGCGTGAGTTAGTCATTCAAAAAAAAATGTATCACATTTGAAGCAATAGCTACATCTATGCAAAAATAGTTTTGTATTGAACATCCATCTATAAAACTATATAACAAAAGTATGGAGAATTTTATGCCTCCATGATAATTTATAAAAACATACACAATGACTTCCATGAAAAAAATGAGTAAATAGATTTTTAGAATCGCCATGAAATTATTGACTATGGTATTTAAACAGCCAACAAAGCATAAAGGTGACTTAGATATTTAAAGGAGTCATTTCCACTTTTCCAAAACCAAACCTGACTTAGAGCATTCACATTCCCTCCACCATTCTTCACCATCTTCATAATTTAAAAAATTCAACAAAAACATCACTACATCCCACTCCCTGTCGCCACCCGCTAAAATATTAAAAATAATAATAATAATAATAATAATAATAATAAACCACACTCACCCCTCAAAGGTAAAAAGCTACTATTCACCCCTATATCATTCTCTAACACACACACCAACAAACACATATAAAAAGAGAGATAATAGAAAAGAAAGAGAAAGAAATAACAAAAAAAAGAATATAGAGACAAGGATGAGAATGGGATGTAGGGAGTTTTTTAAAGTGAATTAATTTTTTTTTTTAAATGTGATTTTTAGTTACATTATGAGGTTGAAGATGATGAGGTTGAGATAAGATTGTGAACATCTTACCCACCCCATACCCTACCTTAGCTTTTGCTATTGGTGGGATTAACTGAGTACGATGATGGTGATGAGGTTGAAGATATTGGAGGGGATGTGAATGCTAATAGGTGTTTGAATGTGCATTTTTGGATGAGTTTATGAGATAAAGAAAAATCGGAATTAAATAACCACAAAACAGACAACAGAAAATAGGGGTGTATATAAAACATTGAAACCGACCGAAAAGTCCAAACCGAAGCAAGTCAGTCAGTTCAGTTAATTTAATGACCTGGACGACAGTTTGGAACTTAGAACCAGCTGTTTAACTTTTTTATTATTTCCATCTTTTTTTGTTTTCATTATGGAAGATAAGTATGGAAATAGAAACTTCAAATTAGGTTAAATGAAAGGTTAATTAAATGAGTTTTTTTATCCTTGGAAAGTATGATGATCATTCATAGCTTATAGTAGACCCCAAAAAATTGTGATAACTGATAAGCATAAACAGTCTATCGAAACACTAAAAAACAATCGCCACTTAAGAGTCACGGTAAGTTAATAATCAGCCTTCAAAACACCAATTACCCCCCCCCCCCCCCTTTCTCACAGCATGACATTTAGTTTACTCATCTTTTGGCCCAAGGGGGCAAAAGTAAAGTTGCACTAGTTTTAACGTTATTTTACTAATTTCGTGAAAATAACGTTAAAAACGACGGACGGTTAATCATGCATCATGTGGTGGCGTTGATAGCCAAAAGACAAAGGGGGTACATGCACCGATCGGGTTTGTCCCGATTGCTAAGTGTTTTGTGCCTTATGTCCAAGGCTTGATACCAAACCATATCGAGCCGGGGGTCTCACTGGATGTAGCCTCTCTATTCTTAGGGGTAGAGGTAAGGTTGTCTACATCTTACCCTCCTCAGACCCTACCTTAGCTTTGCTATAGGTGGTATAAACTGAGTATGATGATGATGATGATCTTAAAACTTTATATCATAACTTCTAATGCCTAAAGCAGTACTAGTGTGCTCACATATCATCACAAAAAGCTCTTTATGTAGAAAATTACCTTTAAATATGAAGCCACCTGCCATTCAAAACATAACATTAGTCAAACATAGTAGGGGATGTGGATCTAATAAGTAGATGTGGCAAAATGGGTCACAATGAGTAAGTTTTTGGTATGGATTAGACACATGGATTGACCCGAAACACTTTTGACCCAAATTTTGAACTTTTTATGTATAACTAGTTTGGCAAACTATAATTTTTTTTATTATTTCAATAAAAATCTTGTTATTTTAAACAAATTGGCTTATAAGGTGCTTTGACTTGAAAAGTGAGCAACTTTCAACTCATTTACTTTGAGCCATTAAGAGATAAAACGTAACTTAAATCACCCGTTCATAAGTAAAAGAGTCGTAACAGGTAATATTTTGGTATAAATTGGGATACGAAGGTTGACCCGCCACACTTCAACCCACTCATAGCTCATAAGTAAACAAGTCAAAACAAGTGATCTTTTGGTATGAATTGTAATACAAGGTTAACCTACAAAACTTTTTCCCCAACTTTTTTATATACAGTTAGTGTGGAAAACTAATTACGAAAATCATATTGTTTCAATCATAATCCAGTTATTTTGAACAAAATGAATCAGAAGGTTCTTTATGAGTTAAAAACAGCTAGAAACTTTCTACCCATTTCCTTTTGACCCGTTAAGAGATAAAACATAACCCAAATCAACTCATTCATAAGTAAACGTGTCAAAACAAGTAATCTTTTGTATGAATTGAAAACGAAGGTTGACCCGCAACACCTTTTCCCCAAAAATTGTATCTTTTTTATATAACTAGTGTGGCAAACTATAACTACAAAAAAATATTATTTCAATAATAAAACTATTTTAAACAAAATGGTTTAGGAGGATCTTTATGAGTTAAAAAAAGCAAACAACTTTCCACTCGTTTCCTTTTGACCCGTTACGAGATAAAACGTAACCCAAATCAACCATGCATGAGCAAATCAACCCAAATTGCCACCTCTACAATAATAATAAACAAGTAACTTATCATCAAACATTCATACTCACCCATGAAAAAGCAGCAGAGAATGCAACACCAACTCCTACCCAAAACAAAGGAGACCCTCTACAACCACAACCAAAGTCAACAATCACTAAAATAAAATATATGAAAAAGAAGAACAAAAGCCACATAATTACACTTGAGAAGATGGTGGTGGCACTGCAATCTGTGGGGCTGCACCAACTGATGAAGTATGCTGATTACTTGACTTTGAAATTCTAGCAAACCCATCTTCATTACACATAAAAAAACACATCAAGATTATTATAACTTTATAACTTAAAGAAACTAAATCATAAAAAGATTAAAACTTTATTGCAATTTAACAAGAGGGAATGCAAAGAATCACAATACTATTTGAGATTCTAGCAAACCCATTTTCATTACACATAAAAAAAACACATCATGATTATTATAAGTTTACAACTTAAAGAAACTAAATCATATAAAGATTAAAACTTTATTGCAATTTAACAAAGAGGGTATGCAAAGAATCACAATATTATTTGGAATTCTAGCAAACCAATCTTCATTAAACATAAAAAAACACATCAAGATCATTATAACTTAAAGAAACTAAAACATATAAAGTTTAATACTTTATTGCAAATTAAGAAAAGGGTATGCAAACAATCACAGTATTATTTGGAATTCTAGCAAACCCATCTTCATTACACATAAAAACCACATCAAGATTATAATAACTTAAAGAAACTAAAACACATAAAGTTTAAAACTTTATTGCAAAATAAGAAAAAGGTATGCAAAAAATCACAATATGATTGAAATTCTAGCAAACCAATCTTTATTACACATAAAAAAACCACATCAAGATTATTATAGCTTAAAGAAACTAAAACACATAAAGATTAAAACTTTATTGCAAAATAAGAAAAGGGTATGCAAGAAATCACCTTCTGATTTGATAACTCTTTGTGGGGTTGAATCTTGATGGCGAGACAGAGCAGAAATTGAAGTTGTTGATTTGGGGAGTTTGAAGGAACAGAAGGAGGGTTTGATGGAGATTAAAGAATGTGTTTGAGAGTTGGTTGTAGAACCTATAATTGGTTTAGGAGAAGAAGCATAAAGGGATAGAGTATCCATTGTATTGTGAGTTGTTGAAGATGGTAAAGACGCAAGATTCTGCACAAAATTGGGGATGGGTTATAGGCGACATCAATAACATCAATAACCTGATCAACTTTAATCTCAACAAGAGGGTTTTTGCCTTTTGTTTTCCTCACTTTTTTTTTAATTTTTTTTTTGTCTACGTTGTGTAGGGATGGCAATGAGTCGGGTTTGGGACGGGTTTAGGTAATCTCAATCCCATACCCGATTAGGTATGCTTGTCCCAAACCCGTCCCAAAACCCGTCGGGTTTATGTCGGGTAATTACCCATCGGGTGTCGGGTATACCCGCGGGTTTCGGGTAAACCCATTAATTTTTAAAACGTACCCAACGGGTATATCCGACCATAAACCGATCGGGTATCTATTGTATAACTACTAACCAATTACATTTAGAATTATTTAATATACGTGTAAATGATTACTCCGTACAATGTATGAATATAAAAAACTTAACTCATATAAAAACACTCTAAGACATTGAGAACAAATAGTATACACTATTTTTTGGTAATTTCTAGCACAAGATGGTAATCTAGATGGACAATTAGATATATTATGCATACATATTTAAAAAGATATATAAGAAAACATATTGGGAATCTAATCGGGTAAATGGGTATACTTTATCGGGTAATCGGGCCGAGTAAACGGGTATATCATCAAATCCCAAACCCGTCCCAAAAAAAAATAAAAACTAATCCCATACCCGGACCCATACCCTATTACCGAACCACAAACCCGTCCCAAATGTGTCGGGTTTCGGGTTTACCCATCGGGTTCAGGTTTGATTGCCATCCCTAACGTTGTGCAAATTTTTTTTTCATTTTCTTCACATATAATTAGAAAAAAATAATTAAATCACAACAATTCTTACTTAAAAACCATATTAGCGTAGGTGAGCCGTATCAAACAGTGGTTTTATAGGTTTTCACGTGTGTACGTTATTACTTATCTGACTGTTCTAAAAAAAATAGGTAAATAAGTTAGACAAGTAAGTTTTATGGTTTGAATCTTTTCTTTTAGAAAAATTAGATTTGTTTTAATTATATATTTTTGAAATCATAATATCTTTGATGCTTTTTTAGAACAGCCAATATTAAAAGACATTAAAAAGTCTGATTAAGAGGGTGTTTGGGATTGAGTTTGGAAATGCAAAAGTACTTTTGGTTAGAAGTGTTTATTGGCTTATGACTTTTTGAAAAGGAGTTTTAAAAAAAGTGTTTGGATTAGATTTTGGGATAAGAAACGTTAAAAAGTCAATAGATTGTTTTTTAAGTGTTTTGCTTAACTCATTATGAATATTGGTTGTATGGGTGGTAGATTTGTAATTTTTATCCAAAAGTCAAAAGCTAAAAGCCAAGATTTCTAACTTCTCAAAAACAGTTTTTCCACCCTTAAAAGCCAAAAGCCAAAAGTCAAAACAGAAAGTGCTTTTGAGTTACACAAACAACTTATTGACTTGTTGGCTTCTTGGAAAAGCCAATAAGTCAATGAGTTGTTTTGAAACTCAATCCCAAACACCCTCTAAATACATGTAAAATCACCATTTTATCATTAACATTAAAAAGAAAGTAATATTTAAAAGTAAAGAAGGCTTATAGTTTTCACGATCAATCACTCTCAATCGGTACTCTAAAAGAGGACCTGAGGTATGCTCTCGGGGTATGGTGTGTGCCTGCTACTAGCCGAGACGGGTGATGGTGTTTGTGTATGTGTAGGTAATAGAGAGAGAGAGAGAGAGTATTTATGTAGTGTGTGTAAAATGGTGGGATCCATAGTTTACGGTAGTTTTGTTACCTATTAAGATATTATGGGGTAGTTTTAGATAATGGTGAGTAGGCAATGTGTGATTGGTGGAACCTAGAGTAGTTTAGGGTTAAACATTCCTTTCCCTAACATTCTTCGGCTAGAGTTGGTTCTTGTCATTGGATTTTCAATAAACTTTGTTTTTGGGATTTATGGAAGATAAATGCACCATACCCTTGTTCAATGTAATAGTCATTGCGAATCTTGAACTGCCTGTTCTGTAAAATCTGGAGAGGGGGGGTCAATACATATACAACTTTCGGTAAAATTACACTACGAAAAGAGCAGGGGAGCACGTTGGCCCATGAAAAGATCCGCCATTAGTAATAGACAAATGGATGTAGGACACATGTCACGATTTTATTAAAATAATAAAGATATTCTCTCTATATAATTTGGGAAATCGTAGTACCCGTACAGTGTAAAAATCCAAATGAAAATAACATAAGATACAACATATGTAAATAAAACGATTCAAACCATAGTCTTCAACAAAAGCATGAATCACGTTAATTGTATGATCTTTTGTGTAGTCTTCAACGAGATCAGTTAGCATATAATGTTTGATTTATTCATAAGTATATATTATATATCATAAGTTTAGAATAGAATAAAGGAACCGGTGTGTCCCATGGCAGTTATAGGTAGTTATTATAGTTTGAACGGTTGTGTTGTTTCACTCACACCAATTCATCTAGTATATATAGGCGTGTATATCATCATTTGTAAATATGCATTTTCACATTGTTATTCAATTCTCTCAATTACGATCCTGTGAAATCATACCTGTGACAATAATTGGCATCAGAGCATAGGTTAATCAGATTGTTCCATTTATCACGAAGAAGAAGACGTCCAGTGTAATCCCCTGTTTTCATTCCGAAAACAGAGACAGTCCTGATCGGTCGAACAAAGCGTTGGAACACATAATCAACGCCAAACATGATTAGTTCAAGATTAATACACGAAGTATAACCATTAAAAGAGAAGGAACAGAACCAGATTGAGAGATTCCGGTGAAACCAGAAAACTCCGACGAGACACCGGATTGAAGAGATCGAAACGAACGATTAAACGGTTATTTATCATCCTTCCCTTACATATTCTAAAGAATCGAATACACTAAACTTAATCCAATTCAAAGAAATCAAGTCAGAGTGTTAACCCCTGTTTTCCGATTGTTTTGTACAAAGTTTTTTTCCCGCCAAAATTATTTTCATTAAATAGAACCAAAGTTTCAGAATCAAAATCCATTTTGAACAATTATTATTTGAAATCAGACTCTGTTTCACAAGAAACATAAGAACATATCAAGGATTAAGTAATTCTTTCGAGTTCAAGAAGAAAGAACCGAAACAGTTTAAAATCTAGTATTCGATCATAGTTTTCTGATAAGGATTTAACCAGAACTTTGTTGTGAAACAAAGAGTATCGTTTGTTCCATCAATCTTTTGATCAAAAGAAAAAGATGAGAAGTTTTTTCCCGTGAACAAAAGGTTTGACTTTGGAAAGTCAATATATTATTTTTAAAGAAAAACGTAGGATACTGCTTATTTCGAAAACAATCGTATTTTAAGAGAAAAGTCAAACAGGTTTGACTTTAAGTATTCTGGGAGGATTTAAAAAAAAGGGAAGAACCATTTTTTAAAAAAGAAAATATATGTTTAAAAAAACAAAGAAAGAAATTATATGATTTAGAAAAATAAAAAAAAAACAAAAAGGGAGGAACGGTTCTGATTTGCCCTCCAACCGAAGGACCAGTTCTTAGAACAGTTGGTTTGATTTGCTTGACAACCGAAAACCCCGTTATTGGTTTTGATTTGTCCTGCAACTGAAAGCCCCGTTACTGTTCTCGGTACGCAACAATTGGTTTGATTTGTTAGACGACCGAAAGACCCAGTTAGTAGGTTTTGATTCGTCTTACAACTGAAGACCCCGTTATTGTTGTGTTAAAAAGGAATAGTTGGTTTTGATTCATTATAGACGACTGGAAGACCCCATTACTATTCTCGGAATTAAGGTTTTGATTCGCTACGCGACCGAAAAACCAGAAGAAGATAATTTGATCTGAAGTCATTCAGGCTGATACCAAATTAATCTCAAGCAAGGTTGATATTGGTTTGATCCGAGACTATAAGTTGATATCAAATCAATCTGAAACCAAAGAGGTTAAAGTTACGTTAGTGTATTTACCAATATTGGAAGGAAGAAAAAGAAGACACGAACAATGACTAAGGAAGTCATAAGAGAAGAAGGAACGTCAATGACCTTCCAATGCCCAACTCTAAGTTCCACGAATTACACTATTTGGGCAGTAAAAGTTAGAGAAATCTTCAACGTACATGGAATTTGGGAAGCAATAGAACCAACAGGTGAAGTCGATGCAAAGAAAAATGCCAAAGCTATTGTTTATCTCTATCAAGCCATGCCAGAAGAACTAGTATTTCAAATCGCTCATCATACAAACGCTAAAGACATTTGGGAAGATTTGAAAGCAAGATATGTAGGAGCAGACTGAGTCAAAGAAGCAAGAATGCAAACACTCGAATCAGACTTTGAAGCTCTAAAGATGAAAGACTCAGAATCACTAGATGATTTTACCGGCAAAATTAGTAAACTTGTCTCACAAGCCAACAACCTTGGATCTACAATTGATAACAAAAGATTAGTAAGGAAACTACTCAGCTCCGTACCAGAAAAGTACATTCAGATTGTTGCTGCAATCGAACAATTGGCCGATCTTAAAACTATGCCATTTCAAGAAGCTATCGGAAGATTAAAGGCATACGAAGAACGCATCAAGAAACCAGAATAAGGTGACATATAGACTAAACTTTTATTCACCAAAGAAGATGCGAAAGGAAACTTCAAAGATAAATGTGAACATTGTGGTCATGCAAACTCAAGTCAAGAAAATCAAGGACGTGGTAAAGCTAAAACTTGGAAGACTTTGAGAAACAAGGATAACAGGAGGTACCAACAAAACAAGAGCTATATAAGATGCTACAATTGTAATGAGTTTGGACACCTCAAACACGAATGTCCAAAGCTAAAAGAAATGGAGGAAGCTCATCTAATTCAATGTGAGGAAGTTGGACCAATAATGCTATAAGCAAGACGTAACGAAGATGATCAAGACCCTATTGCAAAGATAAATCAAAATTAGGGGGATAATGTTAGCATATAATGTTTGATTTATCATAAGTATATATTATATATCATAAGTTTAGAATAGAATAAAGGAACCGGTGTGTCCCATGGCAGTTATAGGTAGTTATTATAGTTTGAACGGTTGTGTTATTTCACTCACACCAATTCATCTAGTATATATAGGCATGTATATCATCATTTGCAAATATGCATTTTCACATTGTTATTCAATTATCTCAATTACGATCCTGTGAAATCATCCCTGTGACAATAAGATCTTCTTGTAGTCTCTTGGGCAAGATCTTCAAAACATAGAGTCTTCAACTTGTTCTTCAACAAGATCTTTTGTATATTTCTTGGCTGCAAGAATGAACAAACTAAAGTTGATGGTTCTGGCTGACGTATTGTTCAACACGCTTTCTTAAAATAGATTTCACGCCTTTACTAGAGACACACATCTGTCTCCCAGGGTACAACAGCCGAAGTAGTCTGTATTGCCGGAGAAGGCCATGCACCCGAGGTTACACCGAGTAAAATTGTAGTGTTCGAACTTGTAGAACAGATAAAAGTGTAAATAGATGGAATTAAGTAAATAGTACCTATCTATATAATTTCTTACTATATAGGTTTTCAGGTACTACCTATTAAAAGATTCTTCATGCATATACTTGGGTTTTATTTTTCTCTACTATTCCTTTTTCCACTAAAATGAGCATAAAACCGGCTCACTAAATTAGAGCAATAAAAACTCTAATAAAACTAATTAAGTGACATAATAAAACTCTACTGAGAAGTTTTGAAGAGTCCATTAATAATATCACAAAATTAATTCCATTCATTTTTTAATTTCCAATAATCCCCACATGAATGGAGATTAATCAAAACACACAAACTTTTCAACGCAACCTCCACAGTTAAGCATTGCAGGATAGGTAGGTATTGGCTTTGAACCTTCCTTTGTGAAACATACTTAGTCTCTTAGCGGTTTTGTACACGTGATGTCCTTAAACAAACTCCCACTTATGTAGACGATAATACACTTCATACAATACTCTCATTAGCCGGGCCATCCCCGCACTTTCGTGTTCAATAATGGTCATGGACACGTTCCTGGTTCTGCGAGAGCTCTAGGAATTGTATCGACAACCCCATTCGAAACGACCCCACTTCTCTCTAACATATGTGATTTTCTTTAAATCATTAAAAGCATTATGGTTACAAGGATTTACCCAATGGAGAAGAAGAGAAGACAAAGTGACGATTGCTTTCTTTTTAGGGTTTACCAACATATATCCTATTAGTTTTTCGCGAAAAGCAAACATGAGATAATAAATCCAGTGTTTCACTAAGATCTCGAATAATGGTCCCGAATTCAAGTTGATTCTATTTTGCCTCTTCCTCAGAGAAAGACGATCAAAAAATTCCCAACCATGGTTCTTGCGGATCAGATCATCCCTATAATATACAAAGACAAACTCCAGATATTTGAGATCTTTCTCTTATATACTCATCACCAATACATCACAGGTTTCATCATGACAGGAGCTTTTGCTCATGGAGCTATATTTTTTATTAGGGATTACAATCCGGAACAGAATGAGGATAATGTATTGGCAAGAATGTTAGAATATAAAGAAGCTATCATATCTCATTTAAGTTGGGCCAACCTATTATTGGGTTTCCATTTAATTTTTTAATTGAATACTATTTTAACCCTTAGTGTTACAAGTTTGGTCAGATTTGACCCTCAAGGTTTTTTAATTTGTTACAAAGTGTTTTACGTTTTATATATTGATCTTACTATTATTATTATTATTATTATTATTACATGTATTCTGTAATTACCGATATCCCACCGATATTTCATCGCGATAACTGATATTTCAAATATCGGTCCTTGACCGATAACTGATATTTTATTAGTTCATTAACTGCTTAGTTAACCATAATCATAACCGCTAGTTCGGTTATGGAATTTTATTAACTATAACCATAACCGAACTTCAATTATGGTTACTTGGTTATGAATTCGGTTAGGGTTATTTCGGTTATTAACCAAAAACAACCGAACTAACTTTTGGCTAAAGTATAAAATTAAAAACCAATGAGTAAAAAAACCGGAACCTACCCATGTTGGACTTAGTTTGGATTATTTTTTGTAAAGTAATCAAGAATACACTTTCTAGTTATACTACTAATGTGGGTTCTCCTTTAATAAGATATTAACAAAAAACATACTTAAGCCTTTAATTACAAGTTTAATACATCATAAAAGAAGAGCACTACATCAAAGATTCAAAGATCAATTTGTTAATAACATACTTTTATTATAGTAAAAAACCTCTACATAGATAATGTAAAACATAAGTCTATTACATAAGCTTAAGATTACAAGTTCGGTTATATTGGTTAACCAAAGCTACATAACCATAACCACTCGGTCAGTTAAAGCCATTTCATTACCATACCCATTAATTATGTTGGTTATCGATTAAAATCAGTTAATTTGCTCACCCCTAAGCAAGGTTGTAGAACTCGCTAGGCGCTAGTCGGCCGGTGAGGTACTGACTAGGGATTAATCGGGATTAATCAGGATTAATCGGATTGGATTTTTATATATCTTTTTCCAAATTTATACATATATAATGTTAATTTTATATCTTATACGTATAAATTTAGAAGTTTAGGGGCCAAATATAAACTAGTGAATATGGATTGGGGTTAAATATTAAAATACCTAAACATAAATAACCCTAATCACATCCATCGTCCACCATATCCCGTTTTTTCCTCCCATTCATTATTTCATCGTACGGAACCTTCAAACACAACTAGGGTTCATGGAGTTTCATCGATTTTGTTTCTAAATCATGGATTATCATCCAATTTTGACGTAAGAACTTGTTTAATTTGATCAAATTGCTCAAGTTTTGACCAGTTCGAATTCATTTTTGATCTAATTTTGAGTTTTTAAGGTCCGAGTAGGACGAATTTGGTCCGACTAATCGGTGATTAATCGCGATTTTTACAACCCTGGACCGCCACCGATTAATTTAGTGATTAGCTCAAAATTAATCAGTAAAGTGGGGACTAGCGATTAATCACCAATTAATCGGGATTTTTACAAACTTGCTCCTAAGTAATACGCCCCTACTTGGAATGTCAAAATAATTTTTTTTTTGTCTGGCTTCACTGTAACCGTTCAACAAATCAAAGATTTAAATTTTTACAAAAATCTACTTTAAGGGTAAAAGTGTACTTTCACAAACATAAGCATTTACTACAGCAGAGAAAGCATGGGCCAGGAGTGAGGTTCTCCTCTATCACTTCCCAGTTTTATATATAAAAAAAATAATAATAAATAAAAGGGATTTTATTTTAGGGCTCATAACATCACCACATACTCCACAGATTATTATTGCTCACCAATTTCACAGATCCACAGATGCAAATTTGCAGGTAAAATCTTTCAAATTTGCAGGTAAATCTTTTCAAGAACTTGAATCTTGAAAATCTTGTTATTTGTTAGATGATTGCTTGACCCTTTGATTTGGGTATAATAAAGTTCAAATCTTGACAGTTATTATTGTTGTTTTACTATGGCTGATGAACCCCTTGTTGAGATTACAGACCAATCTTTAATAAACTTAACACAACATCAGTTTCAGCCTCATGAACATAACCAACAGGAGTTACAGGATCATCAGGATCAAGGGTCACTTGATTTGATGGATTCTATTGATTTAACAAACCATGCTTTAGTTATAGGTCAAGAGTTTCCTGATGTTGAGACATGTAGGAGGGCTTTAAAAGATATTGCTATAGCTTTACATTTTGATTTAAGGATAGTTAAGTCGGATCGTAGTCGGTTTATCGCTAAGTGTTCGAAAGAAGGGTGTCCGTGGCGTGTGCATGTTGCCAAGTGTCCGAATGTGCCGACTTTTTCGATTAGGACGCTTCATGGTGAGCATACGTGTGAAGGGGTTAGGAACCTGCATCATCAGCAGGCGTCGGTTGGTTGGGTTGCGAGGTCGGTTGAGTCGAGGATTAGGGATAATCCGCAGTATAAACCGAAGGAGATTTTGCAGGATATTCGTGATCAGCATGGTGTGGCGGTTACTTATATGCAAGCGTGGAGGGGTAAGGAACGGAGTATGGCTGCGTTACATGGTACTTTTGAAGAAGGGTACCGGCTTTTGCCGGCGTATTGTGAACAGGTGAAGAAGTGTAATCCGGGAAGTATAGCTTCGGTTTTCTCTAGTGGTCAAGATAATTGTTTTCAAAAGCTTTTTATATCTTATCGCGCGTCGATTGTTGGTTTCTTGAATGCTTGTAGACCGCTTTTGGAAATTGATAGAGCTCATTTAAAAGGGAAATACTTAGGTACCCTTATATGCGCTTCGGCTGTTGATGCTGATGATGGTTTGTTTCCTTTAGCTTTTGCGGTAGTCGATGTTGAAAGTGATGAGAATTGGATGTGGTTTATGTCGGAGTTAAGAAAACTTCTTGGCGTCAATACTGATAACATGCCTAGGCTTACGATATTATCTGAAAGACAACGAGGCATGGTGGATGCTGTTGAAACACATTTTCCAAGCGCGTTTCACGGGTTTTGTTTACGGTATGTGAGTGAAAACTTTCGTGATACTTTTAAAAACTCGAAGTTAGTAAACATATTTTGGAGTGCAGTGTATGCCCTTACGCCCGTTGAGTTTGAAAGCAAAATATCTGAAATGTTGGAAGTTTCACAAGATGTTATTTTATGGCTTCAAGAGTTTCCGCCGCAGCTTTGGGCTGTAGCTTACTTTGAGGGTGTCCGTTACGGTCATTTCACATTAGGGGTTACTGAACTTTTATATAATTGGGCTTTAGAAGGTCACGAACTCCCTGTTGTCCAGTTAATGGAACACATTCGTCATCAGTTGACTACATGGTTTGAAAATCGACAAAATATGGGGATGATGTGGAACTCAATTGTTGTCCCGTCAGCCGAAGCAAAGATTCTAGAAGCTGTTGCTGATGCTCGTTGCTATCAAGTGTTACGTGCGAATGAAGTTGAGTTTGAGGTTGTTTCAACCGAACGAACAAATATAGTTGACATAAGAAGTAGAGTTTGTTCATGTAAAAGGTGGCAAATATATGGTCTTCCATGTGCACACGCTGCAGCCGCGCTTATATCTAGTGGGAATAACGCGCATGTTTTTGCTGATCATTGTTTTAAAGTGGAAAGTTATCGGGAAACATATTCGCAAATGATATTTCCAATTCCTGACAAAAGCCTTTGGAAGGATGTTAATGAAGGTGAAAAGGGCGAGACGGTAATTCGGCCACCCAAAACACGCAGGCCACCGGGTCGGCCCAAAAAGAAGGTTCTTAGAATCGAGAGTTTGAAACGACCAAAAAGAATTGTGCAGTGTGGTCGTTGCCATATGCTGGGGCACTCTCAAAAAAAGTGTACAATGCCAATTTGAGTGCTGCGGTCTCTGTTTTTCTAAACTTTATTATATCAGTTCGTTATGCTTTTCCGGCTTTTTGACAGTTGGCATAGAGGGCATAGAGCTCTGTATTTTGTATGATTATCAAGTTGCAAAAAATAATCTATATCGTAGTTTTATACTTTCTTTTGTTTGTTTAAATGCATGATCTTGCCCCAGAATTATGTACTCCTGTTTCAAATGACGTGTTTTCTTGGCTGATCCGAAGGATTTTTTTGCAGCATATCATACGCGGGACAGAATGTAAGTTGGCTTTCGTTTAATTTTCGTACTCCAGTTATAAGCTTATGTGCTTTACCATTGTTCTTTCACATGTTGTGTATGAAAAAAAGTAAAACTGCTGTAAAATAGCGAACACAATCATGTAAAATGGAGTTGGTGGCAAAATGGGCGGGTCTTGTAACGGGTCAAAATGGGTACGGGTCAAGAAGGGTAAATTTTGATATGCAATAGTATTTGTCCATTTTTTTCTAAATAATTAGTGTCAAAAGTGATAAAGAAATATACCATATCAGTATTATTATTGTTAAATGCATTAAATTATGGTTTGGGAAACTTGAAACCTTCTCTGTCGGTAAGACATGTTCGACGAATCACTCAATAGCGATTCACCAGTCGAAAGTTTTCTGTGGATAGGTTAAGATTTATCAGTCTAGGATATTGTGTGGAGCTTGGAAAGCTGCATTTTTTTTGCTAGAAACCTTGAACCGAGAACACGCCACAATGTGTTCACAGACTTTAGCCCTACACAAGCTACAAACCAACTGTAAGCTTGTTAAAATCACTATTCTCACTTGGTGATGGATTCAACACATGGTTTATAAGTAAATTTTTATGTGGATCACATAAACTAATGCTTGACCAGAAACAAGTCCGTTCTGTGAAGATCATGAGTTTCTGTTACTTTCATGGTAAACAAGTTGCAAGTCTTTACCAAAACAATATTGATTTGCATGTGTCAATAGTGTGAACATTATGAACTCTGTTCAACTTGATTTTTTTTTTACGAAAACGCGTACCATATCTGGCCGAGATTCATATATTCCACCACGCGATTCATACGTAGTGTTATGAAGATGGTTGGTTGCGCAATTTTTGACAAATCCAACATACTTATCCTTAAAATGATGGAAGTTTTGATGTGTAATCAGTTTTGAAAAACTATTACTCATCTTGCAATGATAGTTGAAAAAATCAAGTCAACCCATATTCAGTTAGTGTGTCTTTATTTAGCACAAGTTGCAATCAATTGACCAAATGATATTTTTATGATCTACCCAGCCATTTCAACTCTAAATGTCCAAATCAACTATTGACATCCACTTGAATTTTTTTTAAACGGCCAACAAATCAATCCGATCACTCACGAAATACCCATAGGACAAAGGAGTACTCCGAGGGTAACCTGGGTCCACCAATAATTTCACACCAGTTCCTGAGGAAAACCCGCCGCCCGAAGGCACACTGCGGTAAAACCCGGCCCACCAGTAGCATTTTGATGCCGGTAGGACTCAAACTCCCCACCTCCCCAAGGAGGGGTCACTCCACCATAAGAGGATTGGCACTTGAATTTTATTTATTGATTTTCAACAAAATGCGACTTGAAATATTGATGTTCATAACACATTTTGTTATAAAAACTATTTTTTTTTGGACAAAAACTGGTCTAAACACCCAGCACTCACGTTTAAATCCTTGGTTATATAATCAAAATCAAGGCTCGCTAACATGTTCTTACTAAAACTGCTTAAGCGAGCCAAGCCACTTAGTCAACTTTGGCCTTGGTTGGACTTGAGCTTGAGCTTGCATTAAACAAGCTAGCTTGGGTCAGCTCGACTCGTTTATTCTTGATGAGCTGAAATTCAAGCTTGAGTTGGCTTGTAAAAAGCTCGAGTCAGCTTGTGGTTCGGCGAACCAACTCACTTAAATTAAAATTAATAAGCACTCAATTTTAAACGAGTCGATTTTGAGCGAGAGTCAAGCCACTAGCTTCTTAAGCGGCCTAGTTCTAACCATAATATATGATGTTTCTAAGCTTTTGGATGCTATGTAGTCAAAAGCTCTCTATGCAAGGGTCTCTAGACGCTCATGCTAGGATTGTGCATCCCAAACATATGCAAGATTTTTAATGTTCTTTGGGCGTGAATAAGCATGACAGTGGAGTGCGCTCTAGCTAGGTTACGAGTGTAGGTCAAGCTGAGCCTGGGATCATCTAGGCTTGAGCTTGGTTCGTGGGTAGATTTTAAAGCTCGAGCTCAGTTTGTATATTATATATTATTTATTTAGCCTATTGTTTTAGGAGCTTAGCTGTCTATTTTGTTTTAGTTGTATGTGCAAGTTACCCCTTGCCTTTGTGTGTGTATGTGTGCATTTGTCTGTGTTATGATGCCATTATATGAATGTGTCTTATGGAGCTTAGGGTCTCTCTAAAAGCAGTTTCTCTATTATGTGGGATAGAGGTAAGGTGTGCTTATATCTTACCATCTTCAGACCATACTAATAGCTTTTATAGCTATGGATGAGATTATACAGGGTAAGATTGATTTATTTAGTTCTACAAACACACACACACACACACTTTATTCTTCGGGAGCGTCACGGGATAGACAAATATAATATTAAGTGATAAAATGTGGGTACCATAAAAAGAATAAGCCGTTTTTTTCATATATTTTTTTTTTGTAAATGATCAACACTCGATAATTCATAAAACCTACTTCTAATTCTACATGTGCACCTCTTGCTCAAGTGAAGTCTATGTGCTTAGACATGATTAATGAATTACCTGACTGCTAAACACATTGTGTTTTTTTTATTGTATGAAAAAAACCCACTAAAAATCGTATTTTTTTCATTTTTTTTATAGCATTATGGTATATACTTGTTGGAAAGATAACAAAACACTTGTTAATTTGATGTAATTTATTTTTTATTTTTAAAATCTCATGTATAAAAGTTATTAACGTTTAAAAATCATGGGGAGAAACATAAGAGAGGAAAAGACTTTTGGTGGGAAATAAGGGGAAGGTGTCATGTTTCACTCAAGGTTTTTTTTTTTTTTTTTTTTTTTTTTTTTAATAATCATACATAGTGTCACGTGACACACCCAAGCTTGTTTGTACAGTGGTCATCTGTTGCAATAATCCTTCAGTGTTTTTAACATCATTCAGTGCTTTCAACATCTGCTAAGTCATCATCATTGTTTGTCTTCAACGTCTGTTCTGTCCAACAAACCTTCATGTGCATCTGTTGAGTTGGTTTGTACAGTTGCCATCTCAATAGTGGTTTATGTAACAGATCTTGATTCTTCATCAATCGAGCTTCTATTACAGCAGACCTCGATCACTGTAAAGTCTGTTAAGCTTCTTTGTACTTGGGGAGAGTTTATCTTCAAAAATTCTATAGATTAACCGTGTTTTCACACGAGATTTACACCTAGTATATGTAATAAAAGAAAGCCTCTTTTGCTGACATGGTGTTCAATGAGGTCATCATCCCCAATAGATGCACATGAAGGTCTGTTGGACAGAACAGATGTTGAAGACAAACAGATGATGACGACTCAGCAGATGTTGAAAACACTAAAGGATGTTGAAAGCACTGAAGGATTGTTGGATCAGTGGTGTCTTTTAACAATTAAGTTATAGAACACTTATGTGTTTGCAGTTATATCAAAGTTATTTGCACAACGGAATGATAAATGTTCTAAGTTAAAGTATCACTTTTACAGGAGTTATTACTCCACCTTTACTATAGCAGTTAATGAGAATAAAAGCAATTCAAAGTATAAAGCAGTAAATGCAAGTATTGAATGATTCTCAGATGTGAAATGGATAATAAGTTATAAAAGCTTTGAAGGATTTCTATTAAAATCAAGTATCTAATATAGTAGGATAAACCCAACTATTTATAGACGAGTACAAACTGTTGTGCTAAGTAATTACATGATTATATTAAGCTAAGATAATGCATACAACAGACTGTAGCATTGGAACTTGTTCAAAGACTTTAACAAAACAATATAATACTAAACTACTGAAGTTGCTTGAGTCGGTTAGAACCTTCTGATGTGAAAGTACTGATGAGTGACAAACTACTGATGAGTAGTTTGTCTTCGGTAGTTCTTCAGTGAAATGTCTGGTTAGACTTCAGAACTTCTGATGCTTTAACTCTTCAGCACTTTGCTTTTTCTTATTCAGTACTTGTCTCTTTACTCTTCAGCAGTTCTATACTTAGAATATAATAGCAGAAATATGATTTGAACTTTGGTAACAAAAGTGGTTTCTTCAATCCTTTTTGTCCCTACAAGGATGACTGCAACGGATGTCATATATTTATTTATAATTAAAATGATTATATAATTTTATATAATATAATTCAATTATTTTTATCAGAGATTTAGGCTCATGAGCTGATTTAAGCTTGACAGCGAAAACCAACTTAACATAACGTGTTAAATGTTTTGAAGATGATACATGAACACTTTGGTTTTATAGGCTACTATTGCATCTCAACCGGGAGAGCTTTAATGATTTAGGAAAGTCGTGTAACAAACGTATTACTAGTCATGAGTTGGGACTACTCCCTTGACGAGTCTGTTGCCAGCAAAACCAATGACCCATGTTAATCAGCGGGATGAAATGGTCTACTCAGTGACGGATCTAGACCAAAATTTTAGGAGTAACATTTTTTTTGCTGCACTTCATACAATGTAAACGAAACAATCGATAATCTAATTATGTATTGATGGAGCTGTCAACATATTATTCTTTTTGAACTCTAAGGTATACATTTTGGGCCCAATACCTGTATCCGAAACCATACCCGATTTATACTTGAAAACTACTCGGATCCGGTTATACCCTATACCCGAATTCGGTTATATCCTATACTCGAATTCGGTTATATCCTATACCTAATACCGGTTTTTCTTTAATACCCGATAAAATACCGAAAATTTTTAAAATATATTTACTTTCAACTTTAGTATTTAGGTGTTTTTAAAAGTGCATATTATAAAGCAAATAAATTAACTACTAAATATCCTGTTGATGTTTTATTTTTTTCAACCTTTCTTTTTGATTTAGGACCGGGAAACAAGTTAACCGCTAGCTCAAGGTCGGTGTGAAAACTGACTCTATGTGCTAGGGGATGGGCACCTTGCTCTTGCAGTCTCATTTTTCTCCAAATAAAGCTTCTTTTGAATTATGGCACAACCGTTTAGGTCATGTTGCTTTTGATACTTTTTCTCTTTTGAATGAACGTGGTTGTTTGTCTACTGCCTCTATTTTGCCTAAACCTATTGTGTGTTCTCCATGTTAACTTGCGAAAGCTCATAAAATGCCTTTTAATTTGAATGAAAAACGTGCTTTACATCCATTGGATCTCGTTCATTGTGACTTGTGGGGTGCTTCACCCATTGTGATTAATCGTTAATGGGTACAAATATTATGTTGTGTTTATTGATGATCATTCGCGGTTCTTGTGGCTCTATCCCCTTACAACAAATATATATTTTATTCCGTTTTATCTACTTTCCTACGTTTAGTTCAAACATAATTCGCACGGAAAGTTAAGATATTTTAAAGTGACGGTGGTATGGAATTCGTAAACTAACATGTTCGTAATTTTTTTTTGATGAAAACGACACCTTTCATCGCCTCTCATGTCTTTGGGTGTCGTGTGTACCCTTATCTTCGAGATTATGCACCACACAAACTTGCACCACGAAGCATTTTGTGTATTTTCATGGGCCATGCGACTCAATACAATGGCTACAAATGCCTCGATCCGCAAACCTCTCGCATGTATGTGACACGACATGCTCGCTTTGATTATAACTCGTTTTTGTGTGTAGGTAAGTCTTCCTCTACCGACTTATCTACTCTTTTACTGTACCACCCATCATCCCCCCACCTTCTTCACCACCCTTGCCTCCTACTAGGCCCAACCAACCTCAACTTGATCAACAACCCCCCCCCCCCCCACAAATAACGAAGCCCAAACCTCTTCAGCCCAACCCTTTTCAGCCCAACCTAACACGGCCCAACCCAAGACGACTGAAGCAACACTCAACCAGGCCCAATCCTCTTCGGTCCATCCTATGGTTAGTCGGTCAAAGGTCAGTATTGTTAAAATCAATCCCAAACATCAGACACACTTGGCTCATGTTATGCACCACAATCTTTATTCAGCTTTGTTTGCTGCTTCTGCTCCTAAAGGTTTCCGCACCGCATCCAAAAGTCCTTAATGGATGATCGCAATGCATGATGAAATTCTTGCTCTTCAGCGAAAAAACACTTGGACCTTAGTATCAAGACCCACAAACGCCAATGTAGTAGGCTATAAATGGGTGTTTTGTACGATATATCACTCAGGTGGGTCGATTGACCGTCATAAGGCCAGGTTTGTTGCATAAGGTTTCACACAAATTCCTGGCCTTGACTTTTCTCACACGTTCAATCTGGTCGTTAAAGCTTCAACTGTTGGGGTTGTTTTATCCTTGGCTGTCATTAATCATTGGACATTTCACCAACTAGAGGTGAACAATGCCTTTCTAAACGACTCTTTATCTGAAACAGTTTACATGGAACAACCATTGGGTTTCATTGATTTGGCCTTCCCAAACCATGCATGTAAGTTTCGAAAGGCTCTCTACGGTCTAAAACAGGCGCTGCGTGCATGGTTTTAAAGGCTAAGGGGCTGTTTGGCAAGTGCTGAACCAGTAAGTGCTGAATCAATAAGAGGTCTGAATGGTTAAGAGGCTCTGAACCAGTAAGTGCTGAATCAATAAGAGCTGTTTGGCTGTATCTCTGAATGACTGTGCAGAATGACTATTTTACCCCTCTGAACTATTATGTGCTGAATGAATGTATCTGTTTGGCCAGAGTTCTGAATAGTGTACAAATTGATGAAAAATTGTAAAAGTAAAATACAAAACGTCATAGAAAATCCAAATTAAACATAAATCCTTTAACATCCATGGAAACATACGAAAATCCAAATACAAAATAACACAACATACGAAATCCAAATACAAATAACACAACTCTGCATACAATTTTAATTTGATGAAGCATTTGAAAGCAACTGATTAGCAATCTGGCCACGTAAAGAATTCATATAGTCAATACCTTGTGAACCCCACTCTATGTCATGAACTATCAGGCCATCATTTTCCCCACTTTGCATTTCATGAAACATCGTGTTCTCATCATACTCCATAAATAACTGATCATAAATATTGCATTTCCTTATAAAATTATGGACGGCGAAAGAAGCAATCACTATGTCTCTTTGTATTGGAAAAGAAAAGGGAGCCATTTGCTTTAGGATTGGGAATCTCGCCTTTAGAACACCATATGCACGTGCAATGACATTTCTGAGTTGTGCGTGAGCATGATTGAATCTTTCTTCCTTAGTTAACGCACGTTGTCGTCGAAAATCGGCTAACCAATACCTCGTACCACGGTAAGGAGTCATAAATCCACGAGTGTTGGTGTACGCAGCGTCACAAAGGTAATACTTATCTGTATCAATATCAAAACTATCATATAAAAAACAAATAATGTATGAAATGAACATTGAAGAATGGTTAAAAACCTGGTGGCGGGAAAGGAAAGCCAGAATTTGGGTTGAATGCAACTTCTTTTAAAACTCGTGAATCATGTGCAATTCCCTCCCATCCGGCCCATACGAATGTGAATATCATATCAAAGTCACAAATTGCTAATACATTTTGAAAGCATTCACCTTTTCCTCTTCCCCTGTAACGAGTCTGTTGATCAGCAGGCACAATCGCATGTATAAGCGTTCCATCTAAGGCACCTATTGCTCCAGGAAATATTTCTTTTAGCCTTCTATGTCGTTCGGAGTTATTTGCGTTTACATTGGAAGATGTTGGAACTACAACTTCTCTTGCGAAATTCATCATTGCCTTTAGGACCTCATGAAAACATCTATGAATTGTTTCTGTTGAGTGTTGGAACCTTCGTTTAACCATTCGAAAACGTTCATTATGTCCAATGACCATCAAAAACATAGCTAACTTTTCTTCCAAGGTTATTGACTTACTACTTTGCAACCAATTTTTTTGTTTAAAATGATTGCACAACAATATAAATGCATCACGTGAAAGACGCATCATCTCATGACATTGTGTAGAAGTACCATGCAATAATTCTTGCGTGTATTCATGACCGGTTAATGCCGAATTCAAGTCTCTTATCCTTTTAACATTTATTCTCGAGGCTAATGAGACCCAATACCAACAATAGATAATGAAAACTATAATCTCATCGTTCGAAGCCATAAGATACCTATCATAACATAAATAAACTATATCATCCACATAAACATCCATAAGATACATCCAAAACATAAACATCAATGACATAACATCCAAAACATAACATCCATAACATAACATCCAAAACATAACATCCATAACATAACATCCATAACATAACATCCAAGAAAAAAAAAACAATCAAAGCATAACATCCAAAACATAACATCCATAACATAACAACCAAAAAAAAAAAACAATCAAAGCACAAACTTAGTTAAACAATCCATACTTCGCTCCCGCATTCTTAACCCATTTCTCACAATTCTGCGGCTTAAGACGTACCCACAGTTTCCTAAGATCGGCACTCTCACCAAAAAGCAAAAGCGCAGTTTCGTATTTCGCATCCGAATCATCCCAACCCAATGTCTCCAACTTCGCCAAACATGCATCCATATCATCAGAAAGTGCTTGTTTCTCGTGAATCATCATTCCAACCAACTTGCTAATATCTTCACCAACATCTATGAGCTTTGACTCTAATGTTGCCTTATGTTTTCGTTTCTCTCCTTTTTCTTTTTTTTTTTGGGACCGAATACTTGACTCCTGACTAACACCTTTACCTGGGGAATCCACTTGAGTGCATTCGACATCCACACCATCCAAATTTTGCTCATTCACTTCCTCAGAAGGATGAGGAAGCGTAGCACTTGGCCCCCAACTATCAAACCCATTTGAAGTAGACCCCTCATACAATTGACAACAAAGCTCGGGGTAAGCAAGTGGCGCAGTTCTCAAAGCTTCTACATACTTGTTAGACTGTGTGAAGAAATATTTTAAAATACTATAATATTAATGAAATATACCACTACTAATTATTAGTATAAAACAAATACCTTCATCTCAATTTGCCACTCTTCTTGTGACAAGTTAAAAGTGTTTGTAACTGGATCATAGACATTCCCGGTTTTGTTTTTAAGCTTTAACCAAGCTGAAAATTTTCCTTTTACAAAATCATAGTGATTCTTCATTTGACGTTGGTCCACTATGAAATTGTTTTGAGTTTTCAATTTTTCAGCTACAGGTTTCCACGACGCTTGTTTAAGACTACTTCCTTCACGTCCATTAACGGTTACTTCATGAACACATGCTTCAAGAAAGGTTTTTTCAACACCTTCTTGCTTCCAATTAATCCTAATCCTTTTCGCCATTTCTTTGGATATTGGTTCCTAAAGATAAGGGATTTAAACCACCTCAATCATACCAATTATCCAATGTTTCTAACAATCAACATACAACATAAAGAAAACATGTATCTTTTTCAACATACAACACAACCATTCTACCATACAACATACAACATAACAATCAACATACTACATACAACATACAACATAACAATCAACATACAACATACAACATAACAATCAACATACAACATACAACATACAACATAACAATCAACATACAACATAACAATCAACATACAACATACAACATACAACATAACAATCAACATACAACATAACAATCAACATACAACATAACATACAACATGGCAACATAACAAAAAAAAAATTGAAAAATAAACTAAATTCAGAAAAAAAATCTGAAAAATATATCACCAAATTCATATAAATATCACCAAATTCATATAAATATCACCAAATTCAGAAAAAAAATAATAAAAGAAAAAAAATCTGAAAAATAAACAAAATCTAAAAAATAAACAAACCATAACAATAACCAAATAATAATACAAGAAAATAAACCAAATAATCAAAATCTAAAACAACCACATCATAATAATACAAGAAAATCGGTTTAAAAAAAAAAAAACGGGACCTGTACCTGTGGCTCGCAGATCTGCGGAGGAGGAAGAGTATGGCCGGAGAGGAGGTGGGGAGACGGAGGAGGAAGGCTGTGGCCGGAGGTGGAGGGCCGGCGGCGGCTGTTGGTGGTGAGCAGGGGGTTGGGAGCGGAGGGTTGGGTTGGAGGGTTGGGGGTGAAGGGTTTGGAAGGTAAAGAGGAAGGAAGGGTGTTTTGGTCTCAATATTCTTTCAGCGTTGTTTTCTATCTGAATGAATCAGACTTAGGGGTTCAGTTAAGAGGCTACAATTTTTGCAACCAAACAAGCTTGCCTCTGTCCGAATAAGAGGCTAGCCTCTTAATGAATCATTAAGAGGCTAAACAAACAGCCCCTAAGTTCATTTCTAGTCGGTTATGGTTTTACATGTAGTCGGGCTGACACGTCTTTAAGAAAGGAGATTGTCTCATGTACCTACTAGTTTATGTAGATGATCTTATCCTCACTGGTAACAAACCCGCCATGCTCACCAACTCATCAATCGCTTACATAATGAATTTGTCATTAAATATTTGGGATCTTTAAATTATTTTTTTGGGTTTGGAAGTTATTCACACAAACAGTGGGTTGTTCCTTAGCCAAGCTAAGTATGCTCACAACATTCTCATTGGTGCCGATATGGTTGATGCCAAGCCTGTTCCCACATCACTTGCCACAAACGACTCATTCACATCCACTGGTATCCTATCTCCGACCCTACCTTATATTGCTCGCTTGTTGGAGCCTTACAATACCTAACTATTATTCGGCCAGATCTAGCTTATGCAGTTAATCAAGCATGTCTATTCTTACATGTTCCAACCGACCATCACTTTCAATTGGTCATAAGGAATATTACGGTATGTTAAAGGCACAATATCACATGGTCCTGTCTTTTAGCGGCCTAAGCATACTACTATTTTGGGATACTCAGATGCAGATTGGGCTAGGTGTATTGAAACAAGATGGTCTACCTATGGTTACTCCATTTTCTTAGGAGGAAATCTTGTCTCTTGGAGCGCCAAGAAGCAACCAACCATCTCTAGATCAAGCTGCGAGTCGGAATATAGGCAATGGGAAATACCACAGCTGAAATAGTTTAATCACTCACTTACTACGGGAACTTCACGCCCTTCCGCCAGATAGATCTACGCTCCTTTGTGATAACCACAGTGCTTTGTTCATGAGTCAAACCCCCGTTTCTCACAAATGGCTTAAACACATTGATTAATATTTGGATTATCATTTTGTTGGTGAACTCGTCGTGTCCGGTAAGCTTTATACTCGGTTTGTTCCTACCAAGCTTCAACTGCCGGATATATTTACTAAAAGTTTACCAAGATCTCAATTTGAACACTTTTGAGACTTACTTTGTGTTCGTGCACCTCTGTTTCGCTTGAAAGGGGATAATAATATGCAATCCCGTTGATTATGCAATCCATTTCTCCCAAATCCCAATATCTTTGACTATATATTTATTGTATTGAATGCACCTTATTGTATTTCATTTTTACATGTATTTCTTATTAAGATGTAGTATAGAAGTCTTTTCCTCTCTACAAATCATTAGAGTTTTTCTCATTACACCATGGCCATACATGGACATAAATTTTCCTCCTCTCTGCTCAACACGTCCACTGCATCTTTTGCCTCTCTCTTCCACCTTTGCATCGATCCGTGAGCTCACAGACATCCCATTGCAGATGCTGCAAGGGTGACTTCTCCCAAATCTATATAGGGTTCTAAAAATGACACAATAAGCGCCTCAAGGGCCAAACATGAAAGTCTAATATTTACATTTCAAATTCATATTTTACAGATTGTTCATCCAACATTAAACATCTTTTAAATTAAAATTATATCAACATAATCTATACAATTTTCTTTTGTATGATTAAAAACAAGTTAATTATTCTAGGATAAATGGAACATTTAGGATATCACATTCTTCACTCACCTGTGAAATTCATTCATATAGAAGTAATCAACTTACCCAACTTATTATGGAAATCACAACTATAAAACATACTAACCGACCATGAATAAAAGCATGAACCCTCCACTAGATCCAGCCAATAATACCGAAGAAGAAAACACATATGTGATCCAAGTCATATGACCATACCCTCTAGCAAGAGTTCTCCATTTTTCTCGATCACTTCAAACTAGTTATTAAGCATACTTGTCAAAACATAGAACTACTTCACCAACAATGAGAACCGGTTTATTTAAAAGTTAATAATTGTATCAGCAAGTTTCTCCATATCCAAACAAGACGAGCCGTTGGGAGCTACCGCGGTTTCCGCGGTTTTCTTCCATTCCATAGCCTTCCTCCTCATTCTTTCACCCTCCTCTCCCTCCATCAACACCCTCACAAGCTTCTCTACTTCATCCCTCTTCACATTCTTCTCAATCTCCATTCCTACCTCCCACTCTTTGCACATTTGCCTACAATTTATTTGTTGGTCTCCAGTATACGGCCAACATATCATTGGCACCCCAGCTGACAAGCTCTCAATGATGGAACCCCACCCACCATGAGTCAAGAACCCACCAACCGCGGGGTGGTTCAACACCTCTTCCTGCGAACACCAGCTTCCTACAAATCCTTTCTCGCTCATTGCCTCCTTGAGTTCTGGAGGCAAAACCGCAGGCTCTCCATCCACTAAATCCGTCCGGATAATCCACAAAAAGTAAAAATTGCTGTTCACAAGTCCCCAACCAAATTCTACCAAGTCTTGTAAAGACATTACTGTTATACTTCCAAAGTTGACATACACCACAGAATTCGGTTCTTTTGATTGGAGCCACTGGAGACACTCGGGTTCTTCCTTCCATAAACTATATATATAGCTGTTTAAATTATCTAAGTTCTTGGTTTCCATTTCTGTAATTTGATTCAAATGTAACTCAAGAGGGCCAATGGTGTAGATGTTAGGAAAGATGGATTTGATCCCTTTAACAAGTCGAGCTTCTAGTTCTTCGAACGTATGGAGGATTATATGCGAAACGTTATCAGCTGATTGAGCGGTCTCTAAAAGATATTTAAGCGAAGGATCATCCAGTTTTGAGTATCGCTTAAACTCGGGTAGTTCTTTCAAACGGAGTCCTTCCATTCCAGGAATCCAATCTACTTCCATGTCAAAATATTCATTTGTCAAAGCACTTTCATCTGGAACAAACAATAAAGCAAGATCGTTTAATTAAGAGAACTTGATTTTTTGAATTTTTTTTATCACTCAACAATTTTTTACACATAAAACACACTGAACTTACTATTTTTCCTCACAAAAGTCACTCAACAATCTTTTGCACATATAAACCATTATACTTTATGTTTTTTTCTCATAAAAGTCACTTAACATTTTTTATTCACATTATATGACAAAAAAAACTCTCGTTGTAATCAAATAATACACTAGCAATTGTTTTCTAATTGGTGTAACTTGTTTGAAGTTTAATTCCTTAGTTCAACAACTTCATCGTTTTGAATTCTTTAGTAAGGATAAAAATATACATGCTACATATGAAACAAAAGAACCGTAAGCAAACAAAATCGGGCATAGTTCCAGATTTATGGATGGTAACGGGTCGGGTATGCCCGTCCACAATGCTTCGGGTTTCGGTATACCCGTCGGGCTCGGGTTTTTTTGCCATCCCTATCCAGATTTAGGTTATTTAAAATAATACTAATTCACAATTTGTTCATAATTGATATGTGGATGAACTTTTATGTGAAAAAAATTGTTGAAAGAAGTTTATTAGAAATAACAAAAAGTGTAGTGCTTTTTATGTTCAAAAAATTGTTAAGTGATTTTTGTGAGAAAAAACAGGAAGTCTAGTGTTTTTTATGTGCAAAAAATTGATAGGTGATTTTTATGAGAAAAAACAGAAATTATAGTATTTTTTATGATATTTCTCTAAATTAATAAGGGATTATAGGACGTTTTTGAGGCATGTTGGGACCATATTTGCTTATAAAGGAGCAAAATCTAACATCCATAAATATTAAACTTCTCTCCCTTTTTGTTTTTCATTAATTCTTTTAAAATATAATTTGATTTTTCTCTAATAACTTGTAATATTTAGATTTTAATAACATTCTGAATACCGATGTTTGTTTAACCTTTTATTTTTATAAAGTACGTGATATAAATTTTGTTAAAAACCAGGTACTCAAAACTTGTTTTTCATTTTCTTTTTATATTTGCGACATAAAAAATATTTCAATTTTAAAAAAACTATGTTTTTAATTAAATTTATATCGCAATGTCAAGCAAAATTTCTTTAAACAAAACCATGTATAAGATTTTTAAAAAGTTAAAAGTAAAAATCTTAAAAGTTATTTGAGAAACATAACTTATGTGTTATATAACTTACTGAAAAAACAAAAAGAAAAAGAAATAGATGTTGAGTTCTCTCCCTCTATAAGACTATCCGTTGTGGCCCGCGAGTAGCCTGCCGCGAGCCACAATGTGATCCACCTGGATAGCTCGGCCCATAACAAGAGTCAGCGACCGTTGCTGCGAGCGAGCCCAGGCGACGTAGCTCGTGTTAGCGGGTGAAAATCCAAAAGTCTTGGCCGTTGGCAGCTGGCTAACGGTCAAAAAGTAATTAAGTAAATTAAATTTTTGCTTGATTTTGATAAAATAATATGTATATAAATAGTGCTTTTGATTAACAAAAATAACATCTCATTTTTTTTATCTTCCACTTGATCATAAATGGCAAACCCAAATCCAAATCCAATCCCGGCCTCAATGAACCGTGTGCGACCACTAACGTGGAGTGTAGAGGAAGAACTCGCTTTGGTGGATTGTTATATTTGCCAACAAGAGATAGGAGATTACGAGCGAAACAAAAGTTTTTGGAAAGGGGTTGTCACCCGATTAAAGCGATGAATGGGTGAAAACCATCGTTAACTGATATGATATATGGAAAATATTGTTCCTTGAAGGCGAAGTGCATCATATTTGAGGGGTTCTACATGGCTGCGATGAACGCGAACCCGGGTTTAAAAGATGAAGACTGGATTGAAATGACTCGTAATGAATATCGAGCCATACACAATGATAACTACCCATGTGAAGAAACTTGGAGACTTATGAGAGGACTATTTCTAATATAGTCGTCTTCTTATGTTTTAATAATGGTTTGATGTTTTTATTTTATGCTTTTTTATGTAATGTTTATTTTGATGCAATGGAAAGTTTCTTTTATTTTTAGTTTAATGCTTTTTTATGTAATGTTTATTTTGCCTTTTCTTGTCAATGGAAATTAATTTAACTATATAATATATTTGGTAAAAAAAAACCCCGCTAACCCTTACCCACAACACCCTGCCGCGAGCAACCGCCGGCCGCTAACCAGTGCCACGTAGGCGTTGACGTGGTAAAATATTATTCGATAAATCTCCCACTTACCCACAACGGATAGTCTAAGCGAATTTGGCGAGTTTGAACTATATAGAACCCAAGCTTGTTTAAAAAACTTCTTAATTTGGTATTGAATGACAGGGAAAAACCAAACCTTTTAGTGGGATAAGTCCTTTTTCCTTGAGAACTTTCACCTGGTAAAACCCCATGAATCCACAAGCAGCCATGGTCCAGAAAAGGATGATTGGGATCTTAAGCATCTCGGCAGCCTTCATAGCATTTGTGTAAGTCATGAAACCATCACAAACAACACAAGTAACCGGAGTTTCAAGGCCGGACACAACATCAAGAAACGAATCATAGAAATTGGTTCCCATGTAGTTCCAAAGTTCTACTATGGTTTGAGTATATTCGACACCGTCTTCTGTAGAAGAAGGGGCACCATCAGGAACCGTTTTGAATTGAATTGTAGTATCCTCTAGCCAGCGAGTCCCACCGGACTTTACAAGTCGCTTTTGATTCGAGTGAGTGTTGATGAAGGTTACATCAAGGCCCTTATGGTTTAGGAGCCTGGCTAGCTTGAGCATACACTTGACGTGGCTTTGTGCCGGAAATGGTATGAACAACACATGAGGCTTCTTTTGATTTATTATGGTCATTGCATCCATCTTTGTTTGTGTTTTACACAATGTTGGATGGTATGGTTACCAAATAATTAATAACAAATTCACCAAGAATCCATGAAAGTTTGAAGCTATTAAAAATGATGATAATGGATAAATATATTACCATGAAAGTTAGAATACATCAATATTATATAACATTATTTATAAACTAAATTTAAAACAATTGGAATATGAAGAATTTGTGATTTTTTTAATATATTCGGCGTCCATTGATATAATCACTTTGTTGTGGTTCATTTGGCTTGTGTTAATTTTTTTATACTTACCTAGTAGTCAGTGATAACTTTTATGATGCCAGTCGGACCAAAATTTGAACCTGTCAAAAATGATGACAACAAGAGCATATATAGTCCTATAATTTTGTGTTGTACTAAAGATTTTGTTGGGATATGTATGTCATTACTTTCAAAATGGACAAAAAGAGACACCTCTTTTTTCTATTTTATGTTCTTGTAAGAGAATATATGGACGGCATAAAAGTAGTTTAGGTTGATAGATAGCGATAACATGTTCATGGAAAAGGTATGGCACATTTGAATGGACGTAAAATGGAAGTTAGAAAACTAATACTACATATCCGTTTTGTTTGAAGAGTTAAATACAACTCGAATACCGGTGGTTATATCCAATCCGCAGGTTGAGTCCCTAATTTCTGAATTTAGGTCCACTGGGTCCTCATGGTTTTCGATTGGTCAATCGAGCGCCTGGCTCTAATGGACATCCTCTTTCTGTTATAAAGAAAGTGAAAAAGACATATTACCCTTCGTTCTCTTTCATTCTGTGTCCCTGTGCTTTGTTGTTGTCACTCACTGGTCTCCCTCCTCATCATTCATTCACAACCACTATCAATGTCCATCACCACCATCAACCTGGGAGAAAGTTATCAGTATCATCACCGTTGTCATAACCAACTCCATAACAACAACAACCAACACGCAAGTGGGTCATCAAGATTAGGATTAAGAAGCACCAACAGTGAGATTGTGTAAGTTCAAGGCGGCACATTATCCGGTCAACTGGTCAAAAAGATCGGCCTGGAAACCCACATTGTCTGGTCGTTTGAATTTCTATACCTTAAAATTCATAAAAAAAAACTACATGGTCCTTTGACGTATGTTTGCCATATATGATGTTAACAAAACAAGAGGTAAGTGGGTTGTGTCTGCCAACACCAAAGGTGAAACGCAAAATCTGTATAGTTGATACATTCTAAGTAGTAATCTGACTAGAGTAACTATGACAACGAATTGCAAGGATCCAAAGGCAATAAGGGATAATTACAACCGAGCACCTAAAGACAAAGACAACACCGATCTAAACTAATTAACACACTATTAACTATCTCTAGCTTAACCTCAAAACGGTCATAAACATAAAGTATAGTTGACCTAGACATGCAATTCTAATTGATAAACACACAACCATTCAATAAATAATCACAAGAAGAACATGGCATGCAAGTTCAAGAGAATATGTGAATAATGGGCCAAAGGCCGTATCATCTCACTCCGGAATACATGGCTTTGGAGGATAGGCCCATCGGCCTAAGTCATCCGAAGCCCATTAAGCAAGTATAAATATATCCACTAAACCCTCGTTAAGAGGTACTGGTAAATCACCGATCCAAACACTTCTCTCTCTACTTTATTTCTAAGATACCCATACTTATTCTCAGGCCGGAGGGTGGTCACAGAGAGACCTTTCCCTCTCCACTGTGGCAAACCTAACAATGTCTTGATTTGTAGGTTTAGCTAGATCCCAGCTAGTTTGATAATCTTCTCTTCGATAGATCTCACCCTTCGAACCAATCCGGGATATTTTTTTTCCTCTTCACAAGTTAATCATGAAATCAATATTCAAACACATCACAATCAGTAGTAGAAAGATTCCTTACGAAAACATACATTAGCCAATTGATTAATAGTAAACCGAAAACAAACAAATTGTTGGAAATTTCGAATCTAAACTTCCTTTGCGTGCAAAGCAAGGAGCTAATAATTAACACGATAAGGTTTAGTTGTTTAAATATTATTATTATGTCCTAGAATAATATATTTATTAACAATTCTAGTTATAGTCTAATAAGCATGTTTGGCTATAAATACCATGTTGTGGGTATAGGATTGTATGTTCAAGTTTTGAGTTAGTTTCTTGATCAATAAATCGTTTTTGGGTGCTTAGCCAAATACGTGTGTTTTCTGATTTCGTTTTGTGTTCCATACCAATTAATAACACAATATTATTCCAAAGACTAGGTAGTACAAAAGGTTTAGCTACTCTTCATGTTTACAAAAAATCAAACAAAAAAAAAAGTCATAAATGTCATGATCATTCATACTAAAAACACCCGAAAGCTAGCAAAGTGTATAAACCGGACAAAAAGTGTCTTCTTGCTCCTAAACCTTCAATTCTTTCTAAAGTGATTGGTCGCATCTAGTCAAATGTGGTATGAGAACACTACACTCACACAAGAAGGTGATTGGCAACAAGTTTTGAGTAAAAGGAAGCTTATGCAGGAAAAGAGATTTGTTAGTAGGGAGGAGAAGCTGAGGAACACCACCTCCTTATTTGTCTCCAACCTCCCTGAAGATTGTATGGCTGACAGGATGTGGAGAGCTTTTCAACATCTTCCAAACCTGGAAGACTCTTTTATCCTGGCGAAGCGTGATAGGTTCGGTAGTAAGTTTGGGTTTTTGAAGTTTTCGGAAGTTGAAGACACGGAGGAATGGATTGAGATGCTTAAGGAGGTTAGGCTGGATGGTGCAATCCTTGGTGTTAACCTTGCTAGGTTTAGTTGTAGTGGAAATAAAAATGTGACCACAGTAGACCAGTCTCGGCACTAGGTCTTCGATAGATTGGTGAAACCTTTGGTGAACAACGATGGGCTTCTAAAGGGTGAGGGGAACCAGTGTTTTGGTCATGGCATCTCTGGAGGATCAAGATTGTTTAGAGAGGCTGTTCAGAATAGTCAAAAAGCGACCGTTGCTAAGTTTGAGATGGAGCTTCCTCCGATGGTTTCAGTGGCTAGAAGGAAGTGGGTTGCTAAATCATTGGTAGGGGAGGTTAAGGATGTGGATACTCTTAATAATCTTTCCGAACTGTCATCGAATCTGACAGCTTGGGAGGTCAATATCAAAGACATTGGAGGGTTGATGGTTTTATGCACCTTCAAGTCAGTTGAGAATGCTGAGGTATTTTTTGTCGACGGCTTCCGATTTTGGAAGTTTTGGTGTTCGAACTTGGTTGTGTGGGATGGCAATGTTATGGAATTTCAGAGGTTGGCATGGATTAATGTCTTGGGGGTGCCTCTGGCCTTCTGGGATAGACATGTTTTCAATAAAATCAGGGAGAGATGCGGTAGGCTGATCGTTAAGTCTAAGGTGGATTGTCTTGATCCGGTTTATCTTCGTGTCAGATTGCGGTTATCGTTAACTCAGGCGAAAGAATTAATGCTGAGGTTTCAATTTTCTCGGGGGACACTAGTTTTACTGCTTGGGTTGAAGAAGTTTGCTAAGACTGGTCCCCGTCGGTTCCGGGGCAGATTGTGTTCTATGAGAATTGCTCTGGTGGTTCGTCGGTGGAGGGTGATGGTCGGAAACTAAAATCGGTGGTTGTCAGGGAGGTAGAGGGACGGTCGGATTAGTCAGGAGACGATTCAGTTTCCTTTCGAATTCCTTGCATGGGGAAGACGAAGGATCAAGCTCCCATGCATAACATTAATTATGATGTGCAGACTTCAAGGTCAGATAGGGGTGGGGCCTACTGTGGTGGGACTGAGTATTTTAATAATAGTAATGGGCCTGATGTTGATATATTGATTTTGGCCCAATGCAATTCTTATTTGGAGTGTAATAATATTGCCAGCCTTGGAAATGAAGGCCCAGAGGACGTGATTCAGCCCAAGGATACACATACTTGTGGGGTACCTCAATTCATTACCCCTGACCTCTATGACTTTCTGATGTGTGAAATGTGTAGTAAATAAATCGGTCAAGTTTTAAAAATGGAAAAACCTACAAAACCACACACAAACGGCAAGTGTACCGGTCGCAGTGTAGCAGAGCAAGTAAGTCCGGAATATCGAACCGTGGACACAATATGGCGACTCTCGATACTAAACCTCTGTCGACTCCTAGCCTATTAATTTGGATTTTTGATAATTATTTAAACTAAATGCAAATAAAATAAAAGCAATTAAAATAAATAACACAGAGACAAAAACAGGAAACTAAGGACACTGGATCGAACTCAGATAATATCGAAGGCAACTACCTAGGTCTAGAATCCTACCCGCAAACTCACAACTCTCGGAATCGAATAATGGATTGGCTACCAGGTTTTCTAAAGATACGCCCGACCCAGGAAACCCCTAAAGCATGCTAGATCACCTCCCGGTCTCACTAACACCTCTCAGAAAATCCTAAGGGACGTGTAAATCACTGGTTACTAGTTCGGATCACCTCCCGGTCTCACCTCACTAGGGAATGCTAAGGTACTCGAAAGACTCGCTCACCTCCCGGTCTCGCTTGTCACAACACACCAAAAAATGTGAAGGAGTAATCTAATTGGCTTGGAAATAATTCGGAATTACAAGAATCTAAAGACACACTAGGCAAGGATCACCTCCCGGTCTCACCTCTACCCGATACCTAAAGATCTAGACAACCCGACACCCTATCACCTCCCGGTCTCAAAGAATGGCAGAATACCTAAGTCCTCTAAACTCTCAAATCAAGTTCCTATGGAATTAGACGTCAAAAACCATAAACTAGTCACAAGCACAAAGCAGGCAACCTAACATGCATCCATAACTGAAAGACATTCAACAAGACACATGTGGAACTATCAAAGATAATAAATTAGACTTAAATACGCATATGCATCATACCAAACACAATTAAATCTTTACCCAAACATAAGCCAATTATATAATTAAACGAATCCGAAAGTCATAAGAAAGCTAAGTATTCATGGACACGACCTAGGTAGCCTAAATGTTTAGCTACACATCGTCATGGAAAAAGATAAAAACATAGGTTCGAAATAACAAATAGTCATGGTCTCAATATTTATAACACAAAGTAATAAATATAAAAACTATAACGTTTAGTGATCAAACCCGATCCTTCAATCTTGAACCAATCCTTCCTCCCCTCTAATTTATTTAGTAGCTGCTGTCGTTGCTTCCTTCGAAGAATGCCCTTGGCGGCTGTGGTGACGTCTCCAATAATGTTCTTCTTTTCTTCGATATATATGCCTCCAAAAAATAATGTCTCGTAGGGTTTTTTTTGTTTTTTTTCTTTTTGATTTCAATTGGGCCGTCATGTTCTCTGACACAATTCACACTTTTTGATTATTATTATTATTATTATTATTATTATTATTATTATTATTATTATTATTATTATTATTATTATTATTATTATCAGTAGTAGTAATATACTCCTAGCTTGCTCTGGGTGTTCGCGATTCGGGTGTTTCTTGACTCGACCAAAATTCCTCAATCCTCATTTACGCTCCAACGTTCATGAACACCTGCTCTCAACTGTTGGTGTCTCGATTAAAATTCTTTCATTTTGAGCTCATTTTCTCCAAACACCTATAAAATAGTAAAATAAATAAATACATAATAAAAACGACATGAAACGAATACAAACCTGACCAAAAACTATACAAAATACATTGGAAAAGTGATGTGTTTTGCACCACATCACTTTCTTAATTCTGACCCGTTTGAACTCGATAGCATTATTAGAAGGGATGTCGAGAGAAGGGAGATGCTAAGAAACAGGTGTGTTTTGGACGAGCAGGTGGGTTCTGAGAATTCGGATGATGAGTGTCTGAGCGATGGAGCCAGAGATTCAAGCGATGATGTGCTGGCTTATGAGAATGAAGTCGATGAAACAGTCGGTTATGGGGAATGTTTGAAGATTGATTTAGACGGATTTGATAATCATGTTAAGAAGCTGGTCCAAGGGGAACGGGATGAAAGGAGGTATCGATGAATTATTTATCGTTGAATATTAGGGGGGTGTCCGATGTGGAGAAGCATTCTTGGGTTAGAGAGATTAAGCGGGAGTATAGGGTCGACTTCATCTGCCTTCTGGAGGCTCATCAAAGTGGGTTTTTTTGATACTTATTGTTCGAGGTTTTGGGATAGAAAACCTGGTTGAGTCAGCGTCGATTGATTCGGTGGGTAGATCCGAGGATCTTGTTACTTTATGGGACCTAAACAAACTAAAAGCTTCTGCTATTGTCAAATATAGGCACTTTCTTCTGGTTTCGGAGGAAATTGTGGGTGTTTCGGGGGTGCTTAACGTACTCAATATTCATGCACCTAATGATTATAGGCTGCGTAGAGAACTGTGGTCTAGTGTTACGGATCTGGTGTCATCGGGGCATGAGAAGTGGATTGCTCTCGGAGATTTTAACAAGGTGAGGAGTATAGATGAAAGAGTTAACTCGTCTTTTGATCCGGTGGTGACGACATGTTTTAATGATTTTATTAGAAGACTTGGATGGCTCGAATATAACATGATTGGAGGTAAATTTACCTATGTGTCCGATAACGAGAATGTGAAACTTAGTAAGTTGGACCGGTGTTTAGTTTGTAATGATTTTATGTCTACTTGGGAGAACGCTAGTCTTCTTCTCCTCCCTAAGCGACATTCAGATCATCGCCCCATTTTGTTTATTTGTGATTCTAGAGACTTTGCGCCTGCACCTTTTAGGTTCTTTAACAGTTGGTTAGGCGATAGAGATTTGGATGAAATTGTTACCCGCTATGTTAGTAAGATAAAGTTAAGGGGGAACAGAGATAAAGCGCTTTTGGATGTCCTCAAGGACATCAGGGTGCACATAAAGGAACGGAGGTCTAGTAAGAAAGAAGTTCAAGAAAAATTGCTCACTGATGTCTCGAAAAAGTTGGAAGCACTGGACAAGAAGGCTGATGTTTGTTTGATTGGGCCTAAGGAGAAAAGAAACCGGGTGAAGCTTAGAGATCAATTCATGAAGATGGAGAAGGATAAGGCCAAAGATCTCCATCAACGAGCTCGGGTCAATTGGATTAAATACGGTGATGAAAATTCCTCCTTTTTTCATAAAATGATAAAAATTAATAAGATGAATAACAAATTCTATGGCCTTACTATTAATGGTACTTGGGAAACAAGTCCGGGGGTTATTAAAGAAGCGATTAGAGGTTGGTTCAAGAAACAATTTTCGGAACCCATGAGAAGAAGGCCTCAATTTTCTGATACGGGGTTGCCTAAATTAACCACGAATGATGCGGAGGGGTTAATCACTCCTTTCTCTTCCGAGGAAATTTGGGCCGCTATTAAAGATTGTGATGGTAACAAATCACCGGGTCCGGATGGGTTTACTATGAAGTTCTTTAAAAAGTATTGGGAGATCTTGAAGCCGGACGTTATTAATTTCATGAATGAATTTTATGATATCGGGTGTATTAGTCCGGGGTGCAACTCTTCCCTCATTACCTTTGATTGCTAAAAAGGTCAATCCCCAAGACATACCCGACTATCGGTCGATAACTTTGGTGGATTCGCTTTACAAGATTTTATCTAAAGTGTTATGTAAGAGATTGAAGGGCGTTTTGGACAAACTTATTAGTTCAAATCAATCGGCTTTTGGTGGAGGAAGGAACATTCTCGATAGTCCGCTCATTGTTAGTGAGGCGATCTCGTGGGCTAAGAAGAGTAAGGTGAAGATGCTCGTTTTCAAAGTAGACTTTCAAAGGGCCTATGACTCGTTGAATTGGAATTTTTTATTTAGAGCCTTGGAATTTATGGGATTCCCGGCCAAGTGGATTGTTTGGATAAAGGGGTGCCTCAAGTCCGGGAAGGGCTCGGTTCTAGTCAATGGATCTCCTACCATGGAGTTCTCGTTCAAGAGAGGCTTACGCCAAGGGGACCCGTTGTCCCCTTTTCTTTTCATTTTGGCGTTAGAGGTGCTCAATATGTTTATGAAACAAGCGACTTTAATGGGATTATTTCACGGGCTGCAACTTCCCAATAATGGTCCTCTCTTAACGCACCTTTGTTACGCCGATGACATTATTTTCATGGGGGAGTGGTCGAGGCACAACGTCATTAGCCTCAATAGATTTTTGCAGTGCTTTTTCTTGACATCCGGCTTAAAAGTCAACTATGACAAAAGCCACCTTTTTGGCATCGGGGCTGAACTGGAAGAAACTAACCGGTTCGCGCGGCTTCTGGGGTGTAAAGTTGGCAAACTTCCTTTCTTGTACTTGGGTGTTCCGCTTGGGGCGAACATGAAGAGAGTTAAATTTTGGCAGCCTATTCTGGACAATTTCAACAAGAAACTCTCACTTTGGAAAGCTAGAAGTCTCTCATTTGCGGGTCGTTTAACGCTTGTGAAGGCGGTTCTTGGTAGTGTCCCCTTGTACTACCTCTCCCTGTTTCAAGCGCCTAAAGGGGTCCTTAATAAGATGGAAGCTTTGAAGCGGGATTTTCTTTGGGGAAAAATGGCGATCGATGTAAGCTTCGATGGGTCAAGTGGGATAAGATAATGAGGCCAAAGTCTCTTGGTGGGTTGGGTGTAGGGAGTATTGAAGACTTTAATAATGCGATGATAGCTAAGTGGTGGTGGCGCTTTAAGAATGAGTCCTCTAATCTTTGGGTTCAAGTCATTAAATCTGTGAGATCTGCGGATCGTTTAAGGGAATGATAGAGAGAAACTAAGTGTTTTATAAACAAAGAAAGTTTCGACATTTTACAAATGAAATTGTACAACCCTATTTATACTTATTGAATCGGTGTGTGTTGAAACATCACAACCGTTCAACTATATTAACCGTCTATAACTGCCATGGGACACACCGGTTCCCTTTATTCTATTCTAAACTTATGATATATAATATATACTTATGATAAATAAAATATTATATGCTAACATTCTCCCCTTAATTTTGATTTATCTTTCATGCTTCATAGTAGGGTCTTGATCATCTTCATTGCGTCTTGCTTATAGCATTACTGGTCCAACTTCCTCACATTGAATTAGATGAGCTTCCTCTTTTTCTTTTAGTTTTGGACATTCGTGTTTGAGGTGTCCAAATTCATTGCAATTGTAGCATCTTATATAGCTCTTGTTTTGTTGGTACCTCCTGTTGTCTTTGTTTCTCCAAGTGTCTTCCAATTTTTAGCTTTACCACGTCCTTGATTTTCTTGACTTGAGTTTGCATGACCACAATGTTCACATTTATCTTTGAATTTTCCTTTAGCATCTTCTTTGGTGAATAAGAGTTTAGTCTGTATGTCACCCTCTTCTGGTTTCTTGATGCGTTCTTAGTATGCCTTTAGTCTTTCGATAGCTTCTTAAAATGGCATAGTATTAAGATCGGCAAACTGTTCGATTGCAGCAACAATTTGGATGTACTTTTCTGGTACGGAACTGAGTAGTTTCCTTACTAATCTTTTGTTATCAATTGTAGATCCAAGGTTGTTGGCTTGTGAGACACGTTTACTAATTTTGCCGGTAAAATCATTTAGTGATTCTGAGTCTTTCATCTTTAGAGCTTCAAAGTCTGATTCTAGTGTTTGCATTCTTGCTTCTTTGACTCTGTCTGCTCCTACATATCTTGCTTTCAAATCTTCCCAAATGTCTTTAGCGTTTGTATGATGAGCGATTTAAATACTAGTTCTTCTGGCATGGCTTGATAAAGATAAGCAATAGCTTTGGCATTTTTCTTTGCATCGACTTCACCTGTTGGTTCTATTGCTTCCCAAATTCCATGTACGTTGAAGATTGCTCTAACTTTTACTGCCCAAATAGTGTAATTCGTCGGACTTAGAGTTGGGCATTGGAAGGTCATTGATGTTCCTTCTTCTCTTATGACTTCCTTAGTCATTATTCGTGTCTTCTTTTTCTTCTTTCCGATATTGGTAAATACACTAACGTAACTTTAACTTCTTTGGTTTCAGATTGATTTGATATCAACTTTGCTAGTCTCGGATCAAATCAATATCAACCTTGCTTGAGATTAATTTGATATCAGCCTGAATGATTTCGGATCAAATTATCTTCTTCTGGTTTTTCGGTCGCGTAGCGAATCAAAACCTTAATTCCGAGAATAGTAACGGGGTCTTTCGGTCGTTTAAAACGAATCAAAACCAACTATTCCTTTTTATCACAACAATAACGGGGTCTTCGGTTGTAAGACGAATCAAAACCTACTAACTGGGTCTTTCGGTCGTCTAACAAATCAAACCAATTGTTGCGTGCCGAGAACAGTAACGGGGCTTTCAGTTGCAGGACAAATCAAAACCAATAACGGGGTTTTTCGGTTGTCAAGCAAATCAAACCAACTGTTCTAGGAACTGGTCCTTCGGTTGCAGGGCAAATCAAAACCGTTCCTGCCTTTTTGTTTTTTGTTTTTTTTTAAATCATATATTCTCCCTTTTTTTAAATCAGTGAACAAAACTTAAAAAAACACTGATATATTATTTTCAATATAACCCTTAATAATATTATAATACTTTGTGTACTTTGACTTTCCAAAAAGTCAAACTTTGTCCACAACAATACTTACTGCCCAATCGATCAAGAAAAAAAATTATGTTTGGGATCGATCAACTAATGGAACAATCAACACTGTTTGTTCCACGGCAAACTCTGATCTTTTTTCTTAACAGAGATGTAATCGAATACAGAAGAAATTTTAAAGTTTCGGTTCTTCCAAATTGAATCCGAAAGGATCTTAATCCTTGATATGTTGTTGATGTTTTTTTTTTGTAAAAACGAGTCTGATTCGAAATAATAATCCTTCAAAACTGATTTTGATTCCAAAAAAATTTTCTGTTTGACAAAAGTTTTTGGCGGGATTTTTTTTATACAGAACAAGAGAGAAAACAGGGGATGATATGATTGACTTGATTTCGAATTGGATTAAGTTGTTTGTATTCGATTATGATAATATACGACGGGTAGGGATAGTTATAACCGTTTAATCGCGTTTAAACGATCTGTTCGTCGGTTCCGGTGTCTCGCCGGAAAGTCTGAATTTCGCCGGAATCTTTATCCGGTTCTGTTTCTTCTTCTATGAACGGTTAATCGATTATGTTTTGATCTTCTAATAACCCTGGTTGGCCTTCGATTCTTGTTCCAACTTTAATTGATCGTTTTTTTTGTGTCTCTGTTTTTCGGACTGAAACAGGGACCAAACTTTTGATCTTCTTCTTCTTCGTGAATGATGGAATCGTCTGATGAACCTATTGCTCTGATGCCAAATGTGAGATCTCAGGATCGTTTAAGGGAATGATAGAGAGAAACTAAGTGTTTTATAAACAAAGAAAGTTTCGACATTTTACAAATGAAATTGTACAGCCCTATTTATACTTACTGAATCGGTGTGTGTTGAAACATCACAACCGTTCAACTATATTAACCGTCTATAACTGCCATGGGACACACCGGTTCCCTTTATTCTATTCTAAACTTATGATATATAATATATACTTGTGATAAATTAAATATTATATGCTAATAAAATCGATCCATTTCTTGGCATACAATAAATATGTTGTTCCTGTTAAAAATAGTGTTCCAGGTATTTGGAAAGATGTCTGCAGTATTGAAGGAAGGCTGGAAAAAAGGCTTAAGTTTAAAAAAGAAGCTGATTGTCAAGATGGGAAACAGGGCCAAAACACTTTTCTGGATCGATGCTTGGGCGTCAGAAGTCTGTTTTAAAGATTCATATGCGGACCTGTTCAAGATTGCAAAAAATAAGGAGGCGTCGGTGGCGGAGTGCTTCGTGGTGAATGGGTTGGTATCGGGTTGGGGCTGGGAGTTTTGCTGTCACTCCGGCTAGTTTAGTGGAGCTGAATCAACTTAGCTAGTGCAACGCCTTTAGTTCTACAGCAGGTCCATCTTAATGATTCGGAGGACGGATGGGTTCTTGAGAATAAAGATGGTATTCCCTTTTTCGGCTAGAGATCTGCGATTCAACGCTGTTGCCCACGGTCTTTTTCTGGATAATGAGAAGACCTTTTTGTGGAACTCTTGGGCTCCTTTGAAGATAAATTATTTTCTGTGGAGGGCTGTCTCGGGTAGGATTGCGACCAATATCGAGCTTTTGGCTCGTGGCGTTAACCTAGGGAATGCGACCTGTGTTAGGTGTGGGATTGGTGACGAGGACGTCGACCATGCCTTGGTTAGTTGTCTTTGGGCTAGATCGATTTGGTGGTGCATCCTAACTTGGCTCAAAATCCCTTGGCCGTCGGGATCTTTTTCTGTTTTGGAGTGGGTCAAAGAACTAAAGAAAGCGCCGGGATCTAAGAGGTGGAAGAGGCTTGTCTACATGGTTGTGCTTGCGACCGTTTGGAGGATTTGGTTGGCTAGAAACGCTAAGGCATTAGAAGGAAAGTTCATTCCGGTTTCTGCGACAGTGGATCTCATTAAAGAAGATTCCTTCTTTTGGATTTCTCATAGAGCGAAACTTTCCACGATCTCTTGGTCTGATTGGGTTTCCTTTGATGTTTCAGCTCTGTTGTAATTTTGTTGGCATTTTGTTTTGTGTTCTTTGTACTTTGGTTGTTTCCCAGCCTCTTACTGACTCTTTATATTCAGCTATAAAGTGTTTGCCATTTTAAAAAAAAAAGGAACTTAACTACTTAACATAACCACTACTTCAGTATTTAACTAACACCAACTTCTAAGTTCTTTGGAAATACTAACAAATTCAACTGGCCCACTCAACGGCTGACTCACTAACCATATAAGTTATTCTCTTAACAATAATTTCAAATTTGGAGAATATATTTAGCATTTGATCAAACTTGTAATGGGTAAAAATGACAACTAAGAATTCCATATGTGTTTTGAGATATATAATCCCAACTTCTTGATTGTTATTACAATGTGTAACATATTTCAACTGGTATCTTAGTTTCTAGAAAGCATACAAATTTCAGTAACAAGCTCATCGACATTCAAAGATGACGAGCCATTAGGACTCGTTGAGATTTCTGCCATCTTCTTCCACTCCATAGCCTTCTTTCTCATTCTCACACCCTCAACTCCAACCATCAACTCCCTTACAAACTTCTCCACTTCATCTCTCTTCACATTCCTCCCAATCTCCATCCCAACCTCCCATTCCTTGCACATTTGCCTACAATTCGTCCGTTGGTCACCTGTAAATGGGCAACAAATCATGGGCACCCCAGCAGTCAAACTCTCAATGACCGAACCCCACCCACCATGTGTCAAGAAACCACCAACCGAAGGATGGTTCAAGATTTCCTCTTGTGAACACCAGCTTGCAATAAAGCCTCTCCTTTTGATCACCTCCTCGAGTTCTTGAGGCAAAATTGCAGGTTCTCCATCAATCAAGTTTGCCCGTATAATCCAAAGAAAATACTGGTTGCTGTTAACAAGTCCCCAACCAAATTCTACCAAGTCTTGCAAAGACATCATTGCCAAACTTCCAAAGTTGACATACACCACAGAGTTCGGTTCCTTTGTCTGGAGCCACTGGAGGCACTCGGGTTCTTCCTTCCATAAACTATAACCACTGAAATTCGAATTCTTGGATTCTTTTTCTCTAAGCTGATTTAACAACAACTGTAAGGGGCCAATTGTGTAGATTTTTGGAAACATGGATTTAAGCACTTTGACGAGACTACTCTCTAGTCCATCAAAAGTATGAAATATCATATGTGAAGCTTTATCAGCCTGAACTGCGATTTCCATCACAAATTCTAATGCCCAGGCTTTGGGTTTTAAACCAAAGATATGTTCTGGTAGATCCCTTAGACGTATCTCTTTCATTCCCGGAACATCTACCGGGGTATGAAGGTATGCATTTGTCAAATAACTTTCATCTGCAAAATAAATCAAGTTAGATTAATCAAAGTTTCCAAGGAATGACAGCTATAGCTTTTTCTTTATTTTTTTTAATTAATTTTTGTATGCTTAGGTGGTTTATCAATGCCACCTTCATTTCTAGATGATTTTCATAATCACAAGCAAAAATAAATAAGTCGCGAGGGAGGGGGGTTCTCAAGTGATTGATTGTAGATCGATGACCATCAAAGATACCAAAGGGCCTTTGGCCTGGTGGTATCAATGTGTTGGATAAGGTTTTGCCTATTCAATTGGTGACAAAAAAATTAGCCATTAAAAAAAAGTATTGGGATAGCACATAAACATACGAAAAACAAATCTACTAAAGACCTTTAAGTGGAACAAGTCCTTTTTCCCTTAGAACCTTTCCCTGGTAAAACCCCATGAAACCGCACGCAGCAAATGTCCAGTGAAGGATGATAGGAACTCTGAGCTTCTCAGCTGCATAAGGCGTTTTTGCGAAAGTCATGATGCCATCAGAAACAATACAAGTGACTGGATCCTTAAGTGAGGCTGCAAGGTCAAGAAAGGAATCCAAGAAATTGATTGCTAGGTATTCCGAAACTTGTTGGGTGGTTTGAATCTGTTCTTCATCGCTGTCTGATGTTGAAGGGAGTCCATCAGGAACTGTTTTGAATTGAAGACCAGGAGCGTCATCGAGCCAGCGAATCCCACCGGATTTCACAAGTCGCTTATGATTTGATTGGGTATTGATAAATGTGACATGGATGCCCTTGTGGTGCAGAAGCCTGGCTAGTTTGAGCATACACTTGATGTGGCTTTGTGCTGGAAACGGTATGAACACCACATGAGGCTTCTTGTGGTCAATTATGGGCACTGCTTCCATCTTTGTTTGTGTTTACAATGTGTTTATGGTGAAGTCTTCTACATAAATGTCTTCAAATAATGTCATACTCCTATCTAAACTCTAAAGCATTATATTATATTATCTATAATAATGTTACCATATATTTAGTTGTTTGTCCCTCACTACCAATCATTACCATTGAAAAGAGCTTTATTAATTTATATGTGATGCCATCCAAAGTAGCCAGTGGCCCTTACTGATTCAAATATATTAATTATACATGAGATATAAGGTAGTTAAACGAGTTGTGTTATACAAGTTGTGTTCATGTTTAGAACTTGTGTTGTTTGCATCCTATTTAAAGACTTATTAAACCTGTTAAGACGTGATTTATCAGCCTCACTTAAATGTTTATTATTTGTGCATGTGAGATGATATGTCACGTTATAACTTATAATAAAGTATTTGGTGTCGTCAGAAATTTGTTGGCACATGTATGTCAATATTATGCAGTTAGGTACCTAATGTATTTTAATATGTTGAACAAGACAAAATTATCAATTTCTTTTTTATTGTCTTGTAAGAGAATATATCGACGGCACAAAATCCGTTGGAAGTGTATACAGATTGAACATATAAATATGATAAAATAGGTTCATATCAAAAGTTGTAAGTTTCAAATTTTGTGGAGTTTTACTGTATATATAATTATATACTTAACTATATGATACATGTGTGGTTTGCACATATAATATATACATGTGTGGATCCTCGTGAGCCAAAACTAAAATCAATGTTGTTAAACACGGGTCGGACCGGGAACCAGAACCTGACCCGGTCCGGCGTCGAACCGGTCAAGCATCGACCCATTGAACTGTTTGTTTTTTTTTGGATTTTGTTGGGTTTCTTGGGCGGTTCATGATGAACCGGCCAGACTGGCTAGACCGGTACCGGTGGGCGCTCGGGTTCAACGTCCAATTCGGTTTCTGAAACAAGGGGTGTGCATGAGTCGGTTTGGTTCGGTTTTTACCATTAACTTTAACCATAACCAAACTTCGATTATGGTTAATCGATTATGATTTAGGTTATGGTTATTTCGGTTATTAACCACAAACTTCAGCTAAAACTAACTTTCGACTAAAAATTAAAATCGCGTGGTCTACAAAATAAAAAATAGATGCTATGATGGTGGGCTTAGCTTAAGCTTTTTTTTATAAGACTAACAAGATTACATTTTTTTGGTTAAACTACCAATGAGGTATCCTTGTTAATAAAATATTTCTAAACGATAAAAAAACTTAACTAAGCCTAAATTTAATTCTTTATTAAAATAAAGGTTACCTACATCAAGAATGTTTTGTTACTAGCATACTTTTATCTTAGTAGAAAACCTCTACATGGTTATTGTAAAACACAAACCTATTACAGACTTAAAACTAAAACTAGAAGTTCGGTTTGGTTTTGGTTATATCGGTTAACCAAAGTTTCATAACTATGACCATATCCGCTCGGTCGGTTAAAGAAATTTCATAACCATAAGCATTGGTTATGTCGGTTATCGGTTAAAATTGGTTCTGTTATGTCGGTTATTGGTTATGTTTAATTTTGCTCACCCCTACCTGAAACATTGAGTAAAATTGCACTAATTTTAACATTATTTTACTAATATCTTGAAAATAACGTTAAAACTGGCGGATGGTCAATCACACATCATGAGGTGGTGTTGATAGCGAAAAACAAAGGGGTACATGCCCTAATCGGGGTTGTCCCGATTGCTAAGTGTTATGTGTCTTATGTCCAAAGGTTGATGAGAAACTACTATCGAGCCAGGTGTTTCACTAAAAAACATCTCTATTTCTACAAGGTAGAGATAGTACAGTCTATATTTTCCTTCTTCAGACCCTACTTTAGCTTTGCTATTGATCAGATTAGTGGATATGATGATAAAGACGATGGTTTAAATATAAGCTATATATATATATATATATATATATATATATATATATATATATATATATATATATAGGGTTATGATACTTTGAGAACCATAGTGAGTTGCGAGAACTAGAGAACCCCCCTTAGCCAATAAAATCATGACACATAAGCTTCTTAGTATTTTTATATTTAGGGGTATTTGTGTCAAAGCACACTTATGTCAATATCAAGTTGTGATCAAGTACAATTATGTGTTGATAATCCATGTTATAATATTATTAAACCTTACTGATATATGCATAATCCCAATGCTAGAGCATGGGTTAGTGTGATAAAAAAAACTCCCGCCATTTTTCTTGATCATCCCTTTACATATTCAGATCACAAAAACCCTTCTCCTTATTTATTACACCCATGCACACACTTTTCTCTCATCCTACTCCATTCAACAAAACACAACCCAAAAAATAAACCACACAAACCCTAAAAAAATGGAGAATCCAGACGATGGTGAGAACAATGTCACTGATTTTTTATCCGAAAAAGATATACAGGAGGTAGCTACTTTCCATAGAGAAAACCCACAATTGTCCATCAAACTAGGGGTGGCTGGTCCATCATCACAGGAAATGGGGAAAGGGTTGGCGGATGAAACTGATATTGGGGGTGCTCCAGTCATCCATCCAGGGGGGCTGTTTTCGTCTGAAGAGGTGGAGTCACCTCCTGAACCCAATGACGACACACCTATAAGTCACAGGGTGATCAAGGCTGAAGATGGTAACCTTCTTGTAGTCTAAAAATTCTGTTTTAATGTTGTTTTTTTGGTTTATTTTAGATGGGTTATGTAGAGGTTTGATTTTGTTTTTGGTGTTTTTGGTGAGAGAAGGGATGTTTTTGTTTTATACAAAAGCATAAAAGATAAAAAGATAGGCACCAAAACAATATGGGGTTGGGTAAAGTTTATTATACAAAACCTAGTTGACTAATATGGGTAAACTTTATGTTTTACACAGGTGTAAAATGGCATGTAAGCATGTTATGCTTTGTCCCTTTGTTTGTTATTTTTTGTTTTCTGTAATTTACAATGTGGTGTGAGAAGGGATGAGGTAAAGGTTTTATAGGAAGGCATAAAAGATAAACAGCAAAACCAATATATGGGGTTGGGTAAAGTTTATTATACAAAACCTAGTTGACTACTATGGCTAAACTTTATTGTTTTACACAAGTGTAAATGGCATGTAAGCATGTTAGGCTTTGTTCCTTTGTTTGTTATTTTTTGTTTTCTGTAGTTTACAGTGTGGTTTGAGTAAAAGTTTTTATACCCCACCTGATTTAGTAATATGGGTAAAGTATTTTTCTTGCACACAGGTGGAAAATGTCATGTAAGCATATTGTAGCCTTGTTCTTTTTGTTAGTTATTTTTTGTTTTCTGTAGTTACAATGTAGGTTCGCTAAAGTTTATTGTTCTTTACACAGATGTAAATGGTCTGCAAACATATCTACAGATGGTGTAAAATTGTTTTTTTTGTCTGCGTGCTGTGTAGGGTCTGCTGTTTCGTACTGGTTCACGCCTAATGGTAGCCGTTACTGGAAACCCATTGTAGATGACTCTGTGAAACCAAACATGGAGGCGAGGTATAGGGAGTGGGAAGATGTTGTGGGTATGTATGAGTCGTATGCTGAGAAGTGTGGGTTTTCGACTAGACTTGGGACTATAAAAAGGGCGAAGGGTATTATTACCCATAGGTACATCCTATGTTCGAAGTCAGGTAAACCGCAAACAAAGAGGAAATTTGACTCGTTAGATGAAACGTCATTGAAGATTAGGCAGTCAACTTTCCAGGTATGCGACTGCAAGGCTGGGATTAGAGCTAAGTTATGTAATGTTACGTCAATGTGGGAGATTTACCACTTTGAAGAGACGCACAACCACATGCTTGTTCCTTCTTACAACAGAGACTTAACAAAAATTGGTAGGAAGCTGGATTTTGCAACAAAAGAATTCATCCATCGTGTTAGTCTCAATAAAGTTGGTCCGACGGTAGCCCACAGAATGCAAGTTAGCTTAAAAGGCGGTCACCACAATGTGAAGGGAACCCCTAATGATTACAAGAATTTTGCTAAGAGTGTCCGTATGTTTATCGGCAACCGGGACTCGCAAATGATGATCGATAAGTTGGAGGACAGGGTTAAGAACCTACCAAACTTTTCATTCAAATACAGCGTTGTCAATGGTGAGCTCAAATACCTTTTTTGGGCGGACGAGATATCCAAGATAAACTATCAAGCTTTTGGTGAGGTGCTTGCGTTTGATGCCACATATCAAACGAACAGGTAAAAAACTTGGCATAAAATGTCTATTTTTATGCACTGCCTATATATTTTTTTTATTTTTGTGTATGATGGCGACTTTGTTTTTTTTTTTCTGTCGCTTGTTGCTTGCCGCCGTAGGTACAATCTTATCTTCGTCCCTTTTATCGGTGTCGACAACAATAAAAGGTGTGTTACATTTGGCGCTGGCCTGCTGTTAAGCGAGACTATAGAGTCATATTGTTGGTTGCTAAACACTTTTCTGGGGGCTCATGGAAAACAACCCAAGTTGGTGCTAACGGACCAGGATCCAGCAATGAAGCAAGCAGTGGCTGCTGTTTTTACTGAGTCACGCCATCGACTGTGCATGTGGCACATTATGAAGAAGCTGCCTACAAAGGTAGCAACATGCTTTTGTTTCTTACACCAGTGTAATTTCTTATTGCAGTGTAGGGATACTAATCTGTGAGCATTTTAACAGATTGCAGGAGGTGTTCATGACAATTCAGAAGTTCGGGCTGGAATTCATAAGTTGGTATGGAATCTGTACATTAAACCATCTACATTTGAAAAACGATGGGAGAAGCTACTTGACAAATATGCGCTGAACAACAATGATTGGCTAAGAGACATGTACAGCATCAAAGAACTTTGGGTCCCCGCTTACTTCCGTGAAATTCCAATGTCTTGTCTCATGAAGACTACTTCGCGTTGTGAAAGCTCTAACGCATCATTCAAAGTTAAGTTAATTCAAGCTGGGAAAATACACTGGTGCAGTTCTTGTTGTGTTTCGATACAACGATGGACACGCAAAGGTACAATCAGAGAGTTGCAGAGTTTAACACTGACTGTCGGGTCCCTGAATTAAAAACTAGCTTGGCGATTGAAAAGCATTGTGCTACGGTGTACTCTCAGACGATATTCAACGAGGTTCGGAAGGAGATCCAGAAAGGCTTACTGCTTTGCTTCATCACAAACCAGGCAGAGGTTGACGGTGTTAAGGAGTATACTGTTACACACATTGACAAGAACTCGGGTGTGGTGAATGATTTCACGGTGCGGCTGCCTTTTATGCTTACCCCCCACCCCCTAGTGTAAAGTTTCCGAACATGCACAGCAGTTTAACCCTTTTTTTCCCTGTTTTTTACGTGTTTTTTACAGGTTAAGGTGAACTCTGCTGATGCGGACACAACATGTTCATGCAACAACTGGACCCGGATTGGATATTTGTGTCGACATATTTTTTGTGTGTTCAGGTACACAAAGGTGGAGGCAGTACCTGAGAAGTATATCCTAGACCGTTGGAGGCGCGAGGTATTACCTAAATCTGTTTTCAGCATAGAGGTTCGGTATGGTGTGGACAACAGCGCTAGTGCCGTGATGCGTAATGACTTGTTTAACATGTTTACTAAATGTGTTGATCGCCTAACTTTCGAGCCTGAACGTTTATCAACGTTCAAAGAACAACTCAAGTGTCTGATGGAGGGAGTTATGACAGAGAGGGACAATGACCCGGGTGAACCAGAGGTTGTGAAAGAGGCGATAATCGCGAATCTGCTAGGTGTACCAGAAGACGTTGACCCAGCATGCAGCAACCCGCAAGGAATAAGGAACAAGGGATGTGGGACGAACCGTCGACTAATTGGCCCTGGTGAAAAGGCGATGAACCAGAAGAAGAAGAACCCGCGGCAATGCAAGACTTGCCAAGAGTACGTGACGGATCATGATTCCAGGAACTACCCCAAGAAGAACCAACAACCAGCCCCCTAGTAACATGGTTGAACAGGCTACGCGTAGTACTTTATATATTTTATGATGTGGTGTAAAAACTTAAAACATAACCCTGACCCCCCCTCCCCCGCATATTTTATGTGATATGGTGTAAATGCGTGTTCGAGACCTAACTACAATGTGTGGAACGCGCATTTTTGGTAACCATACTAAATGTTTTAGAACGCCTTTTTTTGGCGGAAGGGGCTTATTTTGGTAACTTATGTTCAGGCAAAGTCCACGGGGGTTGTATGCCTTGTTTTGTAATGAAAACTTAGTAATGAAAGGGTGTTATTTTGTAGTACGTCGGTTTATTTTATTTTTTGGGGGGTTTACCCCAGTGTAAATGTAGGGACACCACAAAAAGGCACTAAAATGGCCCAACTAATAGCTAGAAGAACGGGAAAAAATAAACAGTCATTCGTGATCAACGAGGCTACAAGGCCGAACAAAAACTGTGCTATGTCCATTTTTTGGCAATTTGTCCAACAGGTTAAAAAACGTCGTGTGTTTTTCTTCATGCCTTATTTTTAAAGCAGTATAATGGCGGTTCCTAAAGATACGCCACAAATTTGTTGGCGTTACGAAAAACCACACCTTATTTTTCTCCTGATTGAAGAAGCTGTTCTATGTCCATTGTTTTTTGGGTTTTACCCCAGTGTAACGGTCATACATAAAAATACTAATTAATAACAAAATGTCATAGGTTAATCGGGAATGGACATATTAAAACCAAAGACTGTTTTTTTTTTCCATTTTTCTTTTATTTTGTAATAATCCACCAGTTGATTATTTTTCTCCTGGTTGAAGAAGCTGTTCTATGTCCATTGTTTTTTGGGTTTTACCCCAGTGTAACGGTCATACATAAATATACTAATTACTAACAAATGTCATAGGTTAGTCGGGAATGGACATATTAAAACCAAAGACTGGTTTTTTTTGTCCATTTTTCTTTTATTTTGTAATAATCCACCAGTGAAAACAAAAACTGTTTATGTGTTCTTGCCATGCCCTTCTTTTTACACCAGTGTAAAGGGGGGGGGGGGGGAGAATACATACTACGTATTTACGATGACATAGGATACGCAACGATCGACAGATTAATTATAACCACTAAGTAGGATACGTACTTACCAAACCGTCGCATTAAGGTTACACATCACATCAAAACGGGGCATAACCCCATCGGGTAGCCAAAAACACAAAATATGTCTTAAAAAAGTTACAACCCCAAAATAACCTACTAATGTTTGGAGACAACTAAATGGAATTAGTCACCAACAGACCACCCTTTTTTATGTACGCAGCATATCATCCGAGATCCGATCCTTGTAGATGTTTGTACGTGTCAGCAAGATCTTCGTTGCATACTTCCTCCTCAAGGCATCCACTTGTGCTTGCTTTCTCTTACCATTCAAGTTAAACCCACACCAGAAAGGAACTGAAACCCCCATGTATTTCTCCATGTGCCGCATCAGGAACACTCCGCAGTCCGAGTTGTTCTTGTGTGTAGCCCATGGGACATCAACCCGCCTGATATTGCATCGCCCCATCACACCTGCCTTTGCGTGCCTCACTAGACGAAGGTATCGAACAAATATATCTTTCTGCGATAGGTTAGTAGTTTTCAAGGTTACTTAGCGGTCACCCAAGAAAAAATAAAAAAATTAAATAAAATAAAAGTTTTTACCACTTTGTATGGCGTGCTTTTAAGCAAGTACTCCCGGTTGTCTGTTAGCGAGACACTTGACTTTTTGGGGGTGTTGTTGTCTATCACGCATATATCAACATGTTTCAAGTCAAAGACCAGTGCGTAATAGTGCTCCAACTCCAGGATAGGCACAAAAACCATATCAAAGTTTCCTAAATCAATCTGAGTATCGTCGCCAGACAGCACCCCCGACAAGCCATTCCTAAAAGCTTCCACACAAGTACCCTCCTTGTCCTCTTTCAAATTTAACATCCACTCAACCTGTTTTCAAAAATGTACTTGTTTTTCAATTCCCCGGGGGATAATTTTTTGGCGGTTAATTAAAGATAGGGTAGATAAAAATCAGGAACATGATATGTAAACTCAAAATAGCGGAACAAGGAAGAAATAAGCGCCGTGGTCCGCCAGGAAGTTGATACTCTTGTTCGGTGTTAAGGACATGCATCCAAGCATCTACCACTGTCCCGTTCAATCTCCTACCCACGCCTAGAGACTGTAGGTAGGGAGTCTCAGCTCGCAATCCGAAAGTTGTCTCAAACATTACATACCTGTCATAGAATAAAGAAACAGTCAGGAAACACTGGTGTAAACAGGCTTTCCAAAGACATTAGGGGTGTGTGGGGCCGGACACTTACGGGTAATGTTCGGTGGGGTCTATGCCTGAGGAGTCAGAATCTTCGTGGCTAACAATGCTCCCCTCACCATGATACGCAACATTTGATCTCCTATGCCAAAGTAACACATAAGAACCCTAACTCGCCGCCAATCACAAAAAAAACAATAATAATAAAAAGCCGCTAAAAGTAGTTACTTACCCTTTCTTAACATCGGCAATTGCTTGCTCCATTAGCACGGTCTTACTTGTGTGCTTGAAAAGGAACGTCCAGGCGGCTTTTTCCCTCCTTGTGTCTCTCGTGTCTATCTCGACATCACTGTCCAAAGAAACTGGGATCCTGGCCACCATATTCTTTGTCATCCCCCGTCGCGCAGGCACATTTGTTGGGCCGCTGCTTGTCGTTACTGAGGTGCCAATAGCTGATAGCTTTTCACCTGCCACATCCTTCGCCACATTGACGACCAAATCTTCCGCCACTGCGTCGTTGTGTTTTTTACCTGCACCGGAGGTAAATTAGTCTCAAAAAACAAACACCAGTGTGCAAACCTCAAACAAAAGTTAACATGTGCAACATACCTCCCCTGGTGATCCTACAAACCAAAAACAAAAAAACAAAAAAATCGATATTTTCTTTTTTTTTTTACACTGATGTAAAAAAATGCAACATCTAAATAAATTTCAAAACAACAATAAAATGCAACAAAATGATGTAAAAAAAAGCCATGCTTAACCTCCCACACAGCTAGCTGCGGCGTCTCCAAAATTAGGCGCCATGTCTTGCGTCAACCCTAGGCTAAAAGTTGGCTGGCTTGGTGCGGTCGATTGGCCATCTTTTACACCTGCAAAAAAAGACATTTATTTTTATAAATCTTTGAACACTAAATATTTTTTGTTGGCATCCATACCTGCATCGGGCTTCCATAGTGAAGATGCGAGCCCCAACTTCATCCTATGTGCGCCCATCGCCCCAGCCAATGTGTTTTGCATTTCACCACACCATCGCACAACAGGAACGAATGCTTGTTTTAAACCCAACCCCAATGAAGTAGGTACCGCTGACTCAGTGTTCATTGCCACGTTTTTGGATGCCTTTGTGTTGGGCGCATCATCTACCGGTACCGGGTCACTCTGTTTACTAACTCCTGCGAACATGTTGGACGGGATACCGGTAAGTGGAACACTTTGGTCGTTTTCAGGCTGACCACCATAACACTTTCCAACTGGCCCGACACTGGTTAAGAACCATTCATTTTCACCACCGGAATCTGACGAATCGTCCTCCTCCCCCGAACCGTCTCGCCCTAGACGAATCTCATGACTGTCAACATCAGCAGACTCCACATGACCATCCACCCCTGGAAGCATAACACGGTTTCGTTAGTTACACTAGTGTCTACAAAAAAACAACTTACATAATTTTTTCACATACCTTCGACATCCACCGACACATTCGACACTGCCCTGATGCCATAGCGCTCACCCAACTCTGTCACCACATCCATGATCCTCTTAGTAGGCGTATCCAACGTTTTCGACGTCTCAGCATCATCTTCATCAGCAAACGATAAAGATTTCTTGTACTCGGCTATCAATGCAACCACACGCATGTTATTCGGGTGTTTCGACGATAGTGAGCTCAAAATTTCCTCCACGCCCACTTTCACCATTTTAAATTCTCCAACCTTTTCCCGGGCCACACGCAAATCCACCTATGATACCAACAAAGATTTCCAAAAGTTTACAACAATGTCTATAAACTAAATACACTACAATGTGGGGGGGGGGGGGGTACCTCAATGTTATTTCCTACACCACTAGCCTCTCTGATTGCTCCAACATTTAATTCTTTTCTCTTCCCTAACCCAAAACCACCATTTGTTATTTCATGTTCCTGGCGCGCTGTCAACAACTCCTGGGTCCAGTAATGCATGGCACGCACACCCGGCTTAGTGCTCATTCCATTGACTGAAAAGCTGTCAACATATAATAACTGCATACAAAAAAAACAACAAAAAATATAAGGAACAATCCAGGAAATCATGTGCGTGCAGTCTAAAAAAAACACCAAAAAATACCGTAAAGAATGTCAGCGGGCCGGCAAATGCACAGGTTGGGTCCATACGTCGCCACTTATGCTTACAACCTTTAAGCGATTGCACCATGAAGTCGCACCAATCGATGTCCTCGAATCTTGTCTCATCGGTAAAGCATTTCGGGATCTCTTCCTTGCAAAGTCCGTTTTTGTAAGAAGTAATCATTGTAGTTACAAAAAGCATAATGAAATCAACTTTGAAAGTAAACATATCCTCATAGTCATCCTCCATGATCTTTTTTGCTATCAACGTCGGTGGAAGGTAACCTTTTGTAGGGTACCGATCACGCCAAACTTGGAGCGCCGGGTGTAAATGCTTGGACTCTGTAAGGGTTTCAAATTTGATGTTGCCACGTGGAATCCCAAAGACCTTCTGCACAACAGTAGCATCTATGGTTAATTCGTCTCGCCCGCACTTCATAGTCATCTTAGCCGGTTGGAAAGCATCAACCGCGTAGTGCGCAAGCTTCAATGGGATCCCGTCAACCACAAAACCCAACATATCGGCGAAACCCATCTGCCTGGCCGCCTCTTGCTGCTTGTTACTAAGCTACTAAGCTTCGAAATAGCTAAGAACAACTGCCGGGGCAACGACCTTGTTTTCAGGCTTACCCAGGACTGCGTTGGCCTTGACTTCAGTTTGCTACCCGCCACTTCGCTGTCACCGACATTGTCCACATCGGAATCTGAGTTGATCTCAAAGTTCCTCTTCCGCTTCTTAATTGCTTTAAACCTGGTGTAGATGACCCGACATCGATAGGGGTGGCTGTCAAAACAAACAAAAGAAGCCACAAATTAAAAACAGTGGCCCTTTTTGGGGCTGCAAAAGAACACTGGTATAGAACTTTTTTACCAACCTCTAACGTCGTACGTGAGGCAAACAAGTGCCCCTGCTGCTGATAATTCTACATGCTGCCGCTTACCACTCCATGTCCGAATAACCATGGTTTTGACACAATTACACAAAACAACTGCATTATACAAAGTACACACATAATAAAAAACAACCCTGTGATACACCAATCTCAAAAAACCCACCCAATATATGTAGCATAAACAGGTGAATCAAAAAACCACCAATTTAAAGTTTCTGACCAAGGCCTACCAGAATAACAAACCCTTTTTTATGAATGAAAACCCACCAAACTAAAAACACCTTTTTTATGAATAAAAAACCCCAATGTATGAAACTGTTTTTTACCCTAATGTATAAAAATGTTTTTTTTCCCCAATGTATGAATCAAAACCAACAAAGATCAAAAACCCACCCAAATATGAATCAGTTTCTTCCCGCAATGTGTGAATCACCAACCACAAAAATCAAAATCCCACCCCAAAAAGCACAAACAAAAATCACCAACCCAATCTATTAATCTGTTAATGAATGATAAAATGCATGTCCCAAAAAACAAAACACAACCAACAAACACATACCCTAATACCAAAAAAAACAACCAACGATTACACCGAAGTACAAAACGGAAAAACCCCAAAAACATTACACCGATGATCATGCAATCGCTTACAGAAAATAACTACATCGAAAAAAAGATAGGTTTTTTACTTACAATGTAAGAAGATGATCAGGCAGGGGAATCGCCTGGTGTAAAGAAGATGAAGGAATCGCTCCAAATCGCTCCAAAGAAGGAATCGCCTGGTGTAAGAAAATGAATGAATTGCAAAAATTTGAAAATAAAGGGTGACAGGATTGTTGCGAGACTGTTGAAAAGGGTGGCAGAAGATAGAGAATTTTTTGGTTATTCTATGCCCAAACTACCCTTTATCTATAATATTTTAATTAGAAAATAAAAATCAGATTTTTGTTTCCACAAGATGACAAAAAAAAATTTCATTAAATCTTAGCCCTTGGATTGCATAGATCAATGGTCAAAAAGTGGTTCCTATGGTTCTCACAACTCGCCTTGGTTCTCAAAATATCCGGATTATATAGCCATTCTTCCTTTTGAGAGTGCCATATAGGATGCCATGTGTCATTAAGATATTTTAGGAAAAAAAGAATTTAAAAACAAAAAACCTCCTCTAATTGTGTGAGTTACATGAAATCAACTTTAGAAAAATACTAGAACTATAGTACTTACGTGCAAATAATCATTGAGTCAATAAAGAGAAGTATTGTAAAATGATTGTATCATGTATGCTCTACTTTTGAAATTTTCTTTTTCAAAATATAGGCTTTCTAATTGATTTTATTGTCATTCTAATGCCAAGAACCACGTCTAACTGATACTGTGATACCATGAACCCTTACTGATCAGCAGAAATCCTATAATACTTGAATAACATATCTTTTCACAACAACATATTAGTTAAAGGCTACTTACAACATTAAACATATATATCATTTTGACAGTAAAAGTAGTACATAACTATCATTTATGACCGTTACCAACAATACTCAAGAATTTCAGATATTTCCATTTAGAATAGATCTTAATCATCAATGTTAAAAAAATTCAACAACGCATATGCTAAGCGCTTACACTCATAGTTTGCCACTTGTGTATCCTTAGGCAATTACCTAAACGGCCTTCAAAACTTTGCATAACTTGCTAACATCTGATTCATATAAGATCAACTTTTGCCAAATATGGTTTGATGTATTTCAAATTTGGCCGATACTTAGGTCATTTTGCATACTTTAGTTCCTTAATCCTTTGTCATTTTAAGTTTCGGATATAATTGGTTATCTTCTAATATTATAACTAAACTAAAACCCTTTTTGGTCTTGTTTGGTAATCCATATTATATAAGATAAATTAGTTATTGTAGAAAGTTATAATTGCCAAGTCGCTTTCTCATTAACAATGAAGAGATTATATAGGTACAAGGCAATCTCCTATATTAGGAGATGATGATAATTACAATTAATACAATAAATGATGTATATACTCCCTTCGGATATGTCCCTAGCTTGGATATCGTAGTCGGATCATGTTTTAGCACGTTCAGGGCTCATTATGATGATTGTATAGGTTGCAGGGGTATTATAGGAGTTTTATAGGTCCCATACACCTAAGTGGTCCCATACGTGTGCTTATGTGAAGGCGTATGGTGACATACGCGTAGATGCTATAGGCGTATGGTCCACCCCCTATAAATAACCCATGCCTTTGCTTGTGTAAAAAAAAAACTTTTGCCATTCTAATACAAGTTGCAACCCTTTGTGTGTGTTTTTGTGTGTGTGCTCTATCTAGCTTATTATCTTGATAAGCACTCACCTATAACAAATAAGATATTTCAAAATTCAAATCTCTATGTAAATATATACAATAGTTATTACACCCTTGCAGTCGAAGCGGAGGAGAGCGGATGATTAGACTGGAGCGAAAACAATCAAATAGAATCCGTGGCAGGCTTTTGGTGAAGATGTCAGCTATCTGATAACGGGATTGAACGTGCAAGATTTGGTCCCGACCTTTTTGAACATGTTCGCGAGCAAAGTGATTGTCAAGTTCAATGTGCTTCGTTCGTTGCCGCTGCACCGGTTTCCAGAACAATAAATTGCGTTGAAGTTATCACAGTAAACTAATGCTTCCTGCGACAAAGGTCTGTGAAGCTCTAGAAGAAGATTGCATAACTAGTAGATTTCGGCAACAACATTTGTGACACCACGGTACTCGGCCTCGTCACTTGAATGAGAGATTGTGGTTTGTCGTTTAGAAAACCAGGAGACAAGGTTGATGCCAAGATAAACACAGTATCAAGAAATTGATCGGCGTGTATCTGGACAACCATCGTAGTCAGCATCTGTGTATGTTCGAAGAGAGAGAGAGAGAGCCGAAATGGAGTTCAGATGAATACCTTATTCAGATGTGCCTTGAAGGTAACAAATAATGCGCTTTAATCCATTCCAAAGAGCCAGAGAAGGAGAGTGCATATGCATGCAAATTTGTTGGACAACATAAGTAATATCCGGCCGTGTGAAGGTGAGATACTGATAATGCCCGTGAGACTTCTGAAGAGAGTAGGATCATCAAATAAAGGACCAGTTTCGGTGCTTAGTTTGCATTGGGTGTCAATCGGAGTGGCTGGAGGCTTACATGAGTCCATGCCCGCATGGTGGATGATGTCCTTAGCATAGGATTGTTGAGATAAAAATAGAGTGTCACCAGTGTAGTGACTAAAATACCAAAGAAATATGTGAGAGTACCGAGATCTTTCATCGCAAACTCACCCGCAAGGGTGGACATGAGTTGCTGTCAAAGGGAATTAGTAGATTTTGTGAGTATAATGTCGTCAACGTAAATGAGTAAGTAATTAATCCCACGACCATGATGATAAATACATAATGAGTTGTCAGACTTGCATTGAGAAAACCCTTGTTGAAGCATAAAATCAGTGAAACATGATACCACGTTCATGGCACCTGTTTAAGGCCATAAAGGGCCATAAAGGGACCTTTTCAGATAACAAACATAATCCGGATATTCCCGATTCCGAAACCCCATTGGTTGATGCATATACACTGTCTCGTGAAGGTGACCATCCAAGAATGCATTTGTGACACCCAACTGATGAATTGGCCTAGATAGAGAAAGAGCCAAAGAGAAAACGGTCCGAATAGTGGTTGGCTTAACCACTGGACTAAACATCTCTCCACAATCGATACCCACTTGTTGACTACGACCATCCCAAACCAACGACCATCCTAAACCAACGACCATCCCAAACCAACCGTGCTTATAACGTTCCAAAGTTCCGTCATAGCAAAACTTATGCTTAAATAACTACATACTTCGAATTATGTTCATGTCTGGATGACGAGGTACTAGCTCCCAGGTCTCGTTTTTAATAAGTGCACTATACTCGTCATTCATAGCATTGAACCATTCTGGTGTGGACAAGACAACCTGTGGATTTTTTCTATAGGGACAACGGTGGTAGTGTGAAGGTTGAAAGGCTGCTTGGGTTTGGTTATACCATCCATTGCACGTGTGCGCATGGTACGGGTAGGAGGAATGGGTGGTAATGGAGTAGAGTTTGAAGATGGTTGATTGTTCGAAGGTGGGCTGAGAGGTGCATAGGTGGTTGGGCCAATGGAGATAGGGTATGTGGGAGTTGGGCCAGTGGTTGGTGGGACGGTGTTAAACGGACCGGGTGAGTGTTGTTGGGCCGTGATAGATGGGCCAGTGGGCTAAGGCGTAGAGGACAGTGGTGTGGTATGCTGTTAGGTATGCGTGGAGTTGGTTGGGGTGGTAGGCGGGCTATTGAGAGGTGGGCCGGTAGGTTGGGAATTTGTTGGGTGGTTTTGGATGTGTTCCAAAGAAGCGGGGAGATAGGAGGAGATAGGTAGTCATAGGTAGGAAGAGTGGTAGGTTGTTTTATGGAGTATGGGTTGATGGATTCTTAAAAGTGGTAGGTTCTTTTATAGAGTATGGGTTAAGGTCAAAACATTTGTATCCCTTATGCTTAGGCAGATATCCTGAAAAAACGCATGGTTGTGAGCGATTTTCATGTTTATGGATTGTGGTGGAGGGTAGAATGAGATAACAAAGACATTTGAACACACGTAGGTGTTGTATATGGGAAGGACTTGGTATAGGATGGTGGTTGGGGTTTGAAATTTATGGTTTTTCTTTTGGAGGATGTTGAGAACGTAGGTTGCGGTTTCTAGCGCGTGAGGCCAAAAGGAGGGTGGAAGGGAGGCTTGAGCAAAGAGTGTGCGAACCATATTATTGATGGTACATATTTGACGAACGGCTTTACCATTTTGGGAAGAGGTATGAGGACATGAAAAACGAAATTACATTCCATTTTGTTGACAAAATTGTTTAAAATTATTGTTGGTGTATTCAGTGCTATTGTCACATTGGAATTGTTTTATTTTTCGTTCAAATTGGGTATGGATGAGGTTGTAGAAGTGTGTAAAGGGGCTGTAAACATGAGATTTGTTTGGTAAAGGAAATGTCCAAAGAAAATCGGTAAAATCATCAATAAAAAATATAATACCGATGGCCACCGGTGATTAATACCGGGGAGGTCCACAAGTCATTATGAATAATATCAAATGGAGAACTAGTGACATTAATAGAATCATAAAAGGGCAATTTGATGCTTTTGCCAAAAAAACATGGTTCGCCATGCGTTTTATTTGGTTTACAAAAATTAACGAAGGAACTAGACTTTAAAGATTGCAATAGGTTGTTGCTCGGGTGCCCAAGGCGTTGATGCCAACGTTCTTGAATAGTAGTTTTGAGAGCGGAGGGTATGGAGGTTGACTTGATGAAGTTGGTGGTGAGAGGGTAGAGATCACCAGAGCTATTGCATCGTAGGATGGGTTCCTTCGTCTTGAGATCCTTCACAAGAAAATCAAATGAGTAAAATTCTATGGAAAGTAAGTTGTCAGTGGTGAGACGAACGAAAACAAGAATTTTTATTAGGTTAGGAGCATAAAGAACAATATTAAATTTAAAGGGTGGGAAGGGTGGTGGTAAAATTTGGTTGCCTTATCCAAGCACGGGAACGGTCATACCATTACCGACAATTAACTGTTTATTAGTGCAAGTATTAAAATTAGACATCGAATGAGTACTTAGCTGCATGTGCCCAGAAGCTCCGGTATCCATAAAGCCGACCAGGTTATCCTATTGATTCATTGAAAGTGTATAGAGTGCCTGTGAAATATTGTTTGGGGTCGGTGTATAAGTGGCCATGTGGGATTGGTCCGGCCGTGGGCCCAGAAAGCCCAGCCCGTTGTTGGGCTTGGGAGTAGACAAATATGGGCATGGAGGAGTTTAGTTTTTTTTTTTTTTTTTTTTTTGTGAGCTAAAGTTCTGGATTTAGGATGTTAGCCCACTGGGTGGTGGCCTAATTATTGGGGAAGATAATATACGGATGCTCGGTCGGGTATGTGTTTCCTCTACCACGGTATGTTTGAGAGGTGGAGCGGTCGCGACCTCTGTCGCGTGATCCGCCTCGGCCACGGCCAGGGTCTGTCCGAGAGTCATTGGTGGGGGCAGGGGTTCATGTGAAGGGCATTGGCGGCTTGGGAGGTAGCATGAATGGATTTGTTTGTCTTGGAGGTTTCGTTCATGCAAAGTTACGAACGCACCTCGAAGAAAGTAGGGAGAAGTTTGGTGTTTTAGAGAACAGTACCGACCGTTTCGTATTGCTTGGTAAGGCTTGCTAGGGTTTGGAGAACAAGGTCTTGCTCATAAACGGTCATTAATAGGAAGTTTTCTAACCGGGTGTTAGCGAACTTTTGTTTTAGATAGTGAGCATGGGTTTCCTTGTTGTCTTGGAAGAGGGATTCAATGGCTTTCCAGGCTTCATAGGCCGTTGTTTTGGTTTTGATGACGGTTTTGAGTAGGTTGGTGGAGATGATGCCATAGATCCGTTGAAGGACTATGGCATCCGGTCGTTCCCACGATTTAGCAGGTGTAGGAGGTGGGTTTGTTTTTCTTTATCTGTGGAAGAGGAGGGAGCGGTGGGTGGTGGGTGAGGTTTAAGGTGATCAGAAACAAGAAAAGCGGTGCAGTGGATCTGGAAAAGTTTAGACCACGTATTGTAATCGGTGGATTCATTGGCCAAGACAATAGGGATAAAGGTTTTAATGTTGGAAATGGTGACAACAGGGTGGATCTTGGAATCTGGCATTGAGGAAAAAGGTGGGCTGCCAACAAAGTCTATGGTGGGAGAAGAAGAAAGAAGGTGGGAGGCGAAGATGAGGGAGAGAGTTTAGGATCTTAGGTTTGGCTAATACCATGTAGAAAGTTATAATTGCCAAGTCGCTTTTCTCATTGACAATGAAGAAATTTTATAGGTACAAGGCATTCTCCTATATTTGTAGATGATGATAATTACATTCAATACAATAAAGGAGATTGACTAATCTATTTTAAAATTCAAATCTCTATCTAAATATATACGTTAGCTATTAGTTACAGTTTATTATTTATTAGTTGTGAGCAATATTGTAAAACAAGGTCTCGGAGGCCGAGTACTCCCCGAGTAATCACTACAAGGTAGGTTGCCGAGGCCTGAGTACTCTAGGCCTAGGTCGAGTACTCCCCGGGTACTCTCCGACTAGGCCGAGAACTCCCCAGTACTCCCGACTCCGACTAGGGAACGCCTAGCGACTTTTGTAACATTGGTTGTCAGCTCTCTTCCCCATCGCCCCTCTCCTTCCTTGTCCCTCTTGTGTGACGACCCATATTTCTCATCTCCTCCATTTTGTCCTACTCAAAGTGCATTGTAGGAATAGATAGATTATATTTTTTTTTTCTCTCCGACTACAATCATGTCATCACAATAGTAGTTCATGTCGTTGCAATCACAAGTCCTAACACCATAGCCCTGTCGTGCCTCTTTTTGCCGCCACTTTGACATTAGATCTATTGTCGTCGTTTTCTACCACATAAAATATTATAAATTAAGCGCCTACTATGAGTTCTAAAACCAAAACAACGAATGCATTGATCCTGAGTTTTGTAGTTATCTTTTTATTGAAGTTTGTACGTTATCGTCTGTCCCAGAGCATATTCTACAAGTGGATTAATTAAGTTCTATTTCTTTTCCTCTGGGCATAGTTGTGTTATCACAATCACAGTTACCGCTATAGTCATAGGTCCTATTGCCAGATCTATGGCATGCCTCTTATGACCATAACTATATATGGCTATAGGTCTACACTTTCGTTTGTTGCCGCTTAATAAATTATAAACAAGGCACCAAGCATGAGGTCTAAAAACCATATTTAGGGTTTATTCTATTTTTACTTCTTTATTTTTTCAATATTATTATGATTGCATCCCAACATACATTTGGTACATCTCATAGTTAGATGTAAAAAATCAACTAAAGCTAACTACAAAGTTATGTCCAAATATATATATAAAAAAATTATTTGTGGACTTTCTCCATTTCACCTAATATACATATAAAAGTGAAATAAACAGAACACAAAGCAACATACTATAAAGAGACCGGTCTCCTCTCATGTGTTTCCCATGTTACCATCTATCTATTTATTACACTATTAAATTTTTCATGATAACTTGGTAATTTCATTAACAAGTTCTTCAATATTCAAAGAAGATGAACCATTAGGTGCTGTCACGATTTCTGCCTTTTTCTTTAACTCCATATCATTTTTCCTCATTCTATTACCCTCATTATCCATGCTAACCTCCCATTCCTTACACAATTGTCTACAATTAACATTCTGATCATATGAAAATGGCCAACATGCCATTGGCACCGCGGCCTAAAAACTTTCAATCATTGAACCCCCACCCACCATGAGTCGATATGAAAATGGCACCAACTGAGAGGTGGTTCAACACATACTGTTCTTTTTGATCATATGAAAATGGCCAACATACAGTTTGAATTAACAACTAACCCATTCATTTACTGTTATTTTTGAGATATTAAATACCAAGTTCTTAACAGTTATTACAATTTCTAACCATATTCAGCTAGGAACTTAGTTTCTTGAAAGCGTACGAATTTCAGCAACAAGATCCTCGACATTATAAGTTGATGAGCCGTTAGGACCTGTTGAGTTTTCTGCCATTTTTTTCCACTCGATAGCCTTCTTTCTCATTTTTGCACCCTCAACTCCGTCCATTAACTCCCTTACAAGCTTCTCCACTTCATCTCTCTTCACATTCCTCCCAATCTCCAACCCAACTTCCCATTCCTTGCACATTTGCCTACAATTCATCCGTTGGTCACCTGAAAATGGCCAACAAATCATGGGCACCCCAGCAGACAAGCTCTCAATGACCGAACCCCACCCACCATGAGTTAAGAAACCTCCAACTGAAGGGTGGTTCAAAACTTCTTCTTGTGAACACCAGCTTGCAATAAAGCCTCTCCTTTTAATCGCCTCCTCGAGTTCTTGAGGCAAAACTGCAGACTTACCATCAATCAAATTTTCCCTTACAATCCAAAGATAATAATGATTGCTGTTAACAAGTCCCCAACCGAATTCTACCAAGTCTTGTAAAGACATCACTGCCATACTTCCAAAGTTGACATACACAACAGAATTCAGTTCCTTTGATTGGAGCCACTGGAGGCACTCGGGTTCTTCCTTTCGTAAACTATAACCACTAAAACTCGAATTCTTGGTTTCTTTTTCTTTAATCTGATTTAGCAGCAACTGCAAAGGGCCGATAGTGTAGATTTTAGGAAACATAGTTTTAAGCTCTCTGATGACACTACTCTCTAATCCATCAAAAGTATGAATTATCATATGTGAAGCTTTATCAGCCTCCGCAGCGGATTCCGCTATTGATTTTAACACACGAGCTGTCGGCCCTACACCTAAGATATGTTCCGGTAGATCCCTTAAACGTATCCCTTTCATTCCCGGAATATCTACCAAGGTATCAAGGTATCCATTTGTCAAATAACTTTCATCTGCAAAACAAAACAAGTTCACTCATTAAATATTCCAAGGGATTGGAATCTAGAGGTCTTTGACTTATAAATTTTGGTAATTAAGTTAGTAAAGAGGTAACCTTTAAGTGGAACAACTCCTTTTTCCATTAGAACTTTTGCCTGGTAAAGCCCTATGAAACCAGAAGCAGCAAATGTCCAATGAAGGATGATAGGAACTCTGAGCTTTTCAGCCGCATAAGGGGTCTTCGCAAAAGTCATGAAGCCGTCAGAAACAATACAAGTGATTGGAGTATGGAGTCTGGCTACTACGTCAAGAAAGGAATCCAAGAAATGGATTGCCATGTAACTAGCCACTTGTTCCGTAGACTGCATGGGTTCATCATTGCTGTCTGAAGGGAGTCCATCAGGGACAGTTGCGAATTGAAAACCAGGAGTGTCATCGAGCCAACTAGTCCCACCGGATTTTACAAGTCGCTTTTGGTTCGACTGAGTGTTAATAAAGGTTATAAGGAGGCCTTTGTGATGCAGAAGCCTGGCTAGCTTGAGCATACACTTCATATGGCTTTGTGCAGGTAGTGGTATGAACACTACATGAGGCTTCTTCTGACCAACTTTAGGTATTTCTTCCATCTGTGTGCTGTTTGAAATGTGTTATAACTTAGGCAAGTGGAAGTTTGCATACCACAGAATGTCAATGTGAATGTCTATTTAAATTAGTGACCACTATGACTCCAATATCCTCATAACAATCGCCAATTTTTTGTTCACATCTCTTGTGAAATGTTCATTGTTAACTGCTACTTAATGTGTGACAAAGTTTAATTATTATTTACTAAAAGGAGGTTGTGGCATAAAAAAATCTGCCGGAACATTGTTTGAAATTTTAGCCATTGTCGAAACTTAAAGGACAACTATATTAATTTTGTATCTATATGACATAAGAATTAAATAGGACCAAAAGGTTAAATCTAAATGATTCACGTACCTAACCAATCATTTTATAATTTACTCTTTTTAAATGCAAAGAAAGAGTTCATTGAAAAAAAAAACAGTAAAGAAAGTAGAATTTACAATGAACCCCTTGATCTAAAGAAAGCACAATGAACAACGTCAACATACAAGAACCAAGAACACGAACACGAACACAAAATTTGATCTCAACCAAGATCAACTCTTTTTGTATATTATAATTCTTGAAACACTTGTAATGATCTCTAACCCATGTATTTATACTAACACAAACACAAACAATACTAATCCAATACTAACATCAATTACATCCAAACATTATTTCTACTAATTAAACTAGAAAAATTCTAAACATTCAAATTATTAATTACATACTAATTAGTTTAGCTCTTTAATTCGAACCCTTTAAACTTTCACTTTCTTTCGAAACCGACTTCGATCCTCACGTACAATGAATAACTACAACTACGACACCAACAGACCAAGCACAAGTTCTTGCCTTTACATGTTAGGAAGCCATGTATAAGTCCACTTTCTAAAAAGAATCTCCTCTAATTGTGCGAGTTACATGAAATCAACTTTAGAATAATACTAGAACTATATTACTTAAGTGTAAATAATCATTGAGTCAATAAAGAGAAGTATTGTAAAATGATTGTATCATGTATGCTCTACTTTTAAAATTTTCTTTTTCAAAATATAGGCTTTCTAATTGATTTTATTGTCACTCTAAGGCCAAGAACCATGTCTAACTGATACTGTGATACAAAGAACCCTTAATGATCAGTAGAAATCCTATAATACTTGAATAACATATCTTTTCAGGACAACATATTAGTTAAAGGCTACTTACAACATTAAACATATATACCATTTTATCATTTTGACAGTAAAAGTAGTACATAACTATCATTTATGACCGTTACAAACAATACTCTTTTTTTTGAAAAGAGACTTTCATTAAACAAAAAACTCGCAAAGACCCCAAAGCGGGGACTTAACGAGAAAAAACACACCAATACATCAATCCAAAGGATATACAATCCAAGTTTTCCACTCTATATCTTTCCATCTAGATCTATGGCGTAACCAATAAAAAGCGGTAACTTTTATGCTCTCCACAATCTGAATGGGCTTCCGTCTTCTGTTGTTGAATACCCGCTCGTTCCGTTCATTCCAAAGCATCCAAATGGTGGTGTAAATAATACCGCTGAGAATGGAGGCCGATTTTTTGGTAACGGGCTGCGAGTTGACAATTTGGAGAATGTCTTGGACATCAAACAATACATTGTGACTTATCTTGCACCATTCTTCAATCCGGAACCAAACTTCATAAGCTGTAGGGCAGCCCGTAAACAAGTGAGTTGTGTTTTCTTCCACCTCTTGACAAAGGCTGCAGACCGTGTTGGTTAAGTTGACACCCCGTTTGAGAAGTTCGGACGCGGTAGGGATCCGATTCCGAACTACCCGCCAAACCAAAATTTTATATTTCAGGGGGACCCATCCTTTCCATTCAATCGTATGGTTGCTACTGACCGGGGCACAATCGGAAAAGAGCTTTTTGGCCGAAGCAACTGAAAAAATCCCGTCTCGCTCGTTGGTCCAAATCCACTTGTCCCGACCTCCTTTCCAAACCAAGTTATGGACATTGTTTAATAAATCGAAGAGTTCCATAACCTGATCCGGCGATGAGGGATTTGATTTCCAATCCCAAAATAACTGCTTGACATTATCAATGCTCCGCAGACGATCCGAGATCTTAGCCCATTTGTTTCTTTCAAGCGCGAAAAGATGCGGGTACAATTCACGCAGTGGGGCGTTCAACATCCAAACATCACACCAGAAAAAAAGGGAACTCCCGTCGCCAAGCTCCCCTTGAAAAAAGGACTTTAAAGCTCGACCATCTTGAAGTTTCGTATCTCCCACTTTTACGATGTGCTTCCAACAACTACTCAAAGAACCGTTGCATGGAATCAAAGCCCACGGTCTACTAGCCCCATGACAACCCAAAATCACCTTCTTCCATAATGTGTTGCCTTCATGTTTGAATCGCCACGTCCATTTGAGAAGTAGAGCGTTATTAATGTCTTGAAGTTTAGAGATTCCTAAACCACCTTTATGCTTTGGGGTCGCAATCTCATCCCAAGCCACCCATGAAATTTTATTGATAATGCTAGGACCGGCCCAAAGGAAACGGCGCATAAGAGACTCAATCATGTCGACAACGGCCTTGGGAGCTTTGTATAATGAAAGATAATACACCGGGAGACTTTCAAGAACCGACTTTATCAACACCAAACGACCGCCCATGGATAAATGTCTCACCTTCCATGACGCCAAACGAGTTTTAATGATGTCAATAATCGGCTCCCAACTCCTGATCCTTGTCATCTTCGCCCCTATTGGGATGCCGAGGTATGTAAAAGGGTAAGAACCCCGTTTACAACCTAGCGACTCCATCATGATATCCACCTCAATGTCCTCCATACCAACTCCAAACATATTCGACTTATGAAGATTGATCCGAAGCCCGGAACAAAGATAGAAAACGCGAAGAATTCTAGCAACGTTCTTAATATTATCAAGCGACCCATCCCCCATATTAAGAGCATCGTCGGCGTAAAGAAGATGAGTCAATTCCACCTCATTATCGGCCAAACTAATACCCTTAAAAATAGCAATCTCCTTTGCTTTATCAAGGGTCCAAGATAAAGCTTCCATGACAATCAAAAATAAGAATGGCGAAAGAGGATCTCCTTGACGAAGACCCTTTCCGCATTGGAACTCGAAGGTTGGGGAACCATTAAACAAAACCGCCGCTCTAGACGCATTGCAAATGCCTTTGATCCACTCACACCATCTCGTAGGAAAGCCCATTTGTGACATAATAGAAATGAGAAAATTCCAATTCACGTTATCATATGCTTTCTCGAAATCGATTTTAAACAGAATAGCTTTCCTGTTTCTTTTCTTCAACCAAGCCAAAACTTCATTGACCATGAGAGGCCCATCTAGAATAAATCTATCCGTTAAAAAGGCCGATTGTGTTTCAGAAATAACCTGACCCAAAACCTTTTTGATACGATTAGCAAGAATTTTAGAAATAACTTTGCTAATCACACCAATTAGAGTAATAGGTCTATAATCTCTTAGCCCCACGGGAGACTTGACCTTAGGAATAAGAGTGATAAAAGAAGACCCACATCCTTGGTTAATCAAACCCGTAGCATGGAATTCAAGCATAATATTATAAAAATCATCCTCGAACAGATTCCAAAAACGCTTTATGAAACGAAAATTGAAACCGTCGGGACCCGGAGCCTTGTTAGAACCACAATCAAAAACCGCGTCTTTAATTTCTTGTTTGGTGAAATCGGCAATAAGACCTTCACGGCCCAAAAGATCCAATTGCTTTATACCTGAACACGTCAAAAGTGGCCTCGATGGGTAGCTTTCTTTGAAATGATTTCTGAAGAAGTTAAGAACTTCTCGTTTGACTAGAGATGGAGTTGTCACCCATTCGCCTTCAATAAACACACCCGGGATGGAATTGCGAGCCTTTCTACCATTCACGACGCAATGGAAGAAACTTGAATTTTCGTCTCCCAACGTAGCCCACTTAATTCGAGATTTTTGTTTAAGATCCCGAACCTTATGAGCTTCAATATTATCCAAAGCCACCTTGCACTCGGACCATATCCACGCATCCGATTCTTCTATGTCATTCAATTCCATATTCATTTCGATCTCCTCTTTTTCTGCTTTTAGACGAAACTCATCATCCAACTCGGTTTTGTTCATAAGGTGATGCCAATCTCTAAGACGATTGCGTAAGTGACCCAGCTTCTTGAGCAGATTGATATCCGCCGGTCTAACCTTTTCCCAGCTAGCACAAGTGGAGTTAATCACATCGACACACCCCGTACGTTCCAGCCACGAATCAAACATACGAAAAGGCTTTGGGCCGAAATTTGTGTCAACCATAGAGAAAATCAAAGGAGAGTGATCCGAAAGATTCTTGTTTAACACCCGAACATACGCATTAGGCCACTTGTTAAACACGTTTTCGCAAACAAGGAACCTATCGATCCGGCTCCACGTAAAGACACCTTTTCTATTCGACATATAAGTAAATCTATGGCCTTTTTGATTGAACTCTTGAAGAGCCGCTGAATCAATAAAACTATTGAATTCATTAGCGCATCCTGGATCAAACCTAGAGTTCTTCCTTTCGTCTCGATCTCGAACCGCATTAAAATCTCCAAATAAAATCCACCAACCTTCATTAGAACTAATAAGGTTGATAATTTTTGACCACAAGCATCTTTTATCATTGTTTGTTTGAGGGGCATAAACGTTAAGCAAATTAAGCTTAATCGTTCCTGCACAAAGTAAACCTGAGACAAGCAAAAAATTAGTATCTTTTATCACCTTTTCTTTCACAAAAACCTTGGGATCCCATATACTGATCAAACCTCCCGAGGTACCAATGGCTTTAACGTATTCATAGTCAAAACCATATCCTCCCCAAATATTGGCAGCCAAACCAGGAGCAACATCCCCTATCATAGATTCTTGCAAACCTATAAAGGAAACGCCATTATCATACTTCAATTTTTTAATCCAACCGGGTTTACCGATACCCCCAATCCCTCGTATATTTAGTGAAAGACAATTCATTTTTCCACCCCTTGTAATCCTTCACCAACAATAGACTCCTCAATCATAGCATGAGATTTTGATAAGTCAGCTCCCAACAATTCACCTACAAGTATTGTAGCTTCTGTCTCGCTATGTGGACTAACACCCGAATCAATTTGGGCTACCTGTTGGGCCGCATCCACATTAGCTTCCAGACCCAACAAGGAATCGAGCCCAAACATATCCTCTACATGCCTATGTTTTTTCCCCACTTTGGATTTCTCCAAACTACTTGAGTAGGCCGGGTTAACTAGGCCCGCTGAGCCCACTTAATTCGAGATTTTTGTTTAAGATCCCGAACCTTATGAGCTTCAATATTATCCAAAGCCACCTTGCACTCGGACCATATCCACGCATCCGATTCTTCTATGTCATTCAATTCCATATTCATTTCGATCTCCTCTTTTTCTGCTTTTAGACGAAACTCATCATCCAACTCGGTTTTGTTCATAAGGTGATGCCAATCTCTAAGACGATTGCGTAAGTGACCCAGCTTCTTGAGCAGATTGATATCCGCCGGTCTAACCTTTTCCCAGCTAGCACAAGTGGAGTTAATCACATCGACACACCCCGTACGTTCCAGCCACGAATCAAACATACGAAAAGGCTTTGGGCCGAAATTTGTGTCAACCATAGAGAAAATCAAAGGAGAGTGATCCGAAAGATTCTTGTTTAACACCCGAACATACGCATTAGGCCACTTGTTAAACACGTTTTCGCAAACAAGGAACCTATCGATCCGGCTCCACGTAAAGACACCTTTTCTATTCGACATATAAGTAAATCTATGGCCTTTTTGATTGAACTCTTGAAGAGCCGCTGAATCAATAAAACTATTGAATTCATTAGCGCATCCTGGATCAAACCTAGAGTTCTTCCTTTCGTCTCGATCTCGAACCGCATTAAAATCTCCAAATAAAATCCACCAACCTTCATTAGAACTAATAAGGTTGATAATTTTTGACCACAAGCATCTTTTATCATTGTTTGTTTGAGGGGCATAAACGTTAAGCAAATTAAGCTTAATCGTTCCTGCACAAAGTAAACCTGAGACAAGCAAAAAATTAGTATCTTTTATCACCTTTTCTTTCACAAAAACCTTGGGATCCCATATACTGATCAAACCTCCCGAGGTACCAATGGCTTTAACGTATTCATAGTCAAAACCATATCCTCCCCAAATATTGGCAGCCAAACCAGGAGCAACATCCCCTATCATAGATTCTTGCAAACCTATAAAGGAAACGCCATTATCATACTTCAATTTTTTAATCCAACCGGGTTTACCGATACCCCCAATCCCTCGTATATTTAGTGAAAGACAATTCATTTTTCCACCCCTTGTAATCCTTCACCAACAATAGACTCCTCAATCATAGCATGAGATTTTGATAAGTCAGCTCCCAACAATTCACCTACAAGTATTGTAGCTTCTGTCTCGCTATGTGGACTAACACCCGAATCAATTTGGGCTACCTGCTGGGCCGCATCCACATTAGCTTCCAGACCCAACAAGGAATCGAGCCCAAACATATCCTCTACATGCCTATGTTTTTTCCCCACTTTGGATTTCTCCAAACTACTTGAGTAGGCCGGGTTAACTAGGCCCGCTGAGCCCACAAAACCTTTTTTCTTTCTTTTATTGATTGGCCCATTAACCTCCTCACCCTTATTAATATTTGCTTCAAAATCGAAATTAATACCTGGGACAAAGTCAAGATTCTCCGGAACATTCTCCTCGATTGTAGGACATTCCATCTCAACATTAATTTCAGCAATAATTGGTGAATTAATATCATCATTAATGTCGTTTTCCATTTCCAAGTTTAGCTCAGCGTTGACTTTTTCTGAAGCTACCTGGTTACACTCCGGCGTCTCTTCCTCTTGGACGGTGGTATCCCGATCAGCACTCGATGCCGGTTCGTTCACCGGAACCGAATAATACTCTGGAGCCCAAACACCGGCCTCTTCAGTAACCCAAACCTGAAACTTTTTGTTCTTCCATGTCACCGTGATTTCTTCATCGATCCTCTTACCATCACCCACCAATACGCCCATATAATCATACGATAGATCACTATCATCATCGGATCTCTTGGGTGTATGCACCACCTTTCCAACAGAACCTCCCACCGCATTAATGACCTGAGACGTCAAAAGATGCAACGGAATACCTACAATCTTAATCCATGCGAGACGTTCAAACGCAAAAATCTGGCCTTCCCACACATCCACCGCCGTAAATCTGCCCAACACTTCACTGGCTGCCTCCTTGATCAACAATGCCGTTTCAGAATTGTCAAACGAGATAAGGACTGATAAACCACCTAGGTATTGAACCTTGCCTTTTCCGGGGCATAACTCATTTAAAATGATGTACACCGATTTAAGAGCCTCTAAATCGATCAATCTGACCACAAGTGCCCTCCCATGTAAACCGCTGAAAGCGTTCAAATTGTCTTCAATCATAACAGTCTTGCCTTGTTTCATAATACCTTGTCTCCCCAGTAATGTATCCGAAAAAGACCGATTCCCGTCGTAAAACGACGCGGCAGGTCTATTATTTTTTCCGGGCTCGGCTGCTTCTCGAGTAGTGTTTTTCTTCTTGTTTTCCTGATCCGGTAAAAACTCTCCTTCCTCAATAGTAAATCTCGCAACGTTAGCCTTCAACCATTGATCGCCCATGCACGTGTTTGTAATCTTTCTAATAAGATCCTTGGAGTCCTTGACATCGAGAAAAGAAACGAAACCAAAACGATTGCCTTTCTTGTCTCTTTTACGAGCTATGTAGATGTCGTATATTTCCCCATACTCACGAATAAAATCCGCAAGATCCTTTCCGCTGCACTTTTCCGGGAGGTTTGTGATAAAAACCTTAGTAATTCTTCGAAGAATCGTAGCCGGAATAGATCTCCGACTACTCATGCCTTGAGAGTGTTTGTTACAAACAATACTCAAGAATTTCAGTTATTTCCATTTAGAATAGATCTTAATCATCAATGTTAAAAAAATCAACAACGCATATGCTAAGTGCTTACACTCATAGTTTGCCACTTGTGTATCCTTTGGCAATTACCTAAATGGCCTTCAAAACTTTGCATAACTTGCTAACATCTGATTCATATAAGCTCAACTTTTGCCAAATATGGTCTGATGTATTCCAAATTTGGCCGATACTTGGGTCATTTTGCATACTTTAGTTCCTTAATCCTTTGTCATTTTAAGTTTCGGATATAATTGGTTATCTTCTAATATTATAACTAAACTAAAACCCTTTTAGGTCTTGTTTGATAATCCATATTATATAAGATAAATTAGTTACTGTAGAAAGTTATAATTGCCAAGTCACTTTTATCATTAACAACGAAGTGATTATATAGGTACAAGGCAATCTCCTATATTAGGAGATGATGATAATTACAATTAATACAATAAATGATGTATATACACCATTCGGATATGTCCCTAGCTTGGATATCGTAGTCAGATCATGTTTTAGCACGTTTAAGGCTCGTTATGATGATTGTATAGGTTGCATTGGTATTATAGGAATTTTACAGGTCCATACGCCTAAGTGGTCCCATACTTGTGCCTATGTGAAGGCGTATGGTGACATAGGCGTATGGTGCACCTCTTATAAATACCCTATGCCTTTGGTTGTGTAAAAAAAACTTTTGCCATTCTAATACAAGTTGCAACCCTTTGTGTGTGCTCTCTCTAGCTTATTATCTTCATAAACACTCACCTATAACAACTAATCGGGTTATTGATTCCGCCTTTAATCCAAAACGCGCGCGATACTAATTTCTTTTCAATCCTTCAAGTGGTATCAGAGCCGAGGCTCATATCAGGCGTGTTGTTATAGGTATTTGCATCATATCTGGAATTTTAAGGCAATTGTGATAAAAAAACCGATTTTGACCCGTTTATATCTCAAAACATGGTTTTCAATGATTTTGGAGTATGTTTGATGATTGGATCTGAGACTTGATTGTGGTTTTATGTTTAGAAAGTGTTTTTATCAACAACCAAATCAAATTTTAGCAAAAACGGATTAGATCTGAGATTTTTATGAAACTTTTCATGTTTATGAATATTATGATTTTTGGTGCAAAATCATGATCATGGAATGATTTGTGAAATCTGATCATCCATAAGTGTTTTAGAAACTATTTGAATCAATTTCAGGTGTTAAACAACGTTAGATTGAATCAGATCTGGATTTTTGATGAAAACCCATGAGTTTTGTGTTCTTCACGTTCTTGCGAATTTTGGATTATAATTCATGTTTTTGGATTATTTTGGGTTTTGCAAACTTGTTAGGATTCTTCCTTACACATAACCTTATCATTAGATCATCAAAATGCTCATTAACACCCAAAAATTCGATTTCACCATGTTGAAACTTCAAACTCATGTTTCTGCAGGTCTGCACATGTATGAGAGCACGTGTATGGCTCCATACGTGTGACTTTGAACACACATCTAGATCCTACGTGTGACAAGGCCCATACGTCTTCTATCTATACGTGTCCCTGCTTCCATACTTGTTCAGTTTGTTTCATACATGTACCACAAATCCATACGTGAGAATTTGTTTCCTACGTGTCCAGCTAGGCCTGTAAACGAACCGAACGTTCATGAACTGTTCGTGAACTGTTCGGCGGGAAGTTCGTTTATGTTCGTTTATTTAAATAAATGAACGAACACGAACACATTTTTTTGTTCGTTTAATTAAACGAACGAACATGAACACACGTTGTGTTCGTTCATTTATGTTCATGAACGTTCGTTTATGTTCGTTCATTTATGTTCGTTTATTTTTGTTCGTTTATGTTCGTTTAATTAAACTTAACTTTATTTTTATTATTTATTTCCTTTTGTTAAGTAAGCTTAATTCATATGTTTTTAAAACTTAACCCTAACCCTAACCCTAACATTCTAAACATATCACTTATCAACCGCTCTCCACACTTCACATCCGCTCTCCACCCTAACCCTAACGTTCATTTATGTTCATGAATCACTATTAACTTGTTTTTGTTTGTGTTCGTTTATGTTCATTTGTGTTCGTTTATATTGATCATTTGTGTTCGTTTATGTTCATGAACTGTTCGTTTAGGTTTAAATGAACGAACATAAACGAACACGAACAAGACATATTTCTTAATGAACGAACACGAACACAAAAATGTGTTCGATTATGTGTTCGTGTTCGTGTTCGTGTTCGTGTTCGTGTTCGGTTAAAGTTAAATGAACAAACATGAACATGCCTGTGTTCGTGTTCGTTCGGTTCGTTTACAGGCCTATGTCCAGCAACCTGAGTCTATCTCATACGTCCTGAGCTCTTACTTGTCACCTCGTACGCCTCAAGTACCATACGTGTACTTCTGTGTCATACGTGTCATCAGTTACAAATATCAAACTCATACGTGTGATTTCAAAAGATACATGTCCCAACCTTCACTAATCTATCATATGTGTCCAATTGCCAGTCATACGTGTGCTTACATTTTCATACGTGTCACTCTAGCTATTGGTTAAAATTCTGAAAATTTTCAAGTTTAACCTTATCCGTTTTCATTCCAGATCTTAGTTCGTTTATTTGAATACATCAAAACCATTATGAGTTGGAATTATTTCAACCGTGTCATCCATGCCGAGGATTTATAACAACAACCGGCCCTGCAAGTACAACACCCGTATGTTGTTGCTCATGTGATGAATCCTCCACAATAAGCAATCACTGTTATGCCATATAGTCCATTTGCTGCTCCACTTAAGCAACCCACTACAACGAACTCTTCGGCCATGGTTTCCGCAACGCATCAAGTCTTAAGTGTTCACTAAATGATGAAAAATGATAATGAAATGGGTAGCAGCAACAAGGCTCCCAAGATGGACCACTTGAACGAGTACCCATCATGGAAGGGGAGAATTCAAAGGCACATAGAAGGGATTGATGTGGAGATTTGGTACTGGGATGAACATCCACTTACAAGGGCGTTACAAGAAAATTCAAATATACCATTGGATGTTACTCCAATGAATGACGATCAGAAGAAAAACTACAAGAATGTGAGAACAGCGTTCTCCATTCTCACTCATGCACTTCCGAAGGACATTCTTCATCAATATGAAGTTTGTGAGAATGCATATAATCTATGGGCGCTGTTGAAGCAGAGATGTGAAGGAGATGAGAAGAAGTTTAAGATCAGAAAAGACCAGCTGAGGGGGGAGTTTGAAGCCATTAGTCACATTGAAACAGAAACACTCAGGGGCATGCAATCCCAATACTACCATCTCATGAGTGAATTACGTAAGTTTGATCTTAAATATACTTCTACTGAATTAAGTGAACGTTTTGCAGATGCACTTCCACCAAAATGGATGCATTATGGGGATGTCATGAAGGAAATCGGCTAGTATGAGACGCTTGCCATTAATAACTTTATGTTGAAGCTAGAAAATAAGGAGATAGAGAAGACAAGAAAGGCTAAAAGGGTTCAACTGCCACAGAATCCTAAACTCTATCATGTTGTAACTCCAACAACCTCCTCTGTTGCCACAAGCTCACGAACTCAGACTGCATTTATATCGTCTGTTGTCAATGACCCATTTGCATGCAATATTCCACAACAGTCATTCAAGGCCCAACCGTTGACCCCATGTTGCAACATTCTAGTGCTTACCAATTCACACCACCACCTTCTACATCTACCACATGCTGTACTACACCAACATATCCCCCTAACACTTATGTCCATCCAAACACTTCCACCCCACAACATTTAGCCGATGTTTCATCTAACACCTTAATGGCACAACCCTCAATGAATAATTTTGGGAATGTGACACTGGAGGTTGCTAAGGAGCATGTGGCTTATTATCAGCATTTGTGACATCATATAATGACTTAGTGGTGGGAAACAATGGGAATGTCAACCTGACAAAGGAAGATTATGCTCAGGTAGATAAGGATAAGATGGAATTAAGGGATATTGAGTGGCACATGGCCAGTGTGGTATATAATCTTCGATCGTGCACTGATGTAACCACAATTTTAAAATCAAATGTAAAAGAGTTTAAAGAAACAATCATGTTACTTAAGAAAGATGTAAGTGAACTTAAACATACAGTCTTAAACAAGCAACATGCTATAAATAATTACATTTCTGCTTTGCAACAAACCAAAAAGGATTTAGCTGTTGCACAGTGTGACTATGAGGAAATCAAGAAGAAGCTCGAAAGTTACTCCAACTCTAAGTATGTGCTTGATCACATAATTGAGAGATAAATAACGGAAAAGAGCACAAATGGGTCAGGTTACCAAGCTGTTCCACCTCCAATGCGTGATAAATACTCAAAGTCACCAGAGGAGACTGAGACCACACAGTTTCAGGTCATAAATCCCCTAGTTGCTGACCCTGCTGAAATCAAGAAAGCAAAAGTTGTAAAGGATGATAACTACTTCTTAATTGAAACTAATGATGATCTCAGTGATGATGAGGACAACACCCCAGGCCTTGGCAGTCATAAACAGAAACAAAGGATACCTCTTGAAAATCATATTTAGTGTGATCCGGAGTCTGATTTTGATGATGATGTTGATGAGTCAACGGGTGACTCTAGTATGTACTACATACTCAAGGACTCAGAACGAATCTTTTCTGATAAAGTTTTTCCAATTAAAAATGTCAGTAAAGAATAATCCGGTTACTGATGAAGAAGTCGCCCATATCTTCGTTATCAATTATGAACAGTTAATTCCAACGGACACATCTGAATCGTTTAATGAAGATGATCCGTTGGATGACATTAAGATCGAAGATATCACAGCTAAAGAGTATCCTGAGTATATCCTTGAAACAGAAGAGATCAAGGTTGAGATATGTATACTAACTCGCACTGACTTTGTGATGATTGATAAATGGTTAAAGAATCAACCACTTGAAGATGTACCCGAAACTAGTGAAGAAAGAAAGAGACGAGTTTAGGCAGCGTGTGAAGCTTGGTACTCTAGGAGGAAGCCAGAGCCAGTTCAAGCACGAAAAGTTAACCAGAAATGGAATATGTTGTCAGCTGGATATATGTGGTTCAGTTCAACGCAATTGGAATGAAGTTTGAGATAGACATTCTATACTTTGCTAATGTTTACAAGATCAAGTCCTTACTATACTGGTACGTTCGTGATCTTGACCGTTTAAAACCGATTAAGACAAACAACACCCTGGAGATGTACAGAGGTTTATTGGAAAGAGAAAGCAGATCGAAGTGGGTGTACATACAACCACAGTATCCAAAGAGCTATCAGACTGATAAGCTGCATCACATCACTGGTAAGCCCATTTGGAAGTAGAAAATCACCCCACCAGAGTTAGTGACAAAGATCCCACTTATGCCCATGGAGCAGGATTTCTCAGATAAGTTTATCTTCTGGTACCACGTATATTTGACTACTAAAGAGTCATTGTTTTGAAGAACGATCCCAAGATTTGTAGGAAGATACGGGTTTGGGATCCTATGTAGCTAATGAATCTATCTGAACAAGACATGCAGACATTGAACAAGAATCAATTCACTTCAAGGATAAGTTGCTGATCAAGCTGTCAGATTTTAGAAGATGGTCAGATACTGTGCTCCTAAGAGGATTCATGCTGGTTGTGATTGGTCCAAGCTACGTGTGATTGAAGCTTGAAGATGGTTGCTGGTTTGTTGAAGACTAGATTTGGTTATTTCATTTTATGTTTGAGTTTCCATCTAGGTCCAAGGGGGAGTCTATAGTTACACCCTTCGGATATGTCCCTAGCTTGGGTATCGTAGTCGGATCATGTTTTAGCAGGTTCAGGGCTCGTTATGATGATTGTATAGGTTGCAGGGGTATTATAGGAATTTTATAGGTCTGATACGCCTAAGTGGTCCCATACGTGTGCTTATGTGAAGGCGTATGGTGACATACGCGTAGATGCTATAGGCGTATGGTCCACCTCTTATAAATAACCCATGCCTTTGCTTGTGTAAAATTTTTTTTTGCCATTCTAATACAAGTTGCAACCCTTTGTGTGTATTTTTATGTGTGTGCTCTATCTAGCTTATTATCTTCATAAGCACTCACTTATAACAACTAAGTTATTTCAAAATTCAAATCTCTATCTAAATATATACGATAGTTATTACACCCCTGCAGTCGAAGCGGAGGAGAGCGGATGATTAGACTGGAGAGAAAATAATCAAACAAAATCCGTGGCAGGCTTTTGGTGAAGATGTTAGCTATCTGATAACGGGATTGAACGTGCAAGATTCGGTCCAGACCTTTTTGAACATGTTCGCAAGCAAAGTGATTGTCAAGTTCAATGTGCTTTGTTCGTTGTCGCTGCACCGGTTTCCAGAACAATAATTAATTGCGCTGAAGTTATCACAGTAAACTAACGTTGCTTGCGACAAAGGTCTGTGAAGCTCTAGAAGAAGATTGCGTAACTAGCACATTTCGGCAACAACATTTGTGACACCACGATACTCAGCCTCGTCACTTGAACGAGAGATTGTGGTTTGTCGTTTAGAAGACCAGGAGACAAGGTTGTAAGCTCGAAGAGAGAGAGAGAGAGAGAGACGAAGAGGAGTTCAGATGAAGACCTTATTCAAATGTGCCTTCAAGGTAACGAATAATGCGCTTTAATTCATTCCAATAAGCCAGAGAAGGAGAGTGCATGTGCATTCAAATTTGTTGGACAACATAAGTAATATCCGGCTGTGTGAAGGTGAGATACTGAAGGGTGCCCACGAGACTTCTAAAGAGAGTAGGATCATCAAATAAAGGACCAGTTTCGGTGCTTAGTTTGCATTGGGTGTCAATCGGAGTGGCCAGCGGCTTACATGAGTCCATGCCCGCATGGTGGATGATGTCCTTAGCATAGGATTGTTGAGATAAAAATAGAGTGTCACCAGTGCGAGTGACTGAAATACCAAAGAAATATGTGAGAGTACCAAAATATTTCATCGCAAACTCACCTGCAAGGGTGGACATGAGTTGCTGTCAAAGGGAATTAGTAGATGTTGTAAGGATAATGTCGTCAACGTAAATGAGTAAGTAAGCAATCTCACAACCATGATGATAAATAAATAATTGTTAGTACATGATGTCCCTAGGCTAGTATATTGGATGTTTGGACGTGTTTCGGGGTGTTTGGAGACGTTTATACGCGTTTTGGGGTGTTCGAGAGGCTTCAAGCGATTACAGTGGTCCTATAGGCGATTAGGCCCTATGTGGCACCACTGTAGCATGCGATTAGGGACTTCTCACAGGCGATTAGGCCCAATCGCCTGTGTCTGAGAAGCCCAATCGCCTGTTAACTGCTGTACGTACCCGGGAGGTATAAATAGGCCTATTGTAGAGGATGTGAATTGACACGAAAACAGGATTATATGATCATACAAGTTACTAAACCAGGTGCGGAAACCCTAGCTTAGAACAAACTGATATAAACTCAATCAAAACACAATCAAAGTCATTTTAAAAGCTTTTCATAGATTAACTCTTTCAAATACTTGGTTACAGATCAGTTACAGTTAATCTATCACACTTCTAAACACTCTCAACACACTCTGAAACACACCTCAAAAACACACACTCTAAATGACTCACTTAACATTACAAAATCACAAAATCTATTTATAGCACCTGCACATTCGCCCAGTTTCACTGGTCGAATGTAGGCCTTTTCCACATTCGCCCACTGAAGGTGGTCGAATGTGTCTTCTTGTCAGCTCTGTTCCAGATTCGTCCATCTCTTTTCTACCTTCGACCACTTGTAAGTCACCTTCGCCCATTCTATCTTCCTTCGCCCCTTTTACCACATCTAACACATGTTAACCATCTAATCATTAGTCGCAAAAACGCATCTACAAACTCCCCCTCGACTATTGATTAGATCGTTTTCTGTCTTCATCCATGGCTTTGTTCAGCAACTTGATTCTGAGCAAACTCTTTTGTTCTTTCGTCATCTCAGGCTCTAATCTCCTCTTTACCGGCTTTGACACATTTGCCATTTTCACCTTCTTGCCAAGCTTCCCCTCCAAATTACTTCCAGCATTAATGTCATAAGCAAAGCAAACACCAACAACCTGTGTGTATTTCTTTGCTTGATCTGCATCGTTCGGCTCATAATGAATCGGATTATAAAAGAGCATGATGATGTCTTCGAAGGTGCAATTGATCAACCACATAGGATCAAATACATGAACATGCTTGTATTTGTCCTTTCCATCTCTCAACACGATCACCGCTTCTGCCTTTCTCCAATCATAATACCAGAAAATGAAGTCAGCACTGAAGTGTTGAGGCATAGGCATCAAAGGTATCTTTCTCATCACTTCAGGTGCCTTATAAATCAAAGTAACCCGTTTCAACTTGGTTCTGGGATCAATATCCCTGTGAACTTTCCTCCTGGGATATTGTGGTTTGAATCTGTTCCACTTAGTTCTACTCTCCCAAACCAATTTGTCTGCACACCAACCGACATGTGAATTATTCACTGAAGCACCCGACATTTGGAATCTGCAAAGATCTCTAACCGCCCAGTACGGTAGAGTCAGCAAGTCAATGAATCTGTAAAAGTACAAGATTCCAGATTCCCACTTAGCAGCTAGACACTTCAGCCTGCCTAAGTATGTCCACCCTAGAGCTCTGCCTCTGAACTTTGCATTATGAAACCTATAGAAGTTTCCTTGAGCTTTAGGCTTTGGTCGGTTCTCATCCATCAGTCTTAATTTCTTCAAATACTCCTTCAATTCATCAGTTTTATTTGAAGATTCTGGCAAATCAGCTCCAAGTACTTTCTCCACAAACTCAGCACTCCTCTTCTTTGCCTTTCTTTTTGCAGACGTATTATGTCTTTCAGTAAAATCAGGAAACACCAAGTCTTCATCAGTTTGTCTGAAGTACTGTGGATATTCCTCATGTGTGATATCCTCTATCTCAACTTCTTCAAATTCAGGGGTGTCTTTGTCATCAGAGTGACTTCCAATATCCTTTTCAGGAATATGTGGAATCGACTCATCAACAATGAATTCTTCAAACGTTTTCCCTACCCTCTGTGCAAGCCCATCTAAAATCTCCTTTGCCACAGATGCAGGTACTTCCCCTTCTTCTAGATCAGGATCGTTATATTCCAATTCATATCGCATATCATCTGTTTGGAATATTTCTGCAAAAAGTCCTGTGAACTCAATGGTCCATTCTCTTTTCTCTAACATGTCCTTGTATACTTGTTTTGCATCATCAGACAAGGACCTCACCTTCTCATTCCAAAACACAGTTTCATCATCAACATTCTCACTCTTTTTCTTTGAACTTGACTCACCAGTGTCTTTCTTCTTCTTTGAAGGTGGTCTCTTTTCAAACGTAAACTTAGAAGTATCATCTCCTCCGTCATTATCATCACTACTACTACTATCATCCTCCTTTTGACTTCCCGAACCTTCAGCATCATCATCATCATCATTATTATCATCTCCATCATCACTCTTTTCCGATTCTTCATCCTCATCATCCTCATCTTCCTCTTTGTCAGATTCAGATGGTTCAAAGTCAACCTGTTCAACCTCTTTCTCTGTATCTTCCTCACCCTCTTTCAGCTTGGGTGCAATGTTGTACAGATTATCTATCAGCTCACTGAGGCGTTTGTTTTCAGCCTTCAATTCTTTATTGTCTTCTTTTATAGCCTTATATCTGTTCTTGTTTCTCAAACATTTCCCTTCAAGCTTCTTATTCTTAGCTTCTAGCTTCTTTACCTTCTCGTCTATCTCATCTTGATTTGACTTTGAAGCTACAACTATCTGAAGCATCTTTTCTTCATTCAGCTTGAACTTGGCAATCTCAGCTTGCTGTGCCACTAACATCTTCATCATGTCATCCATCCTTTTATTCACCTGCTTCATCACATCGTCATCCACAGTGACCTTCTTAGACTTTGACTTTGACTTAGATGGCTCAATCTCAGTTTCTTTTCCTTTCTGAGGCTGTGTAAACATGTTAAGAACATTATCCAGTGCAATATTGAATTGATCCACTGGTAATGTTGTAGCCTCCTTAGTCTTTTGCTTCTTAGTGGCTGGTGAAGATTGTTTAGATGACGTTCCAGCATCAGGTAATCTCTTCCCTTTCAAAAGTAAGTTTAATTCTTTCTCTCTAAGTTGCTTGGTACTTGTTTTCTTTGCCATGGTTTTTTGGGCTTGGGCAAGTTGACCACAACGGTTTCACCTTCATTCAACTCGTCCAAATTCACTGTCAACCCTTCATCTTCAGCATCAACAGACTGCTTGCTCTTCTTAGCTTCTTCTATTGATCTGTTCAGTGATTCAGACTCACCAACCAAAGTGGCCTTTTGTTTGGTGGTCCGGACATTTTCAGCATCCGAATCCCACTGTTCTTCAGTCTCCGTCTCTTCTGAATCAACAGACTCTTCATCTACCAAACTAGTACCCTTCTTAGCAGTAGATTTCTTCCTCACCACTTGTTGTTTTGAACTCCCTTGATCTGTCTTTCCCTTACCCTTCCCTTTGGCTCCGGAATTGACAACATGTCTCTTTCTCTTCGTGCTTGCATCAGCATAGACCAACGGATCATCATTGTCACTATCACTATCAGGATGCCTCGCTGTATTCTTTCCAGGATCCATGTAATCCTCTCTAGCCAAGGCTCCAAACAACCTCCTGTAAGGTGGTCTCTCATTTTCAGGCACACCTTTGTAACCTTTCATTCTCACTAAGGTTCTAATGTTCATGTGATCCATAACTAGTATCTGTGTTGGATCTTTCTTCAGGTGTGGATATTTGTGATCAAAAATCATCATAAGGAATCTAGGATAAAGCATGAACTTCTTAAGCTTCAACCCTTTCAACATCTCTAACATATGATCTAAAATCATCCCAGCAACGTTAAATGGTTTGTTGAGAGTCAACGCAACCATTAACGAGCTCAAACTCTTCCTCATCACGTCGTATCCTCCACTAACACATCCAAACACAAGTATAATAACATGAGCAAAATACTTAAACTGTACTCCTAGTTTCCCTTTGTACATAGAACCATCAGTAATCGGTCCTTTGTATTTCATCCTCAGGAAACAAGCTTTCTGCTCAGTCCATGATAATTCCCTTGGATCCTCACTGGTTTCAAACTGGATCTGGAGAGCTTCTCTGATATCAGCTTCAGTGATAAACATCTCCATTCCCTGAATCTTGCTTTTGATAATAGTTTGATTATCAAAGTAATCATACTTGGCGTTGTTGTAGAAATCCTCAACTATATCCTTGTAGATAATAGTTGGTGTGGCCAAAGCATAAACCACTCTGCATCTCTTCAGAAACTTGATGATCTCAGTAAACTCCACGTTCTTCTCAACATCTCCCAGATATGCGCAACAATTATGAGTCTTCTCAAACGGCCATTTAGTACCGCTTGATGATTCTCCTTCTTGTACAGTCTCTGGAACTGGATCAGTAACTGCAGTCTCAATAGGAGTATCTATATTTGCTTGTTCTTCAGCCATCTGAAACATAAAATCAAAATAAACGTCAAAACATGAAATCGTCAAAAACTTGAAAATTTTAGACTTTTGAAATTCCACATTCGCCCATAATTAACTGGTCGAATGTATTTTATTGTGGCCGAAGGTGTAAACTTTTGGTCGAATGTAAAGTGATTTTGATTAAAATGATACATTCGTCCGTTTTAGTCTACCTTCGTCCGTCCAGTTCCACATTCGTCCGATCGACGAGCCGAATGTAGAAACTGGTTTAAACCCAAAATTTAAAAATTTTCAAACTTTGTTTTCAAGCTTTGATTTTGATCAGAATCTACCCTAACATGGCCGACTAAGCTTCGTCTATCATCAATTTCCCTAAATTATCATTCTATATCAGTTTTCAATAGAAATTAGGTTTTATTATTTTCAATCAATCAATCACTACGGTAAACAATGTTAAAACCTAATTCCTTTAATCCTCTCCCCCTAAAACTTATATGGAATGATTTCTTATCAACATTGATCATTAACAAACACTGAACATATAAGAACTCTAAAACCCTAAGTCCGTAAATAAAACAAACGATTCTGGCTTCGTTACGTCTCCATTACCTGTAATCAATATATGAAAATGATCAGAATACACTAGAGAACAAAATGCACAAGCAAAGGATTCAAAAGCAACAAGGTCTGGTTATGAAGAAATTTTGAAAAATTTTGAAGTGAGGGTCGAATGTAGTTTGGGCTTATATATAGGCTGCACCTTCGCCCGTTTCGCTTGGACGAATGAACAAGATTTCCACCTTCGCCCCTAATGAAAGGCACGAAGGTAAATTATTTCACCCGGAAGTGGATTTTGTGCTAAAAGCCACATTCGCCCAGTTTGAAACAACCCGAAGGTGAACAAATTTCCACATTCGTCCCAATTAAGGGCGAATGTAAAATGGAAATCTTGAAAAATTTTGCCAAATTACAAATTCGAATCCCGTTCAACATTTTTCAATCCGTTAAGGTTCCAAAACACAAATTTTCACTTTTAGAATGATACAAAGCCCAGATGGTGGTGTCAAATCTCAGAAATTGACTATCAAGCATCCCCGGTTATCAAAAATAAAGCAGAAATGCAAAAATTTTGAATTTTTCTGAAATTTTATCAAAACACACCTAAAATCTTTTTAGATTTTGTATCTTTTTGACAATAAAAGTAAATTGCAACAAATAAAATGCATCAAAGTAAATGAAAGCAGTAAACATTTTGTGAAATCCGGTCAGAGAATCATATCAGTTTTCTGAGAAATCTGATCACAGCGTTGATCTGTTTGTTTCAATATTATCATTAGAAACAGTATGTGATACGGCAATTGCTGATATTGTGGTCCACATAAGCTCACATGCAGACAATTACGCAATGCTTTACAATGATACGAGTTAGGTGTATTAGACTAACACGATGTGGTGCCCACACACACGACATACTCCCGTATCAAGTAATTGCACAAAGCTTCGTCGTAACGCGTGATTATGCCAGAGTTATCCGTAAAAGTTACAAAGTATATAGCACAGAGGTGTACAGGTCAGCAAATGAATGCAGCAGAGTAACATGTGCGTATACACTAGGTTGAGGCTGATATTAATCACTGATTTGCATCAGATAATCAATACGATGTAATAATGATCTATGATCAATTAAAACATAAAGTTCCTCAATTCGGTAACTTCCGGTTTTGGCAATTAAGCTTTTTTAGCAAATATTCTGATAAAACTAGGTCCGTAAATCAATACGACAAAAGTTTATCAGAATATCCCGGATAACCATAACATAACGACCCGAAACCTCAGATTTTGGCAATCCTATCAAACGAAATTACGGTACTAAGACCATATGCCCATGAGGTGTTCAGCCACGAACGCGTAGTTCGTTATGTTTGTATCACTAATGCACGCAATATTTAGTCTACGAAGCCTATCAGCATATCACACGTAATTAACACACGCCTCATAAACTATACAATTCTTTAGCCTGTGTCAGATTCCCACTGATGTACTATCATTTCCTCTGTTGTACCAGGAAATCATTTTTGATTTTCTAATTTTTAGGTCTTTTTGAATTTTATAATGTTTTTGGTTTTTCTAATAAAATGGCTCCCCCTAAAATAAAGAACATATTTTTGGGATTTTTGACTTTTCTGAAAAAAACAAAAACAAAAATTTGAAAGAAACAATCCACTCGAAAGCATCAACTTCTTTGAGGATTAAACAATCCCCTCGAAAGCATCAACTTCTTTGAGGATTACGATAGTAAAGAGAAATTCCCAATTAGCAAAGAGAAATTCCCAATTAGCAAAATATAAAAACTAAAAACTAAAAAGCGATAAACCGAGGTGCCGATTAGTCCTGTTTTTCCTTTATATTGTTTACTTTTAAAAGATATTCAAAGCGTGAACGGTCAAAAGCTTTAGTAAACAGATCTGCACGTTGGTAGTCAGTGTGTATTTTGATCATATCGATCAATTCCTTAGCGTAACAATCTCGGATAAAATGATATTTGATCCGGATGTGTTTCGCTTTAGAATGATTTTCCGAATTTTTAGTTAATGCAATTGCAGCTTCGTTGTCACAGTAAATAGGAGTTTTTAGAAACTGCAAACCGTAATCCACCATTTGTTGTTGAATCCATAGTACTTGCGAACAGCAACTCGAGGCTGCAATGTACTCGGCTTCACAGGTAGATTGTGCTACGGAAGTCTGTTTCTTGCATTGCCAGGTGATTAACCTGCTCCCGAAAAACTGGCAACCAGCTGTAGTAGATTTGCTATCTTTGTCACAGCCGCCCCAATCTGCATCACTAAAAGATATGAAATCAAAATTATCATCATTAGGGTACCAAAGTCCTTTTGAGGGACAACCCTTCAGATATCTAAGGATACGCTTGACCGCCGTCAGATGACTTTGTTTCGGCTTCGATTGATAACGGGCACAGAGACACGTTGCGTACATAATATCTGGTCGAGACGCCGTCAAATACATCAGAGATCCGATGATTGCTCAGTATGTAAAAGGATCCGTCAGCTCCCCCTTAGCGTCCACTCCAATCCCGTGATTGGGTTGAATCGGGGTATCCATCGGCTTTGAGTCCTCCATCTGGAACCGGCTCAAGATGTCAGAAACATATTTCGTCTGGTGAATGAAGATCCCGTCGGGTCTTTGGTCCACCTGCAAGCCTAGGAAAAACTGCATCTCCCCCATTGCGCTCATTTCGAACTTTTCCTGCATGACAGTTTCGAACTCCCTGCATAAAAGCTCGTTAGTTGAACCAAATATTATATCATCAACGTATATCTGTACTAGAAGCAAATCATCTCCCGTCTTTTTCGTAAAGAGGGTGCAATCGACGAGGCCGCGCTTAAATCCTTTTGTGATGAGGTATGTACTTAGCTCCTCGTACCACTGTCTCGGAGCCTGGTGCAAGCCATATAGAGCTTTGTTCAACACGTAGACCTTATCCCGGTGGATTGGGTCCTCAAAGCCTGGTGGCTGCCCGACATACACCTCTTCCTTGACTTTCCCGTACAGAAATGCGCTTTTCACGTCCATTTGATAAACTTTGAATTTCTTATAAGAAGCAAACGCGAGGAACATCCGAATAGCTTCGATTCGTGCTACCGGTGCATAGATTTCATTATAATCAATCCCTTCGATTTGATGGAAACCCTGCACGACCAATCTGGCTTTGTTACGAACAATTACCCCACGATCATCTTTCTTACACTTAAACACCCATTTGGTGCCAATCTTCTTCCTATCCGGCGGCAAATCCGTGAGCGTCCAAACTCCCAATTTCTGGAATTGTAATAACTCCTCCTGCATAGCTTCCACCCAGGCATCATCCTTCAAAGCGTCCTTGTATGTCCTTGGCTCTACCTGCGACACATAACACGCAAACGACCAATCATTTTGACTACCAGATTGTTGAATTTTGGCATATAAAGCTAAAGCACCAAAACTCTCTGGCGAATTAACGCTTTTAAGCTGTCCTCTGGTCATAACACTGCTTCCAGGATCACCGATTACTTGCTCCAGCGGGTGAATACGATGAATCCGAGATTCCGGATAATCAGGTACTTGCACTCCCGTCTGAACAGTCAAGTTCTCTACAGCATCCAGATCATGACCCATATTCGATGATGAAGCTACATCAGAATTTGGAGTTGGGTTCACTGGCGGTGCCTCTGGTTCTTCAGCTTGATCAAAAATAGCTTCTTCAAATTGTTCATCTTCAGATTCTGAAGTATCTAATGATGTTGAAGCCTCTTGAAATATTTCTTCTTCTTGTATAGGAACATTGGTATCATTAGAAGCTGGTAGGGGGTTCACGGTGATCGGACGCACCAACGGTGAAGTTGTTGCATTTTCACACTCGTAAAGCAATCGAATAACAGCTTCTTCAACCAAGCTATCTAGATTGAATGATTCAAAGAAATCTTTGTAATCAAACATCCAATCAGGACCCGTGCCTTGAATATTTTGAGTATATCGTTGAACGTCCACGTTAGCCCAGTCTTCCACACGACGAGTTCGCTTGTTGTATACCCGTTTGAGCGGGGTTGCATATCCAACAAAGTAACCCTCCTCGGCTTTAGGACTAAACTTCTCGCTTGGATTCAACATAGTACATGGCGCCCCAAAAGGTTCTAGATACTCTAAGTTCGGCTTCCTTCGGTGTAACAGCTCATAGGATGTTTTACCAAACTTCTTCACTGTTAAAACCCGATTAAGTGTATAATTTGCTGCATAAATCGCCTCATTCCAGAACATTACTGGAAGATTTGAATCAGCGAGCATTGTTCTAGCCGCTTCAATTAGAGTCCTATTCTTTCGTTCAGCAACACCGTTCTGTTGAGGGGTGTACGGAGCCGAATATTCATGATGTATTCCTTTGTTTTCACAAAGTTCATCCATCTTGGCATTTTTGAACTCCGTCCCATTGTCACTCCGAATTCTCTTTATCTTCACATTGTAGAGATTCTCCAATCGAGTGAACAGAACTTTTAGATTGATAAAAGTGTCGCTTTTATTCTGCAAACACATCACCCATGAAAATCTTGAGTAATCGTCAGTGACGACTAAACAATAAAGCTCTCCAAGATGACTTTTGCGCTTGACTGGTCCGAAAAGATCCATGTGCAATCGCTCTAGTGGCATCTCAACAGAGTTAACCTTTTTCACTTTGTGGGACTGTTTGTGTTGCTTCCCCTTTTTACAACTCACACACTTGTCATTCAGATGGAAATGTTTCACATTTACTCCATCGACAAGTCCATTTCTCATAAGTTGATTCATTTTCTTCAAATGAATGTGCCCCATTCTTCGGTGCCACATTATCGATTCTTTCTCTGTCGCCTTGGACAAAAAGCATGTTATCTGCCCCTGTGATGTCATTGCCTTGGACATATCAAGAATGTATAGATTGTTGACGCGAGGTGCCTTCAACATTATCCACTCCTTAGGAATTGTAAAGCCCGGTTTCAGAATATAGCAGGATTTGTCATCAAAATGCACAGTAAATTTCTTGTCACATATTTGACTGACACTCAACAGATTATAGTCTATCTGCTTCACATACGAAATCCGCTCGAAACTCACTATCCCATTGCTCACACTCCCTTCCATTGTGATATATCCACCTTTGTTTCCTGCAAACGCTATATACCCTCCATTGATGTTCTTTACGTCGAACAACAAAGCAAGATCCCCTGTCATGTGGCCTGAAGCTCCACTATCAACAATCCAAAGACTGCTAATAGGGCCAGCTGAAGCTCCATGCACACAAAAAGTAAATCAGTTAGTTCTTTCGGGGGACCCAAGCCTGAGTCTTGGGTCTTTGAACATCAGGTTTCAAAGTAACATTTTCACAATCATTTTGAACAACTTTTTGATCAATCCTTTTCTGATTGTTCAAAACAGTTTCCTTTCTCTCATTAACTTTCGAAGTTGAGGCTCCTGGAGTACCATTGGGTGTCCAAGATTGTTCAGTCCTTTTCAGGATACGAATCTGAGACTTTGGATTCTCAATCGATTTCTGAACATTGTTAGCAAATGTAACTTTCTTGGTAACCTTATCTGATTTAACAGACTTAGGTCCAACATTTGATTTGACAATCGGTTTTGGTGAAACCTTTTGCCTCTCAACTGTTGCGTTCACCACAGGCTTTCTCCATGAGTGTTCCATAGCGATCCGATTCCTTCTATCATAGTGCATTGGACGAGTGTTCCTCATTTGTTGAAAATTGTTATGATTATAAAACGGTTGTGGTTGTTGAGGAACAACTCTCCTATGAGGTGGCACATAATGATCAATCGGTTTTCGCATAGAATTCCTCACTTCCACCTCGTGCCTCTTGTGCCTTACATATGGGCACTGAGCAAGTAAATGCCCACGTTCCCCACATTTAAAGCACGCACGGTACTCTTCAAAAACATTCGGAGCATTTGGTTGAGCAAATGATCTAACAGGATATTGATCATTGTACTGTTGCTTCCTTAAACTCTCAGGGAGTGGCCCTTTTGAGTAAGTAGGCTCATTAAAACCATTAGCTCTGTTTTTGGGTTTAACAAACTCTGTGACATGGACCTTTGGTTCTTGAGGAACATCCAAATACAACTTCTTTAATAAAGCTGGTGGAATCTCATTTGTTCTCTCATGTTTTGGGAACCAAATAGTACTTTCTTGCCAAATCTTTTCAATTTTAGCATAGTTGGCATTTTTTATTGGAAAGTCCTCGTCAGAGATGATCTTATCGGATCCTTCCATCCGATAGAACACTTTGACAGGTTTGTCACATTGTTCATTTTTATCATTCTTTTCAAGAGCTTTCTTCACCACATTAAGATCTTTCTTCACAACATTCTTTTCAGACTTCTTTTCACAATGAATACTTCTCATCGGAACAATTTGAGATGATGAAACTGGTTCATTTGTAATGATGTGATTTTCTTTTGGAATTTCACATGCATTAACAGTTTGGTTACAACCAGTATCATCACTCTCTGAGTCTGAATCTACACTTTCTGCAGTAACACCCTCATCATTGATTCCCAAAATCGGTCTAACATCGGAATTTGGATCACCAATACTTGAAGTATTAGATTCATTTTCCGATGCTGAATCAGATTTTACCGAACTCTCCGGTGTCACTTGGTGACAATTATGGTTTTCAAAGAGAACCGGAGATGGTACGGACCGATAATTGGTTGTTTTATCATCAATGATATGGTCTACTACATAAGCAATATGCTTATAACTTTCCAACTTTTTGTTTACTTTCTCAGCAAAGCATTTGATGGCTGCCATTTCCAACTTGGTGTTTTCAATTTCATTGATATAGTTGTTAATTGCCAATTGTTTTAAAGACAAAGTGTTTTTCAAGTCGGAAATGTCCTTTTTGTAGCCATCTAATACTTTGTTAAAAGCATTCAACTCTTTGCGAGTAGATTGACTGTTCATGATAGCACTATCACGTTGAACATGGAGTTGTTTAATCTCCTCAGTCAATCTATCACATGTACCACAATATTTTTCACTTGTATTATCAGTACTACATGCAGAACTTACAGGTTTTGGTGGATCAGTCATGGCCATCAATGCGAAATGAGCTTCCTTTCCTGCAAAGAATCTGGAATAATCAATCTTTGTGAAAGCATCATCTGCAATGCACGACTTCCTTGTCATCAGAAAATCTGCTTCTGCAAGCAACTGATCGATATCTTCATCAAGAGAATTAACACTAGCTTCCGTATCTGATTCACTGTCTGAATCAGAATAAACCGATTCACACTCCTCAGGAATGTCAGAAACAGTATCAATCACAACTCCTGAATTTGTTTCTTCAGTTTGAACTTCAACATCAACCTCAGCATTAGCCTTAACAGGTTCAAACTCTTCATCCATCTCAGCCTCAGACTCATCACTATCAACCTCAGCATCTTCCTTCTCCTCCATCGTCACTGAATCTTCAATATCAACCTGATATGCAACACAAGCCACATTGCCCCCAGTAGTGATTTCCTCAACACCTATCTGAATACTCGACCAATCAAACCTCTCATCTTGTTGAGTAACCAATGCTTGATTGGTATTCTGTTGTTCATTTGGTGTAGTGATAGGTATGACTGTTCGGTTAGTATTGTTTGGTGTTTGGGTTTGTGTCTGGTTTGGTGTGTTTGGTTGTCTATTTTGGTTGTTATTAAAGTTGTTTTGACGATTTTGGTAGTTGTTGTTGTTGTTTTGGGAAGAAACTTGGTTTTGGTTTTGTTGTTGACGGTTCTGATAGGTGGCATTGAATGGATTTCTATTGCCTTGTTTTGGTGGCTGGGTGCATTCTCTTTTAAAGTGACCTTTCCCTCCACAGTTAAAACAAGTCACTTTCTCCTTATTGAACCCGTAGGTTGTGTTAGGAGAAGTTCCCAAGTCTGTTCTACCTGTCTTCTCGATAAACTCTGTTGCTCTTCGCATTATACTCGCAAATGCCCATTGAATATCAATGAGTTCCATCTCCTCCTTGTCAATCTGTGCATAATCTTCATTGGTCAAGTTGTTATTTCCAATCTGACTAGCAACTAATCCATTGTAGGATGAGACCATTGCAGAGACTAATGCAATGTGTTGCTGAGCAACTTCAATTGTCACATTTCCAAGATTGGAAGTCTCCAAAACCACTGTTTGTTGGTTAGGTTGGATCAATGGTTGTGGTTGAGATTGACTAGCAGTGTAAAAAGCTGCTTGTTGCTTTGGGGAGAATGGTGGAATGTATGAATATTGATATGGAACTTGTGGTTGTGGTTGTGATAAAGATGAAGTTTGTTGATGGTAGTTAATAGTAGGTGATTCCACAGCATTGGATATACATGCAACATGTGGTGTAACTAGCCCTCCTGAGCTTGTACTCACTGGAACTGAAGATCCTCCAAAGTATAAGTTTGGATTCTGAGGAATCTGTGCTCTCCTAGCCTTCCTCTTCTCTTCCAATTCTTTGTTTTCCAGCTTCTCAATGAACTCCTGAAGAGACCAGTATTGATAAGCATCCTTCTCTTTCAGAACATCCACATGCTGATCCCAGTTTGGTGGTAATGCATCTGCAAACTTGTCCACCTGTTTTGCCATAGGAATCTGTATACCATAGCTAGACAATTCAGATATCAAATGATTAAATCTAGGAGTTAGTTCTTTCAAAGTTTCATTTCCAACATAAGAAAAATTCTCAAACTCCTTTATAAGTTCTTCCGTCCTCAAACTTCGAGTCTTCTCATTTCCATCATGCTTCCTTTTAAGCATATCCCACAGTGCTTTAGAAGTTGTGCAAGTCCCAAATTGATGCAAAAGATCATTTGTGATTGCCTGTGTCAATTGGGAAAACGCCTTCTTTTCCACAGCAAACTTCTTTTTCTCATCCTCAGCCATGCTCTCCAATGGCACTGGTTCACCTGTGTTCTCCAGAACTGGTGGTGTGTAACCTTTAGCAATCATGTTCCATGCTTCAGCACCTTCCACTCCCATGCCTTCCAAATGTATCTTGAACTTTTTCTGCCACTGATTGTATTCTTGAATCTCCATTAGCTTCGGTGGCCGAGTCCCGCTACCTGAAGACAAATCATTAATCAGTGTGGAAATAGCATTTGTAGTTTGAGTGTTTACCACCGCTGCTGCTACTCCCCAGTATTCAGACTGTGGTGCTGGAGGTGCACTTTGAGTCATGTAGTTAACCGGCTGCGAAGACTGTGTGCTCGTCTTCTGTGCTGCTACTGTCCATGGGTCCATCACCTGCTGTTGTGGTTGTGTAGTTGCTGGTGTAGGAGTAGTCTGATAACGCCACATGATCACGAACTTCGAAAAATTCAATACTTAGAAAAATTTTCCAAAAACAAGATCTAGGTTCGCCCAAATGGATTCAGATTCGTCCCTTTTTGGTTTCAGGTTCGCCCAAAAAGTCTCTCCCGAAGGTAAAATGTCACCAGAAAGTAAAAACACACTGACACTTTTCACGTTCGCCCAAACAGTTCCAGGTTCGCCCGTTTGATTTCCAGGTTCGCCCGCCCGATCTCCCGAATGTGAAAAATGTGACCCGAATGTAAAATATTCAACTGAAAAACTCTACGTTCGCCCAGAAATTCCTAGGTTCGCCCACAAAAACCACTCACCTTCGACCAAATACTTACACATTCGCCCAACACACTCAGGTTCGCCCATTTTTAACTTTTGAAAAAACGGTTACACTTTGAAAAACGGTTATTTTGATCTCAGATTTTCAAAAGTTTGTGAATTTGAATGATCTTGATTAGGTTTTGCTTCGGAGATGATTTGGAACAACTTTAATACTTGGAATTTTGAATTTTAACCACAAAATCACCTCTAATTCTTTCAAAAACACTCAAAAACCATTTTTATGTAAAAACAGATGTGAATTGATGAAAATAATGTCCAAATCAGCTCTGAGTTTATCAATTTGTTGTTGTATGATCCTCTAGGCTCTGATACCACTTTGTAGAGGATGTGAATTGACACGAAAACAGGATTATATGATCATACAAGTTACTAAACCAGGTGCGGAAACCCTAGCTTAGAACAAACTGATATAAACTCAATCAAAACACAATCAAAGTCATTTTAAAAGCTTTTCATAGATTAACTCTTTCAAATACTTGGTTACAGATCAGTTACAGTTAATCTATCACACTTCTAAACACTCTCAACACACTCTGAAACACACCTCAAAAACACACACTCTAAATGACTCACTTAACATTACAAAATCACAAAATCTATTTATAGCACCTGCACATTCGCCCAGTTTCACTGGTCGAATGTAGGCCTTTTCCACATTCGCCCACTGAAGGTGGTCGAATGTGTCTTCTTGTCAGCTCTGTTCCAGATTCGTCCATCTCTTTTCTACCTTCGACCGCTTGTAAGTCACCTTCGCCCATTCTATCTTCCTTCGCCCCTTTTACCACATCTAACACATGTTAACCATCTAATCATTAGTCGCAAAAACGCATCTACACCTATTCTCAACCCTAGAGCTCAGTTTTTGCCACACACACTCTCCAAACACCCTCCCCTGGTCTGAGATTGCTTGGTTTGATCATTGAACACCTGCGCTCTGTTTTAATGATATAAAAGTTAATCTTTTGACTCGTTTGTGTGTTGTAACTACTCGTTTATCTTAGTTTCAATTTTGTATCAGTTATTAAAGCATATTCGAGGGATTCCGCACCTCGAGTATAAACCCCGTGATTGTCGGATTACGCGTTCGTCGGTCCTAACAAGTGGTATCAGAGCCGAGGCTCTTATTACGGGTGTTTTAATAACAAAAACGAGTGAAAACAGGTTGTTTTTTGTGTAAAAGTTGAGATTTTTGATCAAAAACCTGTTTGAACTTTGAAACTTTGAGTTTTTATCAAAACCCCATATTTTTCAAAATCTTAGTGTGTGTTTACGGTTAAAAACGTGTGTTTTGATCTGGTTTTGTTGTAAAACTGTTTTGGTAACTTGTCTAATCATTTGGGATCAAAACACAATGTTTTAGATAAGATTTTGAGGCAAAATAGGTGATTTTTGAGCAAAAGTGCGGCTGCAGATCAGATCAGGCGATTACGCAGACCTAATCACATGCAAATTTCAAGCGATTAGGGTTAGCAAGCGATTAGTCTTCAATCGTGTGCTACAGTACACGAGTAGCCTTCCAATCGCCTGATATTCTTAGTTCTTATACACGATTAGGTCTAAATCGCCTACACTGTTCATGCGATTAGACCTAATCGCCTGGTGAAACCCCAATCGCCCGAAAACTCCTAATCGCTCAACTGTTCACTAGCAATTACGCATAATCACGTGTTAAAACCCCCTAATCGCCTATATAACTAGCAATTGTAATCCTAATCGCCAATAGGGTTCTGGAATTGAAAATTTGACTAAGTATCGGACAATTATCGAACCTTAACATATGGCGAACCCTTGGGGACATCTGAATCAACCGAGAACTCAATATAACCAACAAATGAACAATCAAATGAACAATCAAACTAACGTACCCACAAACCCTTGGCAGTTCTCAGCAGAACGCAACGCGCAACGGATGCAGCAATCGCAAATGCAAGCGAATGTTGCCGGAATCAATCCGTGGGCGCTAGCTGCTCAACAACAGGCAATGAATGCGAATCCTTGGGCACTCGCAGCTGCTGCAACTCACAGACAAATCATCTGTCTTCCATTCTCATGAGTGACTTAGAGACGGGTAGTTCTAACAGGGCACCGAAACTGCAGTACATGTCAGACTACCATGGATGGAAGGGCAGATTTCAGACGCATGTTGAGGGTATCGATGGTTTAGTATGGTCAGCTATCGAGAATGGGTACACGAGGCCATTGGTTGAGAATTCTACTACTCCGATCTCATTGAAAGATATGACTGAAGATCAGAGGAAGAAGTATAATTATGAGAAGAAGGCGATGGTAGCGTTGAAGCAAGCACTTCCCAAAGACATACTTCATCAGTTCGCACAGTGTACTACTTCACAGATGCTTTGGTTGGCGCTTGCCGAGCGAAATGAGGGTAATCAGAAGACGCGAAAGGTTAAAGTGGATCAGTTGAAGAAGGAGTTCGAGAACTTCAACGCGATGGGGAATGAATCGCTGAGAGATCTGACGGCTAGATATTATCACCTGATGTCCGAGATGTATCAGTTTGGGGTTATATCTACACTTCTGCAGAACTTGTTGAAAGACTAGCAGAGGCGCTTCCTTCACACTGGCATCAATGGCTGGACATCCAGAAATCCAACAATGTTTATCAGACACTCTCCATCAATGAGTTCATGGCAGAGCTGGAGAACAAGGAGATCAAAGAGATCAGGAGAGCAAACAAGCCGCCCGTTGTTCAGAATCCCAGTATCTACTACGGAATCCAGCTCAGGACATCAGTGTGGGTGGATCCAAACCTCAGACTGCTTTCGTGGTCAATCCTGATCCAGTCTTTGCGTTTGACAACTATGGTCCCCCATCTGACGTTCCTCCACCAGTCCTTCCTTGGGGTCAAGGAAATCTGTATCCTTTGAATTATAATACTAACCAATTTGGTGTTAATCCGTTTTCTCATCTTGCAGCACTAGCACTGGCAACCTCCAACTTTGGTGGATCTTCTTCGTCAGGGTTTGGTGGTGCTCCATCTACTAACTATGGTGGATATGGAGGTGCTTCTACTTCGAATCAAGGTGGCTATTGGACCAATCCAGTTGCAGAGCAGCTGAACTCTGCAGGTTTTGAGAAGGTGACTGTAGAGTTAGCCCAAGAACATATGGCTCTACTGTCAACCTTGGTCAATTCCTATAGTGGATTAGTTGCCGGGCAGATCGGGAATCCTTATCTCACTCAAGAAGATTATTCTTAGATCGACAAGGATGATATGGATTTGATAGACATCCAGTGGCACTTCGCTAGTGTTGTTAGAAGGGCAAATGATTACATGGACAGAACTGGAAGGAGAGATGTGCTGATCAACAACAACACTAAGTTTGGGTTTGATAAAACAAAGGTCACCTGCTACAACTGTGGAAACAGAGGACACTTTGCCAGAGAATGTGACCGGCCTAGGCAACAGGGAAATCAGAATCCCTTCAACAACAATAGAGGCAATCAGAATCAGAGGCAACAAGCTCAGACACAACCTAACCAAAATACTGAACGAGCTCTTGTCCCAGTAAACAACCAGAATCAGAACCAGAGGCCTCCTGCAAACAACAATCAAGCCCTGGTAATTCAAGAAGATGAAGGTTTTAACTGGCTTCACCTCATCAATGCAACAAATGGTGAACAAGCTCCGCAGGGTGGTGCAGCATGCTTTGCCCAAATAATGTCTGATGCTCAAGAAGAAGTTGAAGAGTGTCCGAGTCAGTCTGAAGTAGTTATTCCTGAAGTTGAAGCTTCTGACTGTGACTCGGACTGTGATTCTGATGTGGGGATGGATTTGGAAGATCTGTTAGCTGAAGCAGATGCCTTGATCAGCAAAAGGTCGATTCTTGTGGATGCTGACTGTACAAAGAACAACCTTGCTGAATTCTTCGGATCAGTGAAGACGGCTGCTCATTATGCTTTGATGGCTATTACAGATCGTCTGATAAGGTATGTTCTTCTTCCAATTCTAAACCTGATTGTGTAGAATGTGGCAAGCTTAAGTACGGAATTGAAGTCTTAACAGACGAAAATCTGAAATTGAAAGCACACTTAAGTCAATGCCAACAGAGCAATTATGTTTTGAGAGCTAATGAGAAGGCCCTCAAAATCACCATTGATACTCTGAAAAGAGACTCTACTGAGTGTGATCAGCTTAAACTCAGAATCAAAGAATTAACTGATGAGAATCTGAATTTAAAAGCTGATGTAGGTCCGTTACAAAGGTCAAATGATTCCTTAAAACAAAAGGAGAAAAGTTTTCTTAGTACTGTTGAAAACTATAAGAAGGATGTTTCTGAATTGTCTAAAACTCTAGCCAACAAGCAAATCGCTATCAATAACTACATTAATGAGTTAGAAGACACTAAGAAACATTTGGCCATTGTTAACTGTGACTATGAGAAGATCAAGAAGAAACTTGAAAGTTACCTGAACTGCAAGTATGTTCTTGATCATATCATTGAACACTCAGTAGAGGATAGCAACTCCATTCGTCCCAAATACTCTCAGTGTCCACCTCCAGTGAGATTCGAGAATCATAACTATGATATCTTACCGAAGGAAGAGTTTGTGGACTTGGCAGCAGAAGCAGCTAAAGCTGCAGAAGTGCCTAAAGTGATTGAAGCACCTAAACCTGCCAAAGTCACTGAGGCTGCTCCTCCTGCGCCCAAAGTGATAGAAGCAGCTAAACCTGCTGAAGTCACTAAGGCTGCTCCCACTGCTGTTGCTGCCAAAGCTGGTGAGATTGCTGATGATGCTAGTGTCTGCGAGACAGACTGTTCTGATGATGAGCTTGATGAGCCAGAGAGGTATGCACCGGTAAAGAATGTGGATATTCCTATCCAAAATCACGTCCTGTGTGATCCTGAACCGAAAGTGCAGACCCCTGTTGGTAAAAATGTCAAAGTGTTCTATAAATTAAAAGGATCTGATAAAATCTATGCTGATGAGGTAAGTCCTCTAAGATTTAGAGCACCTGGCTGTGTTGGTAAAATCTGGCAAGAGTCCACCATTACAATTGAGAAAGAACAATGGGGACACGGGAAACAGGGCCAGGGTAATCAGTCCAAGAAAAACAAGAATAAAAATCAAAAGAAGAACACTTTGAACCCTAAGAATCAAGCTCAGGAGAGATCTCCTAAGAAGCATGTTACTCAGTTTGTCAGATCTTCAGGCAATGAGTATGATAATTATCCTAAAACAGACTAGCAAAAAGAATGTTTGAAGGATTTAAAACACAAAAACTCATTTGCCACGAAGTCTAACAAAAGGAGTAAGGATGGAAATGCTCCACCATTTGAGGAGTATAGATCCTGTCACAAGTGCGGGGTACATGGGCATTTAGTTGCTGCTTGCCCCGAATTGAGACGCAAAAGGATCGAGGCAAATGATGCTCCAAGTTCTAGCAACTCTAAACCACCTGTTTCTCCTAAGGTTTCTGAGAAACAACAAGGTAAGCAGGTAGTTTATGATAACCGAAACAAGATTGCTATGCACCAAAAGCGAGTTGATGGCAGGGGTCCGCAGTCGAGGGGGAACCAAGTTCCCATGAAGGTTCAAGCAGCGCCTAAGCCACAAGCACAGGCCGCAGCTAAACCTCAAGGTAACCCTAACACTACTCCACGTGCAGTTAAGTCTGAAGTGGATCCAAAGTCTGTTCCACCAAAGGAATCTGAGGCTGGACCTTCTAGCCCCAAGGCAAAGAAGAAGCCCAAGCCAAGGAGATCGGAACAACGTTGGAGACCCAAGTCACCGACCAAGAATGGAGAATCATCTGCTAGTGCTGAAACTGCCGGACCATCGGAAGCAACACCAACTCCTAACGGAAAGTGGGTTGACTTTCCGACTTTGGATGTAGATGGTAGACCCAAGACCGTCAAGGCTTGGCTCCCCCTTAACCACTAAACTTTGAGTGTTGTACAGGGAGTTCCATAGGGTCTTATCAGCAGCCTCTGGATTGTTGATAGTGGAGCTTCTGGGCACATGACAAGCGACTTATCTCTGCTATTTGACATCAAGAATATCAACGGGGGGTATGTTGCTTTTGCTGGTAACAAAGGGGGATACATTACAAAAGAAGGCAGTATGGGGAATGGTATTGTAAGCTTTGAAAGGATAAGCTTTGTGAAATAGATAGACCACAACTTGCTGAGTGTCTCACCGATCTGTGACAAGAAATACACAGTATTCTTTGATGACAATGCTTGCTTCATTCTGAAGCCTGGCTTTAAGATTCCGAAACAATGGATCATGATCTCAGCTCCAAGAGTTAACAACTTGTATGTTCTGGATATGAGTCAAGCCGTAACAGCTAAGGGGGAGGTCACTTGTTTTCTGTCTAAAGCTACAGAGAAGGAGTCTATTATGTGGCACAGACGGATGGGGCATATACACTTGAGGAAGATGAATCATCTGGTTCAGAATCAGCTTGTGGAAGGTGTCTCAGTCAAGAATTTTCATCTGAATGACGTCTGTGTGTCATGTAAGAAAGGGAAGCAGAAGAAGAAATCTCACAAACCTAAGAAGGTCAACTCAGTCAGTATGCCTCTCGAGCGGTTGCACATGGATCTGTTCGGCCCAGTCAATCGCAAAAGCAAGAATGGAGATTTATACTGTCTGGTTGTCACTGATGACTATTCAAGGTTCTCTTGGGTTGTATGCATGCAGCATAAAAGTGAGACTTTTGAGTTTTTGAAAGATCTGTTCACCAAATTAGAAAATATCTATGGGTTGAAGATCCGTAGGATTCGAAGCGACAATGGAACAGAATTCAAGAACAATGCTATGGAGTCACTATGTGCAGAAAAGGGTATTCATCAGGAATTCACAGCGCCATACACTCCTCAGCAAAACGGGGTTGCAGAAAGAAAGAACCGAACTCTTATTGAAGCAGCCAGGACAATGCTCGCAGATTCAAACTTGCCTGTCATGTTTTGGAACGAGGCAGTTTACTGCGCGTGTTATACTCTAAATAGGGTTCTTACGGTTAAGAGGTTCGGCAAGACTTCTTACGAACTTCTGAACCGAAGGAAACCGAACTTAGAGTTTCTGGAACCTTTCGGAGCTCCATGCACAATGTTACATCCCGATGGGAAGTTTGGTGCGAAGGCAGAGGAAGGTTTCTTTGTTGGATACAGTACTCCTAACAAGAGGGTATACAACAAAAGAACCAATAACGTTGAAGATTGGCTTAATGTCGATGTTCAACGTTACACTGTCAATGCGCCCGGTGTTGGACCCGATTGGTTGTTCGACTATAAGAGTTTGTTTGATTCTTTAACCTGGATAATGTGGTAGATGATGCTGTAGCGCAAATGTATTACGAGTGTCAAAACGCAGCTAGCTCACCGCTAATGCGTCCGATCGTGGTTAATGCACCTGCGCCTGTCGCATCTGATGCCTCTGCATCCATGGGTCCCCCTGATAAAACCGCAGCAGTTGAAGTTGAGGAAGTCTTTCAGGAAGCGTCAGAGGTTATGGAATCTTCTTCAGATGAGGAATATACTGAATCTCGTGAAACTCTTACTGAAGAACTGGCTGGAAATGGTGAATCTGCCAATACAGCTCCAGTTCCTCCTACAGGGAATGATCAAGCTGGTCCTTCTTCTTCAGCAGCTCCTGGAACTGGTCTACAGATTGATTTCTCTGGTTTTAATTTGCAACCAGCTGCTCCCTCTAGTTCAAGCGCCGCAGAGACAAATATTTCTCAGGGACTTGAAAATCTCAATCTGCGTTCGGATGATCCAGTGCCGGCACATCCGGAATCTCGGATTCACGACACTCATCTACTGCAGAATGTGATTGGTGATCCGGCTGGTAGAGTGATGACACGTAGTCAACTCAGGAATGCCAGTCCAAGTGACAGCTCAGCAACCTTAGCTCTTTATTCGGAGATCAGAAAAGCAGGTCATCAGAACGATTGGTCTTTTGCTCTATATGTTTCTCAGATGGAACCAAGAACCGTCCAAGAGGCTTTGAGAGAAGAACCATGGATTGATGCAATGCAGACAGAGCTTCAGTAGTTCCAAAAGCTAGGAGTGTGGGACTTAGTTGACTTACCTCCAGGCGCGAAGAAATTTGGAACAAAGTGGGTCTACAAGTGTAAACGGGATGACCGCGGGGTAATTATAAGAAACAAGGCTCGATTAGTTATCCTCGGCTTCCGTCAAATCGAAGGAATAGATTACAACGAAGTATACGCTCCAGTTGCACGCCTTGAAGCTATCCGAATGTTCTTAGCTTACGCTTCGTACAAACGGTTTAAGGTGTATCAAATGGACGTGAAAAGTGCTTTTCTGTATGGTATCGTGAAGGAAGAGGTGTATGTTGCTCAGCCACCGGGTTTTGAGGATCCGCTTCATCGTGATAAAGTTTACAAGTTGAACAAAGCGTTGTACGGACTCCATCAAGCACCGCGTGAATGGTATCAAATGCTCAGCAACTATCTTATATCCAACGGGTTCAAACGTGGACTTGTGGATTGCACCTTATTCACCAAGGAAAATGGTGGTGACCGTCTTCTGGTACAGGTTTATGTCGATGATATTATTTTTGGGTCTACTAATGATGCTATGCGCAGGGATTTCGAAAAGCTAATGCAGGAAAAGTTTGAGATGAGCTCGATGGGGGAGATGCAATTCTTCTTAGGTCTACAAGTAGAACAACAAGAGTCGGGGATCTTCATCCACCAGACCAAATACGTTGCTGACATCTTGAGCCGGTTCCAGATGGAAGACTCTACTCCAGTAGGCACCCAAATTCAGCCCAGTCACGGGATTGGACCTGACGAGAAAGGACAAGCTGTTGATCCTTTTCTTTATCGAGCGATGATTGGCTCACTTATGTACCTCACAGCATCAAGACCTGACATTATGTTCACGACATGTCTACTATCCAGATACCAGTCAAGGCCGAAACAGTCCCACCTGGTTGCTGTGAAGAGGATCTTACGTTATCTAAAGGGTTGTCCAACCAAAGGTCTATGGTATCCTAATGACGATAAGTTTGACCTCGTCGCCTTTAGTGATGCTGACTATGGCGGATGCAAACAAGACTTGAAATCCACATCGGCTGGATGCCAGTTTTTGGGACCAAGACTAGTCTCGTGGCAGTGCAAGAAGCAAGCCTCAGTCGCCTTATCCACCTGCGAGTCGGAATACGTAGCTGCTTCTAGCTGCTGCTCCCAGGTTCTTTGGATACAGCAACAAATGAGAGACTACGGTTTGAAATTTCTAAATACTCCCATTCACTGTGATAATGAGTCCGCTATAGCTCTCGCTAAAGAATCAGTTAAACATTCCAAGGCGAAGCATATCTTGGTTAAGTATCATTTCATACGCGATTGCTATGAAAAGAAACTTATCGATATGGTTAAAATCCAAACGGATTATCAACGTGCCGATTTATTCACCAAAGCTTTTGATGGACCTCGTTTCGAGTATCTGTTAATTTTAAACGGCATTAAAGAAAAGCAGGATTAGATCCTCATCGGTAATCGTTTTTGTAAATATTTTTCTTCAAAAACAGAAAAATCCAAAAATATTGTCTTTTTGCAAATTTTTAGATTTTTAGCGGGAGAAAATTCAGAAAAATACAAAAACATCAGAAAATGCAAAAATAAAAAAAATGAGAATTTAAAATCAAAAAAATTGAAAAATGCAAAAATGAGTTTCTTTGGTGAAAATGGGGAAGATGATATTAACTAATCAGTCGGACTGTCTGGACCTTTATCATCTTAAAAACATTGGATCTGATAAGTAGCCTCTACAATGATGTGTTGGTAGGCTCGAAATCATTTCCAAGCTCGGCATGGTGATATAAACCTAAATCAACTGAAAATTGTGTGGTTTAACGTCGCGTTGGCATATGGTCTAAAAGCCTAAATCTTGTTGATAGAATGCCAAAATCCGAGGTTTCTGGTCTTTAAGAGGTTGGTACATCCGGGGTGAACTGGACGTCTCTCAGAATAAAATGGGGTGGCATAAGTGACGTACGTTGGGTTCGCAGCCTACAACTGAGACACCTTTTTGCCATTCCCAGAGAAAAAGAAAAGAAAAACAAAAATAGAATAAATTCTGATAAGGAGACGTCTGGGAATCCTGTAAGAGCAAAAAGATCGTGAATTCCAAAACCCTATTCTCAAAGAGAATCGCTCTAAGGTATCAAATCAATCATATACCTAAAGCATCGTACCGTGAAAAATCAAAAATATACGGTATTTGACTTGAACCCTGGTCTGGATCTCACTGGTCTCTCTGCTGCAGCGTTCTTGCAGACCTGATCACCACTGAGTCCATTCCTTGTAAATACGGATGACAACAGCTTATTCACCGGTTACGAGGAAGCTTTGTGCATGCCTTGATGCGGGAGTATGTCGCGTGTGCGGGGAACACCTTTAATCAGTCTTAATATTACCTTAACGTATCTAAAGTGCCTAGCGATAAAACTTGATTTTGAGTTTAGGTGGACAACAATACTGATAATGGTTGTAGGATGCTTATTGGTAATTTTAATCTAAAACTGATCGTATAAGGGTTGTAGTATAGTCCGTACACTGATATGATTCCCTAACTATTGAAACTCGCAAAAATATGATAGTGTATAGTTAGTTGTTTTCGTGTTTTCGCTCATTTTCTATTTAAATTTCTAGTAGATTAGCTATTCTTGATTGCCGATGATGGAAACCTAATCCATTGTAATCTTACTTCTTCAAGAATAAAACGCCGAAAATCAACTAATTGAAAAATTGTGTTTTTGCCGGGTCAAAACCGTACTTTCTCTCAAGTACAGGGGTAGAAAATGAAACATTTTCAAGTATCTGAGTCGTGTGTTAAAACGGGTTGAAAAACGCATGTTTTGAACCTTAACGGGTCAAAAATGTAAGCTTTGGTGCTGCAGGGGCATTTTGGTAATTTGGGAAAAAGTCTTATGCAACTGGTCTCTAATCGCCTTTATCTATAAACGATTAGGGGTAATCGTCCTCATTCTTAAGCGATTACGCCCTACTCGCTTTCATATATATGCGATTGGCTACCTAAGTCACAAGACATGGCTTGCTTGTAATCGTGTGGTAGCTTAGACGATTAAACGTAATCGCATGACATCTTAATGCGATTAGGTTATAATCGTTCATATGTTGTACACGATTAACTCCCAATCGTTCCACTGTAGCTAGCGATTACGGGAGGGTATATAAGGATCACTTCTCTTTCCTGTTCTTCACTTTTTCAAAACTCTCTAAGTGTGATACCGTTTCCCTCTCAACCGAGTCCAACCAAACCCTTGCCAAAATTCCTTTTGATCTTAGAATCTTAATCCTCACTATAAAGTTAATAATCATACAGATTTTCAGATCATAATAACTTGTTTTGAGGGGTCAAATCCTAACTTTTAAACCGGAACCCTAAGTTGAACAAAAACGATTGATTAACCCTTAAAACGTGTTTGTTGTTGATGTTTCTTGTTGAGGGTTTGTTAATCGGCATATGTAAAGGCTTTTGGTATCAAAATCCAGATCTAAAACATAGTATAATCAAAAGCCCCAATTTTAAAACTTGAAGAACCCTAATTTCTTAAGTCCGTTCGATTAACCCAGCAATTGACCTTGAAACTGAAATCTTGTTGAGGGGTTAGTCTAGTCGGGTGTTTTAGGGTATAATGTCACAAAAATTTCAACCCAAAACGACCCATTACAAGATTTGGCAAAGGAGTTCAACTGTCACGCGATTAGCCTGGCTAATCGTGTGAACAGTGACACGATTGGGGAAGTTATTCTCCTAATCGCCTATAAGATCATGCGATTGGACCCTAATCGTGCCCTATTGCATGCGATTACATGGTGTAATCGCCTTTAGGCTTCTGTTGACAAATTTTAGTCAAACTTAGTCCGTTTTTGTCCGTTTTTTTTTCATATCCTTGATCTGTTTATGATGAATTTGTCGTGTTTTGCCTTATATAATCATGCAGTACGGTACGTCTCCCAAGCATAACTGTCTTGCCTTTCTTGGACCCATCAAGAAGGCGGAGTGCAAGCAGTTTGAAGGCGTGATCGAGTTTTTAAAGCGCTCGAAGATAAAGTATGCTATATCTGTGGAGTATGCAGCGTACAAGAACATTCTTCAGGAGTTCTATCAGAATGCTAGCGTGGACGTCAGCACGAAGCCGGCTACCATCAAAAGCACAGTGCAGAGAAAGGAAGTCATAATCACTGAAGACTTGGTTCGTGAGATTCTAAAGTTCGAAGATGATAAAGACGATCCGATAGTGTTCGACTCTATTCTGATACGTGGAGGCTTTCTGAGAATGAAGTATGCTGATGACGTTAGAGCGCAAAAGATGCTGCAGAAAGGGAATCTGCCTCCAGAGTTAAAGTACCTGACGCACGTTGTGCTGAAGTGTATCGGTCCTCACAAAGGAACCTTCGATGCGATCCGAGACACTTTAGCATCAGCGATTGTAGCGTTAACGTTGAACAAGCCGTTCAACTTCTCTGGGATGATCATGCATCACTTGAAGGAAGTGATTCTGCAGAAGATAGCAAAGAAACCCTTCATTGTTTATCCTCGCTTTCTGCAGATGATCCTTGATAATCAGATTCCCAACATGGTGAAAGATGTTAGAGAGCTGATTACGATCAAGAAAATAGATGAAGCTGAATTGAAAAGAATGTTGCCATACAAGAATAAGCAGAAATCAGAATATCCTCCGAGCCGTCGGTTATATGCGTTTCTTGCTAAAGAGGATTATGAGGCACCTCCAGGCAACAGGTGGAGGCATGACGACAGTGAATCAGAAGATGATATTCATATTCACAGACAGGTGTTCAAGGATGGTGACAATATCGGCAGACCTACTGTCGAATTTGGAGCCAATACTCCGGGCAATACGGCTGATGCTGAACTGAGACATGACGATGATTTGTTTGATCCAACGTCTCTAGATGCTGATGCACCCTCCAGTTCAGGCAAAGGTAAAGATAAGATTGATGAAGGCCCAGTTAACATAACAGATGTTGATGATGATGATGACGACTCTGAAGATACTGAAGATGATTCCCCTGATACATTCACTGCTAAACAAGAGAGAATTAGAAAGCAAGTTGAAGAGGAGAAAGCTCGCGCAACTGAGGCGAGAGATCTTGCAAGTGATCCCACTTTCACTCTGGATAGTGGTGACATTGTTGCCGATATCGATGCTGAAATTAGCACGCCTGTCCTCAGAAGAGACAGAAGTCTAAGGAAACTAAAGAAGGTAGGGGACAGAAGCGAATGGCAACTAAACAACTTGCTGCTGAAAAGACTCCAAAGAGATCCAGGTCACGTCGTGCGACTTTGAATCTCCCAGAGACTTTCGATACTCCTGCTTCTCCAGCCGTAACAGCAACAACTACAGCAACAGAAACAACAACAACAGCAGCAACAACCGCTTCAGTCAGTGCAGCTATGCCTGCAGGTGTGACAATGTCAATGCCTTCCTCGGTAATCTTCACTAAGCAAGTCTCAGTTACCGTTGAAGCGACCAGTTCACAAATTGTCTCCAATCCGGTTGGTGATCGAATCCGGAAGTTAAGGGAAGCAGCGAGATCGTCAACTGCTAAACCTATAGGTCAATCTACTTCTTCTTCGGCTCCAGCAACAAACGAACAACTTCAACGCCACGTCAGCGAACTTACTGCCTTAGTTGCTGCACAAGTGCGAGAGATAGCTGAGCTGAGAAGCAAGAACGCCACAATAGAAGAAAATGAAACGACGATGTTAGAATTGATTGGGGAGACAATTACATCAAACACCGAGCTGAAAGCTACTATCGACGCTCTCACTTTATCAAATCAGCAGATCTTAGAGTCGAACAGGCAGCTTTTAGAATCACACCAGCAACTGATGCAGTCAAACCAAAGTACTCTGGCGAGACTCACAGGTGTTGAAGAAAAGTACAGTGATCTCCAGCTCGCTAATGTGAACAACGAGCGACGAATCACCAGATACAAAAAGCAAAATACAAGGCTGAGGACTAGGTTAAATGAGTTAGCTGGAACTCAACCTAGACTCACAGGTGGTTCGGAAGCTGGAGCTAGTACTGCTGGTGGTGATGATGATGAAGATGATAGTGAAGAAGACGAGGATGATGAGGATGACGATGATGAGTCTGATGATGATGGTGACGATTCGGGTAAAGGTGGTGATGGTGGTGATCCTGGAGCCACAGGTGGTGGCGGATCATCAGGTGGATCTGCGTGTCGACGTACTAAGAAGAGTCATGATCGCAAGGGCAATGATCCCGAAGCAGGTTCTTCTGCTCAGGGGGAGCCTGCACCTTTCAAGGACAAGATCCAAGAGCTGCGGGATAAAATGAAGAAAGCCGTGGTTCAAGTTGAGTATGTGGTGCCTCTGAACTGTTATTTTGCATACGATGATGAAGGCAACTTGCTCCCTCCACCTGCTATGCCTGAATACGATCTTGAAGAAGGTGAGATACCTCCTGAGATGACATCCGACGATATGGCAAAGGTATACGGCTTCGCATCTGGAGAATCTTCCAGTGCAAGTCAAAGTATTTACACCAGAGATGCATCCAGAAAACAATGAGGTGAATCTCGAAGAAGGAACCAGTGTGCCGACTCCTGAGTATGTTGTGGATGATTCGGGCGCTGGAATTCCTAATATCAGTGAAGAGATGGTATGTGAGGCTGAAGAAAAACTGAAAGCTGACTCTACTGCAGCACCTGATGAAGTCAAAACAAGACAGGACAAGATCAGAGAGCGATATCCCGAGTGGTTCAAGCCTGAAGAGAGAAGAAAGACAGTCGAGCAAGCATCCATCTTCAGGAAGCGATTATCGAAGATGTCTGGCAATGTAATCAGTTGGGCATATGTGAGCCATACTAGGATGCTCGGGGTGAAATGGCAGGAAGGTGTCTTGTATTTTCAGGAATTCAAGGATGTTCTGAGCCTACCCTTCTGGTATGTCCGTGATCTAGTTCGACTTGATTATCCTTTGTACAAAGAAAAGGCTTCTACACAAAGCTGAAACGAGAAAGCATAGAGGGATAGGAAGATTTCAGACCTCAGTATCCCAGATCGTATCAGACAGACAAGATTCATCAGTTCACCTTGAAGCCTATCTGGGAACACAAGATCAAGCCGCCAAAGTGTGTTTAAAAGATTCCTATCGTTCCGGTTGAACAAGACTTCTCTTCCAAGCTGTATTACTGGCAGTGATCGTCTTGAGCAACAGTCCGAATCCGTGCAGGAAGATCAGGATTTGGGACCCGATGTGGCTGATAAATTGCTCAGAGAGTGATTCGCTTCTGTTACGCCAACAAAGTTCATGCTGGATGCGACTGGTCAAGAATCACAAGGATCAGGACAACGTCAAGTTAAAGATGAAGACTGAAGATGTTGCTAGTTATTTTGTTTATCTGTGTTTGTTTTATGTTTTTCGAGTCTATAAAGTTGTTTGCTTTTGTTATAAACGTTGTCTTTTGGCTATCTCTGTACGTATACTAGCCTGGTCCAAGGGGGAGTCTGTTAGTACATGATGTCCCTAGGCTAGTATATTGGATGTTTGGACGTGTTTCGGGGTGTTTGGAGACGTTTATATGCGTTTTGGGGTGTTCGAGAGGCTTCAGGCGATTACAGTGGTCCTATAGGCGATTAGGCCCTATGTGGCACCACTGTAGCATGCGATTAGGGACTTCTCACAGGCGATTAGGCCCAATCGCCTGTGTCTGAGAAGCCCAATCGCCTGTTAACTGCTGTACGTACCCGGGAGGTATAAATAGGCCTATTCTCAACCCTAGAGCTCAGTTTTTGCCACACACACTCTCCAAACACCCTCCCCTGGTCTGAGATTGCTTGGTTTGATCATTGTACACCTGCGCTCTGTTTTAATGATATAAAAGTTAATCTTTTGACCTGTTTGTGTGTTGTAACTACTCGTTTATCTTAGTTTCAATTTCGTATCAGTTACTAAAGCATATTCGAGGGATTCCGCACCTCGAGTATAAACCCCGTGATTGTCGGATTACGCGTTCGTCGGTCCTAACAATAATGTGTTGTCAGACTTGCATTGAGAAAACCCTTGTCTAAGCACAAAGTCAGTGAAACATTGATACCACATTCGTGGCACCTGTTTAAGGCCATAAAGGGACCTTTTCAGACAACAAACATAATCTGGATATTCCCTATTCCGAAACCCCATTGGTTGATGCATATACACTGTCTGGTGAATGTGACCATGCAAGAATGCATTTGTGACACCCAACTGATGAATTGGCCAAGATTGATAAAGAGCCAAAGAGAGAACGGTCCGAATGGTGGCTGGCTTAACCACTGGACTAAATGCCTTTCCATAATCGATACCCACTTGTTAACTACGACCATCGCAAACCAACCGTGCCTTATAACGTTCCAAAGTTCCGTTAGAGCGAAACTTATGCTTAAATGTAACACCCTAAATCTGTTTTACAGAAAACTCGCAGCGGAAAAATACCAACCGAAAAATTCATTTCTTAAAAACAGACTTAAATGTTTAGAACCGAATCTTCTAAGTATTTTGGTGTTACATCTTAAAATATTTAGTAATACAATCAACGTAACTCCTCTCTACTAGATTAGACAATCATGACCACGTACAATCCGCCTCCTCGATTGAACTCCATCCCTTGCTTTACTAGGTAAACCAGACATCCTGCAATTACCACATAACCAATTCGTTAGTTCAATAGGTAACCTCATGAAATCTACTCATGATACGGAAATAGCATCCCACAATACTCTATGTTCCTGTCTAAGATCCTTCCTTCAAGTTCGGGTGGGTTACCCCGATCCGAACCTCCATGTCTCATGCATTCATACTTACATACCTACATTTCTTATCATTCTCATAACACAGGTTAATAACCTCACGATATATCCAAGCATATAATCCCCTCCATACAATTTCCACGATACATACCAGCGTAACTCCCACATATAATACCATAATACATACAAGCATAGACTCCCACATATAATACCACAATCCATACAAGCATAGACTCCCACATATAATACCACAATGCATACAAGCATAGACTCCCACATATAATACCACAGTGCATACAAGCATAGACTCCCACATATAATACTACAATGCATACAAGCATAGACTCCCACATATAATACCACAGTGCATACAAGCATAGACTCCCACATATAATACCACAATGCATACAAGCATACAATTCATTCGCGTAATTCTACAATACATACAAGCATACAACTTCCACCTATAATACCACCATACATACCAGTATACAATTTCCTTCGTATAATTCTACAATACATACATGCATACAACTTCCACCTATAATACCACCATACATACCAATATACAATTTCCTTCGTATAATTCTACAATACATACAAGCATACAACTTCCACCTATAATACAACCATACATACAAGTATACAATTTCTTCGTATAATTCTACAATACATACAAGCATACAATTTCCACCTATAATACCACCATACACACAAGTATACAATTTCCGCCTATGATACCACCATGCATACAAGTATACAATTTCCGCCTATGATACCACCATACATACAAGAAACTCTCTCCCTCTAACCCGAGCATGAGAACCCATATGTACATCACATCTACAATCTACATAATCATGGTAATCTACTTACCGTATTTGATACCGTCGAATAATGCATCAATTAAACTACACGCACTTGTATCATTCCATACTATGATCATGTTTACAAAACCGACATTACTATTACATGCTACACCCTTACATAGCCTCACACAAGGTCCAACAATGCTAATTGGTGCGTTAAACGCAATTACGGGTCGCGCACATAAGCAAAACATCAACAATTGATAGAAATTAACATTTCTTCCCAGGGGCCACCGTAAGGTACGGTGGCCACCGTACCTTACGGTGGACCCCAAGGTCCCTACGGTGGTTCTCCTCTGCCATACGGTGGAGAATGTGTGTCAGGGGCCACCGTAAGGTACGGTGACCACCGTATCTTACGGTGGAGCCCTGAAAATCTCCATTTTTCTTCCCTTTCTATCCTTTCTTGATCCGTCCCACGCCGGTCCATCCGGAGCTGCGTCTTTTTCCTATTATGAGCTTCCTAACATGCCTTGACATAACTAATTATGTCCCATCATTCCACCTTTTCCATTCTACCTACGCATACATATACATAAATGAATTCGTTATTCTAAATGGAATAGGAATTCACTTACCTCGTGTCCTCCAAGTTCTTGCTTGTTTATTGTTCCGCCTTGACCCATTAGCTTCCCATGCTTGAGTCCATTATTCCTATCCTTTCATATCACCATATTCACATCATTGTTAGCATACATGATCATATCACACTAACAATCATTCTCCATCAAACAACACATTGACTTTCATTAGTCAATTTCTACCATATCTACAACATACACACACCACCACATTTGTTCTCTCATCATGTAATACCACTCATTATCATATATATCTCATGGTTTTAACATGTATGCATCACATAGTGCTTCTAATCCCACAATTAAGTTTGGGAACCTAACCATGCTATTCTACACTATTGACTTGGTGGAAAGTCAACTTTCTAGTTAGAACCTATATCCATATTAGCGCACTAGACCATAGGAACTTCACCATAACAATCATGTTCATATCTCGTTAACATACAAGATCATTCATCTTACCAAACAAACCAACACATTGTCGTGCATCATATTAGTTACACATAGTGTACATGCTACTAACTCATACTTCTTACCGAAACATACAATCAACTAATTCACACATGGTTCCCATCGAAACACATCCTTATGTTAATTTACTAACAACCACCATATTCCATTCATTTCCATCAAATACTTGCATGCAAGTTCATCTAGACATTTCATCAAACACATGGTGTGCGTACAACATTCTAAGCTCAATGTACAAGTATCTCATGCCTACTTCCATAACTCATAACATCAATCATCATATTATTCACCTACATCACATACACTTCTTTCAATAGATATCAACATAGCAAAACACAAATTCTTTCAATCTATTCATCAAATTTGTTCAAGAATGATCATGGGTAAAAACCCCCATTTTCCTTGAACATGAACCCTAATTCAAAATGCCACTTGAGATTACCAAAATCATTGATGACACTAGATTAGTGCATCAAAACATGAATTTAGCCATATAATGCTTACAATTTACCCAATTTAGGGTTGGTTCATCAAAACCCACCAATAACTTCAACCAAGAAGTTTCATAATAGAGAATGGATACTTACTTGGTGCTTAAAAGGTGATGAACACCTCTCAATTCTCAGATCCTACATGCAATCTCCCTTTCCCTTGATCATTTGGTGGTAGAGAGCACCCACAAAACACACAAACACACACACATTCTCCTGAAGTGTGTGTGTGTGTGTCGTATGATATATCCCACCAAGAGTGGGTTGTGTTTAAGTTTTGGTTCTTCCCACATTAAGCCCTTCTAGTTTGATACCCTTCCAACATTGACTCAAACCTTCTTAAAATTCTACATAACTTGTGTATCTATCTAGGATAGGTGCTTAGTTATTTCACCCCATGCCATAACATACTAAAACATGCTACTAAATTAAAATTCGGGTTTTGGGGCGTTACATTAAATAAACACATACTTCGAATTATGTTCATGTCTGGACGACGACGTACTAGCTCCCAGGTCTCGTTTTTAATAAGTGCACTAAACTCGTCGTACATAGCATTAAAACATTCTGGTGTGGACAAGGCAATTGGTGGATTTTTTGTATAGGGACAACGGTGGTAGTGTGAAGGTTGAAAGGCTGCTGGGGTTTGGTTATACCGTCCATTGCACGTGTGCTCATGGTACGGGTAAGAGGAATGGGTGGTGATGGAGTAGAGGCTGAAGATGGTTGATTGTTCAAAGGTGGGCTGAGAGGGGCATAGGTGGTTGGGCCAATGGAGATAGGGTATGTCGGAGTTGGGCCAGTGGTTGGTGGGATGGTGTTAGACGGACCGGGTGAGTGTTGTTAAGCCGCGTTAGATGGGCCAGTGGGCTACGGTGTAGAGGGCAGTGGTGTGGTATGCTGTTAGGTATGCGTGGAGTTGGTTAGGGTGGTAGGCGTGCTATTGAGAGGTGGGCCGGTAGGTTGGGAATTTGTTGGGTGGTTTTGGAGGTGTTCCAAAGAAGCGGGGAGATAGGAGGATATAGGAAGTCATAGGCAGGAAGAGTGGTAGGTTGTTTTATGGAGTATGGGTTGATGGATTCTTCAAAGTGGTAGGTTCTTTTATAGAGTATGGGTTAAGGTCAAAACATTTCAAAGTGGTAGGTTCTTTTATGCTTAGGCGGATATCCTGGAAAAACGCATGGTTGTGAGCGATTTTCAAGTTTATGGATTGTGGTGGAGGGTAGAATGAGATAACAAAGACATCTGAACGCATGTAGGTGTTGTATGTGGGAAGGACTTGGTATAGGAGGGTGGTTGGGGTTTGAAATTTATGGTTTTTCTTTGGGAGGATGTTGAGGACGTAGGTTGCAGTTTCTAGCGTGTGATGCCAGAAGGAGGGTGGAAGGAAGGCTTGAGCAAAGAGTGTGCGATAGGTTGTTGCTCGGGTGCCCAAGGCATTGATGCTAACGTTCTTGAGTAGTAGTTTTGAGAGCGGTGGGTATGGAGGTTGACTTGATGACGTTGGTGGTGAGAGGGTAGAGATCACCCGAGCTATTGCATCGTAGGGTGGGTTCCTTGGTCTTGAGATCCTTCACAAGAAAATCAAATGAGTAAAATTCTATGGAAAGTAATTTGTCAGTGGTGAGACGAACGGAAATAAGATTTTTTTATTAGGTTAGGAGCATAAAGAACAATATTTAATTTAAAGGGTGGGAAGGGTGGTGGTAAAATTTGGTTGCCTTATCCAAGCACGGGAACGGTCATACCATTACCGATAATTAACTATTTACTAGTGCAAGTATTAAAATTAGACGTCGAATGAGTACTTATCTGCATGTGGCCAGAAGCTCCAGTATCCATAAAGCCGACCAGGTCATCTGTTGATTCATTGAAAGAGTATAGAGTGCCTGTGAAATATTGGTTGGGGTCGGTGTATAAGTGGCCATGTGGGCTTGGTCCGGCCTTGGGCCCAGAATGCCAAGCCCGTTGTTGGGCTTGGGAGTAGACGAATATGGGCATGGAGGAGTTTGGTTTGTTTGTGAGCTAAAGTTCTAGATTTAGGATGTTGGCCCACTGGGTGGTGGCCCAATTATTTGGGAAGATAATATAGGGATGCTGGGTCGGGTATGTGTTTCCTCTAAAACCAAAACAACGAATGCATTGACCCTGAGTTTTGTAGTTATCTTTTTTATTGAAGTTTGTACATTATCGTCTGTCCCAGAGCATATTATACAAGTGGATTAATTAAGTTTTATTTCTTTTCCTCTTGGCACAGTTGTGTTATTACAGTCATAGCTACCGCTATAGTCTTAGGTCCTATTGCCAGAGCTATGGCATGCCTCTTATCACCATAACTATATATGGCTATAGATCTACACTTTCGTTTGTTGCCACTTAATAAATTATAAACAAGGCACCAAGCATGAGGTCTAAAAACCATATTTAGGGTTTATTCTATCTTTACTTCCTTCTTTTTTCAATATTATTCTGATTGCATCCCAACATATATTTGGTACATGTCATAGTTGATGTAAAAAATCAACTAAAGCTAACTGCAAAGTTATGTCCATATATATATAAAAAAGCAATTATTTGTAGACTTTCTCCATTTCACCTAATATGCATACAAAAGGGAAAAAATTAGAACACAAAGCAACATACTATAAAGAGACCGGTCTCCTCTCATGTGTTTCCCATGTTACCATCTATATATGTATTACACTATTAAAATTTTCATGATAACTTGGTAATTTTATTAAGAAGTTCTTCAATCTTTAAAGAAGACAAACAATTAAGTGTTGTCACGATTTCCGCCTTTTTCTTAAACTCCATAGCATTCTTCCTCATTCGATTACCTTCGATTCCTACCATCAACTTCCTTACAATCATTTCAACTTCATCCCTCCTCACATTACCGTCAATATCCATGCCAAGCTCCCATTCCTTACACAATTGTCTACAATTAACATTCTGATCATATGAAATTGGCCAACATACAATTGGTACCCCGGCCGACACACTTTCAATCACTGACCCCCACAAATCATGAGTCAGGAAACCACTAACTGAGTTTACTGTTATTTTTGAGATGTTAAATACCAAGTTCTTGAGGTTATTACAATTTCTAACCATATTCAGCTGGGAATTTAGTTTCTTGAAAGCGTACGGATTTCAGCAACAAGTTCCTCGATATCATAAGTTGATGAGCCGTTATGACCTGTTGAGATTTCCGCCATTTTTTTCCACTCGATAGCCTTCTTTCTCATTTTCGCACCCTCAACTCCATCCATTAGCTCCCTTACAAGCTTCTCCACTTCATCTCTCTTCACATTCCTCCCAATCTCTAACCCAACTTCCCATTCCTTGCACATTTGCCTACAATTCGTCCGTTGGTCACCTGTAAATGGGCAACAAATCATGGGCACCCCAGCAGACAAACTCTCAATGACCGAACCCCACCCACCATGAGTCAAGAAACCTCCAACCGAAGGGTGGTTCAAGACTTCCTCTTGTGAGCACCAGCTTGCAATAAAGCCTCTCCTTTTGTTTACCTCCTCAAGTTCTGGAGGCAAAACTGCCGACTTACCATCAATCAAATTTTCCCTTACAATCCAAAGATAATAATGCTTGCTATTAACAAGTCCCCAACCGAATTCTACCAATTCTTGTAAAGGCATCACCGCCAAACTTCCAAAGTTGACATACACAACAGAATTCGGTTCCTTTGATTGGAGCCACTGGAGGCACTCGGGTTCTTCCTTCCATAAACTATAACCACTAAAACTCGAATTCTTGGATTCTTTTTCTCTAATCTGATTTAGCAGCAACTGCAAAGGGCCAATCGTATAGATTTTAGGAAACATGGTTTTAAGCTCTCTGATGACACTACTCTCTAATCCATCAAAAGTATGAATTATCATATGTGAAGCTTTATCAGCCTCAACAGCAGTTTCCGCCATGAATTTTAACGCATGAGCTTTCGGCCTTACACCTAAAACATGTTCCGGTAGATCCCTTAAACGGATCCCTTTCATTCCCGGAATATGTACCAAGGTATCAAGGTATCCATTTGTCAAATAAGTTTCATCTGCAAAACAAAACAAGTCAACTCATTAAATATTCCAAGGGATCAGAATCGAGACTTGCAATAAATTTTGGTGATTGCGGTACTAAAGATATAACCTTTAAGTGGAACAACTCCTTTTTCCATTAGAACTTTTGCCTGGTAAAACCCTATGAAGCCAGAAGCAGCAAATGTCCAATGAAGGATGATAGGAACTCTGAGCTTCTCAGCCGCATAAGGGGTTTTCGCGAAAGTCATGAAACCGTCAGAAACAATACAATTGATTGGAGTATCGAGTCTGGCTACAACGTCAAGAAAGGAATCCAGGAAATTGACTGCCATGTAACTAGTCACTTGTTCCATAGACTGCATCTGTTCATCATTGCTGTCTGATGTAGAAGGTAGTCCATCAGGGACTGTTGCAAATCGAAAACCAGGAGTGTCATCGAGCCAGAAAGTCCCACCGGATTTTACAAGTCGCGTTTGGTTTGACTGTGTGTTGATAAAGGTTACAAGGAGACCCTTATGGTGCAGAAGCCTGGCTAGCTTGAGCATACACTTGATGTGGCTTTGTGCAGGTAATGGTATGAACACCACATGAGGATTCTTCTGACCAACTTTAGGCATTTCTTCCATTTGTGTGTGGTTTGTATTTGTTACTTAGGCCAGTGGAAGTTTGCCTACCACATAATGTCAATGTGAATGTCTATTTAAATTAGTGTCCACTATGATTCCAATATCCTCATAATAATCGCCAATTTTTTGTGCACATCTTTGTGAAAAGTTTGATGTTAACTGGCACTTAATGTGTGACAAAAGTCTGATTTTTATTTATTAAAAGGAGGTTGCGGGATCAAAAATTCTGCCGGAACATTGTTGTTTGCAATTGTAGCCATTGTCAGAAACTTAAAGGACAGCTATATTAGTTTTTGTATCTATATGACATAAGAATCAGAATAGGCCCAAAAGGTTAAATCCAAATGAATCACGTACCTATCCGATCATTTTATATTTTACTTTTTTTTAATTGCAAAGAAAGAGTTCATTGAACAAAAAAAATACAGAGTAGTAAGAAAGTAGAAATTATAATGAACCCCTTATCTAAAGAAAGCGCAATGAACAACACCAACATACAAGGCCCAAGAACACAATAACGGAATTTGATCTCAACCAAGAACAACTCTTGTATATTATAATTCTTTGACACACTGGTTATGACCTCTAACCCATCTATTTATACTAAAATAAACGATAATATATAATCCTACGCAAATATGTCTCTCGATTATATATAATCCAATATGTACGAACATCAATTATCTCTACTTATTAAATCAAACTAGATAATTCTAAACAATTAAATTATTAATATCATAAAAAACATTAAATTTTCTGTTTTTTTTTCACTGAAGTCACTCAACATTTTTTTGCACATAAAAAACACTACACTTTCATTTTTGACAAAATTGCAGAAAACGTCCTTTATGTTTACCCAAAATTGCAGGTTTAGACCTTTAACTTTAAAAGTTGCAGGATACCTCCTTTATCCAACTTTTGGTTGCAGGATACATCCTTTAGGCTAACGCCGTTTGTCTGTGTCGTTAGATGCCCCTCACGTGCAATGCAAGTGAGGGTATTTTTGTCATTTCAGAAGCTAAATAAATTTTAAAAAACAAAACGAATATAAACCCAATCGTCTTCATCTTCTCTCATACCCTGTACACAACTCAGAGAAGAACACCATGAAAGAAGATGAAATCAGGGACGAGTTGGCAACCATTGAAGGAGGGAAGTACAATATTCGAACACATGACGATGAATACGATGTCGACTCTGTATATGGTAACATTGTTTAAAAACCCTAATTTTTTTTATAATTTTTTTTATGTCGACTCTGTATATGGTAAAGTTAAATCCCTAAATTTTTTTTTAAAATTTTTGAATGTAGAAACGTATGAATCGTTATTCAGTATTAATATGCATCATGGAGGGTTTTTCAGTTCATTTCCAGGTCGTGAGTATATGAATGGTATGATGAACATTGTTGATTTGATGGATACTGATAGATTTGGTATATATGAGTTAGGTTGGATTATGAACGATTTAGGTTATCCTGAAGGTATCCCAATTTTTTTTCCATTTCTTAGAACCTGGAGCTGATTTAGATCATGGTCTTAGTCAATTAGCTGAGGAAGCTGATGTATTGAGGTTCGTAGACATCATTAGGCAAGGAAATAGGTTTGTTGATGTCTATGTAGAACATGGAATGTCAAGGCTTCTAGCTGAATACCCTCCCAATCAAGTGTCACTGGTTCGTTCGGCATTATAAGTATTGAACCTGTTCAGGCAGATAGTACTGTATTACAAATTGAGAATGGAGATGTTGAGAATGAACAACACAATGTTGATGATGTAGAAGAATATACTGATGAAGAAGATAGTGATTTTATAGTAGATGATGATAATGATATGCAAGAAAGTGACGTGGACATGAGGGACTTCAATTTCATGGTTGATGATGTAGAAGAAGAAGATAAACATTACAAAGAGAATGTAACAGGTGACATTGATGATCTAGAGGTTTTAGACAATGATGTCTTTGAGAGTGCTAGTGACAGTGATGAGAATATTGGTAACATCAGGAGAAGAAAGTTAAAACACATGAGAAGAGCACATGTAAATGACAAGAATTTCTATGTAGGGCAAATATTTTATCAAAAGAAGGATGTTGAAAGATTTCTGAAAAAACATATAGTGGAAACAAGAAGGATGGTAGAGATAAGCCCATTATCACAGCCTTAGAATACATTAGAGAGTACCTCATGAGGAGAATAGTGAATGTTTTACATGTTATTGACAAAAGTGATGGTCCATTGACACCATATGCTACCAATCAGTTAGCTACCATTAAGAAAGATGCTACCAAGTATTCAGTTAGTTGGAATGGGGATGCACACTTTCAAGTGTCTTATGGTGGTGACCAATGTGTTGTCAATGTAACTAAAAGAACATGTAGTTGTAGAAGGTGGGAGATCACAGGAATACCTTGCAAACATGCAGTGGCAGCAAATTGGGATATGGCAAGTCATGGTCAAGAGGTATGTAATCATATTTTGGGTCTTGGTGAATTAGTTTGCAAATATGTTAATGTATTTTTATTGAACAGGTTGGGATACCAGAGACTTGGGTGCACCAAACATACAAGCTGGAAACATGGAAAAATGTATACAGTCACAAGATTTTCCCTATCAATGGCAAGTCTTTATGGGCCAAGTCTAAAGTACCAACTACCCTAACACCTCCATATCATCACAAACAAGTGGGAAGACCCAAAAAGAAAAGAAAGAGATCTGCTGTTGAGATAGAAGATATGACCAAGGGTGGCAAGTTATCTAGGAAAAATGTGACTGTCAAGTGTGGAAAGTGCAAAAACTTGGGCCATAACAGTAGGACTTGTAAAGGGCAAACATTGGAACCTGAAGGCAAAAGTAAATCCAAGAAGAAAGGTTCTAAAGATGTGGCAAGTAAAACTGTTGGGCAAAGGAAGAAGACTATGTCAAGTAAACATGTTGGCGAAAAGAACATGAGTGGGGTTGCAGGTGGTGGTAAGAAGAGTGGGGTTGCAGGTGGTGGTAAGAAGAGTGGGGTTGCAGGTGGTGGTCAGAAGAGTGGGGTTGCAGGTGGTAAGAAGTCTAGGAAGAAGAAGGTCTGATGGTCTGTTGGTTTGTGAACCTGTTTTTTTTTTTTTAAGTAATTGTTGTTAACTTTCTGATGGTCTGAACTTGTTCTTTTGTTAATGATGGTCTGAACTTATGGTATGTAATGGCTGCAATGCCTTGGTTTTAAACACTTTGTTATTAGTATGGTTATTGACAATATGGTATGTAATGGCTGCAATGCCTTGGTCTGAACTTATGGTATGTAATGGCTGCAATGGTTGTTATTGTGGTGTATGATTATGATGTATGATTATTGTTTGTTAATGTTGTTAATGGTGTATGATTATGGTTTGTTAATCTTTGATCGCTGAGAATAATTAGGGTTTGTTGGATGAGAGGATTTGGGTGGCGGGAAATAATTTTTATTGTTAATTTGTTATCTTTGTTTGTTTTGCAGAAAAGGTCCTTTATATATGCATTGACGAAAATACCCTCACATGCTTGGCACGTGAGGGTAACTTAACAGCAGAATCAAACGGCGTTAGTGGTAAAGGATGTTTTATGCAACCAAAAGTTCATTAAAGGAGGTATCCTGCAACCAAAAGTTGGATAAAGGAGGTATCCTGCAACTTTTAAAGTTAAAGGTCTAAACCTGCAATTTTGGGTAAACATAAAGGACGTTTTCTACAATTTTGTCTTCATTTTTTTCTTACAAAAGTCAATCAACAATTCTTTGTATGTAAAAAAGACTATACTTTCTGTTTTTATTTTTCCTATGATGTAACGTTTGTATAGGCGGGGTCATCTCTAGCTTGGAGATGTCTGTGCTTTTTAGTGTTTAATCAAGTTTACCTTTCAAAAAGAAAGTCAAACAAACAGCGCACAAGTGCTTGCTTTTACATGTTAGGATCCATGTATAAATCCGCTTTTCAAACCGAGTATATATCCTCTAATTGTGCGAGTTACATGAAATCAGCTTTAGAATAATGCTAGAACTATATTAGTTAAGTGCAAATAATCATAAAGAGTCAATAAAGAGAAGTATTGTAAGATGGTTGTATCATGTATGCTCTCCTTTTCAAAATATAGGTTTTCTAATTGATTTTATCACTCTTAAGGCCAAGAATCGTATCTAGCTGATACTGTGATACCAAGAACCCTTACTGATCAGTAGAAATCCTATCATACTTGAATAACATATCTTTTGAGGATAACATATTAGTTAAAGGTTAGTTACAGCATTAAGTATATATATCATTTTTCATTTTGACAATAAAAGTAGTACCGTAAATGTCATTCGTGACCGTTACAAACAATATTCAAGAATTTCAGTTATTTAAGCAACATACTATAAAGAGACCGGTCTCCTCTCATGTGTTTCCCATGTTACCATCTATCTATGTATTAAACTATTAAAATTTTCATGATAACTTGGTAATTTCATTAACAAGTTCTTCAATATTCAAAAAAGATGAACCATTAGGTGCTGTCGCGATTTCCGCCTTTTTCTTGAACTCCATAGCATTCTTCCTCATTCTATTAACTTGTATTCCTACCATCAACTTCCTTACAATCTTTTCAACTTCATCCCTCTTCACATTACCCTCAATCTCCATTCCCACCTCCCATTCCTTACACAATTGTCTACAATTAACATTCTGATCATATGAAAATGGCCAACATACCATTGGCACCCCGGCCGACAAGCTTTCAATCACTGACCCCCACCCACCATGAGTCAAGAACCCACCAACCGAAGGATGGTTCAACACCTCTTCTTGTGAACACCAGCTTGCTATAAAGCCTCTCTTTTTAATCTCCTCGCCGAGTTCTTGAGGCAAAACCACAGGCTTCCCATCAACCAAATCAGTCCGTATAATCCAGAGAAAGTTATGGTTGCTATTAACAAGCCCCCAACCGAATTCCACGACATTTTCTAAAGACATTATTGTTAGACTTCCAAAATTAACATACACCACAGAGTTTGGTTCTTTTGACTGGAGCCACTGCACACACTCGGGTTCCTCCTTCCATAAACTGTACCCATTGAAATTCGGCTTCTTGGTTTCTTTATCGGTTATCTGATTCAGAAGTAACTGCTGAGGCCCAATGGTGTAAGTATGTGGAAATATGGATTTAATCTCTTTGATAAGAGGGGCCTCTAATTCATCAAAAGTATGGATAATCACATGTGAAACTTTATCAGCCCTTCGAGCTGAATCAACATACCAATTAAATGCAGGATCATCAAGTTTTGTGGCTAAGATGTGTTCAGGCAGATCCCTTAAACGGACCTTTTGCATTCCTGGAACCTCTAATAATGTATCAATGTAACCATTTGTCAAGTAACTTTCATCTGCATAAACCGTACAAGATTAATGAACAAAAGTGCATAAGTGAAAACAAGATTTTTGAACAAGATGAACGTGTTTGACCTCATATTTTATTTAATATACGGATAAAGATTATTATTTCTTTTTAATAAAATAGTTATGTGAACGTGGCTTTTTTTGGATGATAAACTTCACATCCACGTACTAAATCCTACACCCTACACTTTGATACACTAGCCAAGATAGGGACTGGTCAAAAAGCTCACGACTCGTGTCTCGCTCGGTTGAGCCAGCTCGCTTTGTAAACAAGCCGGACATGAGTCAACTTGGGCTCGGCTCGTTGGGTTATATATTAAAATAAGGAATTTAAGTTGATAAAGTTTTACGAGCTAAACACAAGCTCGTAAACAAGCTGGATAAAGCTTTATGAGCTAAACTCAAGCTCAACATTTTAGCTCATTAAGATAACGAAGTAAAGTTGGCTAAATTTGTTTATAGCTCTAGGCAAAGGTAACTTTGTTTTAAGGAAATGAAAAGTTGGATCTAATAGTTTCAAAATAGGAAGGTTTTAAATCTATTAATAAATAAAGTGGATGAAGGTAGAAAATAGTTATCAGTCGTATTCGTAACAACTAATTTCAAACAAGGAAACTTTTAAATATATTTAAAATTAATCAGTGGACTAAGATAGGTAAATGATGGCTCAGTCCCAAAACGCCGTCTCAAATCAGCCGTGTCGTGATAGACGGTTGAGAACCGGTCAGAGAACAGTTGCAAAACTGTCACAAAAATACAACGTGGTCGCATATCCATCGCTAAAAAGCCATGATCGTAAGAAGTGGTCACAAACTTGTCTCTAAAAACTAGTGGCCAGTGGCGGAGCATGGAAAAAATTTCGGTAAGCGTCAAAAGTCACGGGACTCTTAAAAATAAAAAGGGCCGAACTTTATATAAAATTTTCAGATGAAAACGCGTAAAGTAACGCTCCGGAGCAAAAAAACTATGGGGGCCGGGGCACCATCCGGTCCCAACAAAGCTTCGCCCATGGCGGTGGCAAATCAAACCAAAACATTATTAATTGCTAAAAGCAATTGTTACTAGTCACATCGCTATAACGTTTCAAAACTTGGAATACTTCCCATGAACATTTTTGAGCCTGCAATTTCGGTAGTAAATTGGTCGAAGCTATTTGCGATCGAAATTGCAGTCCCAATTAATACGCAGTTTTCTAGTAGTGATTTTCAAAGACAAAGAAACTAGAAAGGCTAACCTTTAAGGGGGAGAATTCCTTTCTCCAACAGAACTTTCGCCTGATAAAACGCCATGAATCCACAAGCAGCCATGGTCCAGTACAGAAAGATAGGGATCTTAAGGTTCTCAGCAGCATCAATAACGTTCGTGAACGTCATGCTACCATCACAAATTATACAAGTAGGAGGCGTTTCGAGTCCGGATACAACATCAAGAAAGGGGTCCAAGAAATTCGTTAAGAGGTAAAAACTAAGTTCTTCTACACTTTGAGTTGGTTCAGTTTCATCATCTAAACTCGAAGGGAGACCGTCTGGAACGGTTTTAAATCGAAAACCGGGAAGCCCATCGAGACCGTTAGAGCCACCGTACTTGAACAGACGCTTGTGGTTCCACTCGGTGTTGATAAAGGTTATGTCAAGACCATTGTGGTGTAGGAGTTTGGCTAACTTTAGCATGCACTTTATGTGACTTTGTGCTGGAAATGGTATGAACACAACATGTGGCTTTGTGCGACCAATTATGGGCATCTCATCCATCTCTGTGTTATAACTGTGTGTTTTGTGTTACATTGGAATGTGTTATATAGATCCTAAGGATGTTATTCGACCAATTGTCATAGAACTATACGATGTTTATTGCACACATGAGGACAACTACAAAAGATTTAACAAAAATTACTTAGAAATCGAGACACCGATGTCGACCCCTCGTATAATATTTAATAGGCAAAATTGTAACCAAAGATACGTGCTTTGGCGGTGAGTTCGTTTGTGTTCATTCGTTAAATAAATAAACAAACACGAACAAAAATTATGTTCATTGAGTTTAACAAACGAACATGAATAGAGGCCTTGTTCGTTCATTTATGTTCGTAAACATTCGGTAAATGTTCGTTTATGTTTGATAGTTTATTAGAGTTTTTAACTTTTTGTTTCTAATTTAAGTACTTCAAAATTCTCAACTGATAGATTATATTTAATATACATTAGTATATTACATATTAATATTAATATTTTAATATTACTTCACCTATTTTGATTAACTATTGTTTTAGTTGGATTTAATGAGGATTTCAAGTTTAATAGGATAATTTTCTATTATTATGAGACACTATTTTATGGTAATTATGAAATCAAGATTATGTTAAATATGCTTGGATGATCGTATTAGTATATTTTGTGCGAATAATGTTTGTGATGAAAAATGTTGATTTTATACGAAGCTTAATATGTGTTAATTTATGCTTGGTTTTGTTCATTAGTACTTGTATGTGTTCGTGTTTGCATTCATTTGTGTTGCTTTTGTCCGACACTTAAACTTAACAAACAAACACAAACGAACACGAACACGAACATGTTCATTTCCTTAAAAAATAATCACGAATATAAAATCTCGTTCGGTAAGTGGTCATATTGAATAGTTCGTGAACATGTTATTTCCTTAACAAACGAACACGAACAAAACCTTGTTCGTGTTTGTTTGTTAAGTTTACAGCCCTATTCACAGGTACTAAAACGTGTTGAAGAATAAACTCTAATACGTTTATACTAAAAGCATTGTTTCTAAAGTAATATATAACTAGTAAATGTATCACATGTTGTCGCGGAAGCGTTGATACACGCAAAGTCATGCGTCGCGATGAGAATGTTAATAAAGCAAAGTTAATGTTTGACGTAACATAATGTTTGTAATAATATCACAATTCACACGTAATCAAATAATAGTTAGAAATATTCAAATTACCACTTAGGTGTTGGTAGTGAAAAATATACAACCCATGTTTATTACTCAATAAAGAAAAAATTGTTTAAAATCTTTAGAAGTTTTATTAAGCAAAAAAGTTAAATTAATACATGTAGAATTTACATTATAGATTTTGAATCAGTATAAAAAAGTTAAAAGAGAAAAAAGGGTGAAAGGAGGAAACTTAAGGTAATTCTACACCATGTTATAAAATTATAGTAAATGTTGAATAGTAGGTTTTAACTACAAAGCAAAGTTCTCAATCAATATTATAAATAATAAATAAATTGGAATGCAAGTTATCATGCTCACTTATTACTGAATTTATTTGTGTAACTGATATATCTGTTTCACTTATTTATTTATTTTTTTTTTTTTTGTAAATAAACGTGGAAATTTATGTTGATAGTGCTTGGTGGCATCGAAACTATTGTTTGAACTTTGTTGGAATTTTATATACGTTTGGTTGACGGCAAAAATATGGTACCAATATCCAGCGTATGGAATCGTTCTAGAGACTTGATGAGTGTTAGTGTGTGTAGTGGTGGGGGGTTATGGTATTAAAATATTAAAAAGTAATAGAAAGGGGGTTATGAAAAAAGAGGGTGTAGTGGGAAGGGGGTTATGAGGAGGTTATAAATGATTGGGTAATGATTGGTTATTTATTGTTTTTTATTTAAATAAGAATATTAAATAGTTAATAATATTTCATTAAATATAAAAATAATAATAAAAATAAAAATTTAAACTGAAAGTTTATTAAATTAATAAAATAATAAAAAAAATATTTAATATTAAAAAATAATATTTAATAAAAAAAATTGAATTTCAAACGGTTACTGTTCCAAACCGTATGAATTTCAAACGGATTCCCTCCTATTTCAAAGTTTGAATTTCAAACTCCCCCCCCCCCCCCACCCTCAAATGTTCAGTCACACCCTATAAATACCCCCCTTCCCAAATCTCAGTCACACCTCTTCCTCATCCTCAACACAATGAATAATATGAGCGGTTTTCAACCAGGAGCTGCCGGACCGTCTAATGTCTGGCAGTACTCTCGCCGGGTCCGGGGACGGGGCCGGCCCCGGAGATTACCATTCACCTCCTCTCCTCCTCCTGCTGCTGCACAACCTCCTCTTCCTCCTCCTCCACAACATCGGTTATATTCCCCTCCTCCTCCTGCTGCGACACCACCAACCTTCACTCCTCCTGCTGCTGCTGCACAACCAACCTTTCCTCTTCCTGAAGTCGATGATGACTTCACGGATGAAGAATGGGCCTGGGCCATGGATTATTGCATGGCTATTAATGAAATGGACCGACTAATGTTGTCGGCCCCCACCCCTCGGACTGTTGCTGCCATCCCCACCCCCCAGACTACCCCCACCCCCCACCACCAGACTACCCCCCACCCCCTACCACCAACCTACCCCCACCCCCACCACCAGACTACCCCCACCCCCCCCCCCCACCACCAGACTACCCCCACCCCCTACCACCAACCTACCCCTACCCCCCACCACCAGACTACCCCACCCCGTGAATATGGGGACCCAACTCCTGAGGGCTAAGCCCTCAGGGAAATTGAGGAGGTGGAACGCCTCTGGAGCATGCCTACCCCTCCTCGTGAGTACTACTATTTCCCCTCGGATGCGAGATCCGATGGACGGGACAGCTCACGTTCCGTATCCCCCGAGTACTACACACTCGAGGACTGGGACAACTACTCTCCGTAGTGGGAGGTTTAGGTTTTAATAAGTAATTTAGGATTATATTATGTGTTTATGTAGCGTTTTAATAAGTAGTTTAGGATTAGGAACTCTGTTTGTAATAAATAATTTAGGATTGTATTTTTATGTGTTTATGTATTATGTGTTAATGTAATGGTTTAAATTTAAAATATTATGTAATCTTTTAAAATTAAACTAACATTAAACACTAAAACCTTAAACATTACAAATACAACACTAAACATAAAACATAATATTAAACATTACACATTATTAAAACACTAAAACCTTAAAACACTAAACAAAATAAAAACGCATCATAGACCAGGACAAAAGATTGGTGACGGTGAAGTCGCTGTCGTAGCGTTCACGATAAGCGTCGTGTGTCAGTTGAATTGCCATCTGTTGGCTAACGTCAGGGTGCGCCTGCACCGTCGCTTCATAGACCGTTTGCCATCGCCTACAGTTATTTTGTATGGCAGACCACTTAGCGGTGATCTGATCGACAGTACGGTTGTCCGTATCGGTAATTCGGTTGTACTCCTCCAATACATTGCGCCAAAAATGCTGCCTATTGTTCTGCGGATTCTCCTTGGTGTTGATCCACGCCCTCACAAACTCGAGTTGATCTTGGTTAGTCCACGCTGCCATTGTTTGGTTTCGGGTTTGTATTTGGTTTTGTTTGGTTGGAAAAGTGTATATATTTGTGTTGTGGTGTGTGTTGTTTGTGTTGTATGTGTATATATATAGAGAGATTTAGTTTTAAAAAAAAATTAATGTGTCTTTCACACACCCCCATACAAACTTAAACCAAAAACGCCCGTTATCACCACAACCTCCTCCACCGTAAAACGCCCCATAGCGCCGGAGGGACGATGTTCCCGACGCTATGGAGGCCCAAAACGCCGGCCAAAACGCCCACTACACACAACCTGATAATTAAAACGAAAGCACATTCAGCCTGCGACATCTGGACTCACCTATAAACAAAGTATAATCTTGCCTCGAGGCATGGGATATATGCCTTTAAACTCACCATAACTTATGTTCTTTATAGAATACACGTTTGTATATACATTATGCAAATATATATATGATCAATATGCATATAATACGTTAGATACATACTTTAGTTTGAGTAATAAACGGTTCTAGTAGGATTTTTCCCGTGCAGTGAGTTTGGTCGACATAGCACTAGATGTTTGGTATGTTATTGATGACGTAGATGCCCAAACCGTCATGCTTAAACATATTCTAGAAACTATCGGGCTCATGCCAAGAAGCTGAGAAGTCACAAGTTGGCATAGAGAAGCTACATGCCTCAGCTCCCCAACTACCTAGCACAAGACCTTCCTTCCACGATGTCAATAATAATGGTGGGTCCAATCTTTATTGGCCAGCCCGGCCCATTACTATAAAGCCGATTAGGGTTTGGGGTTTTAACCTTTATAAATAGAGGGGTCATACCCTTACTCAAACCCATCACATTTGTCTTGGTCTCAACCCAAGACATCTTACTTCTCTTTTATCTTTCTCTTTCTCTCTCTCTAGAAATATTATCTCATTACTAGGGGTGAGCAAAATTAACCATAACCGACATAACCGAACCATAACCGACATAACCGAACCGATTTTAACCGATAACCAACATAACCAATGGTTATGGTTATGAAATTTCTATAACCGACCGAGTGGTTATGGTTATGGTTATGAAGTTTTGGTTAACCGATATAACCGAACCGAACTTGTATTGTTAAGTTTATGTAATAGATTTTTGTTCTATATTTAACTATATAGAGGTTTTTTTACTATAATAAAAGTATGTTGTTAACAACATGATATTGATGTAGTATTCTTTTTTTTTTATGATGAATTAAACTTGTAAGTTGTAACCAAGGGGTTAAATATGTTTTTTTTGTTAATATCTTATTAAAAGGGATAGCACATTGGTACTTTAACTAGAAAAGTGTAGTCTTGATTAACTTATAAATAATAACCCAAGCTAAGTCTATCATTGTAGGTTATTAGTTTTTAAGACCCATGGGCTTTTAATTTTATAATTTAGCCGAAAGTTAGCTTTGGTTGATTTTTTTGGTTAATAACCGAAATAACCATAACCGAACCATAACCGAATTCATAACCCATTAACCATAACCGAAGTTTGGTTATGGTTATGGTTACGAAAATCCCATAACCGAAATAGCGGTTATGGTTATGGTTAATGGTAAAAACCGACCCAAACCGACCCATGCACACCCCTACTCATTACTAACTAATCTGCTAAGCTCCCGTATACGAGCTGCTAAAGTATCACACCAGCAGCTCATAATCTCTCTATAATTATATACAACTAAGCTGTTAAGTTTCCATGCTGAATTCACGAGCTTCCCTAACGGAACTCATGAAATATTGTACCAACAGTCCATATATATACGCATGGGCTCTAACAACCAACTTTCAACCGTCAAGTTAAGCAGCCCGAAAGCACCTCGGCTGCCAGCTAACCGTCGGGTTTCAACCACCACCTCCTCTCATATACTTTCTATCTCTCATTTACCCCTTTATATTTACTTTTATTTACATTTCTTGGGATAAATCACTAATGTTGAGCGTCAGAGGGTGGTCCAGAGACCCCGGTCTCTAGATCCCTTCTAACGAATTGTTCATGGTGTAGGTACGAGGTTAGAAGGTGATAAAGTCCAACCCACTTTTTTTTAGAAAACCCTACTTTCTAAGCTTTTTAGGGCCTGAAAATTTTAGAACATGTAATATACAAGTTTTTAATAGTTTTGAGCAAAAAAAAATCAAAAAAGCGCCGAGCGTTTTTTTTAAATAAATAAGTTATGCAGTGTTACATATCCTACACCTGTAACATATGTAACACTGCATAACTTATTTATTTAAAAAAAACGTTTGGCGCTTTTTTGATTTTTTTGGCTCAAAAATATGAAAAACATGTATATTACATGCCCTAAAATTTTCAAGCCCTAAAAGCTTGGGAAGTAGGGTTTTTTTGGGTTTTCTCAAATTTTTGAGGTTTCCGTTGTATCCTTGCCCTATAGTGGATTTTCTTTCTTGTTATAGAAGATTATTGGTCTTGCTGCTCAGGTCAACTTATGAAATACGATCTTTTGTTATGACGGCATCAAGCATGGGTGGTTCATGGCCATCTTGTAAAACCTCAAGTGGCGAGACACCAACAACTTGAGTTGTCATGTTTAAAAGGGCCCTAGTTGTTGAGGGTTGAGATCTCAACCGCTAGGGAGAGGTAGGCCATGTATTGCAGGCATATACTGATTAGTCTAACTGATGTTTGCATCTGAGTCATACCAATAGCATGTTATTATGTATATTGCAATTACTTCGCATTGTTTGGAAACTTTCCATGTTGCTACTTCAATTGTTGTCATCCATCTCTTACATTGTTGTTTTCTATTTTAGTTGTTTTTTATACTCAATTGCTCAAGTAGAAATTATATACTAATTATAGCAGTAAATTGGTGGTAAACGAAATACGATAAACATGCGGCGAAACATTCAGCATTAAAATATACGTACCTGCAGCAACGCGCGGGCATACCTACTAGTATTAAATAATATACCACTGGGAATTTTGAAGCACTTAAATTAAAAATAAAAAGTTAAAAACCCTAATGAACTATCGAACATAAACAAACACGTTACCGAACATTCACGAACATAAATAAACAAACGCGGCCTCAGTTCATGTTTGTTTGTTTAATTAAACGAACATAATTTATTGTTTGTGTTCGTTCATTTATTAAACGAACGAACACAAACAAACTTCCCGCCAAACATTTCACGAACGGCTCACTGAACTTTTGGTTTGTTTACAGCCCTAGTTATAGCCTTTGCTCACATTGAGTATGCTTCTGAGATCGGTCAAGATTGTCACATGTTTCGGCGTGGCAAATATTACCCCTAAATTACATTAGGTTTTATATTTTTTATTGTTATTTTATGTTTATGTAATGTTTTTATTTTATTTTATGTCTTTAGTTTATGTAATATTTTATTTTATTTAATGTAATGTAATGTTAATTTATTTTATTTAATCTAATGTTAATTATTTTTTAGCTTATTAGAAATGGTTTAGTGATGTGAGTGACGACCACTCAATGTAAATTGTGATAGATTGTGTTGAAATATGATAAAATGAGTGACAAATATGGATTGGTTAGTGATAGTGTTATGGTGTGATGGAAATTAGACTACCCCATCTAGCCTAAGCTGATATTACATTGCTATGTGCTAGACTACTAAAGTGGGTTGCAATCATGGATTAACAACACCTTGAGTCCTTGATAACAAAAGAAATGGCATTGAATGCGCCGATTGGGTTAATATGTATGGATTGGGTTTTTTTTGTCGGTAATACCTCTTATGTATGTTTTGAATGTTATTTCGGGTTGTATATGGCCCAGGTAGCCGCTGGCTTAATGCGCCGTGGGTGATCCTGTTGGGTGTGTGTGAATAAAAGTTCCGTTTTGATTGTTCAAAAAAAAAAAGTTATAGTTTTTGAAGTCGAAAAGCAATTTTGGAGAGTCAAAACCGTATATACCAAAAAAATTCTATACGAATAATATATAATCGAAACTTCTGAGCGAAGTTTAACCTGTTCAAACCATTTGACCTGTTGCAAAACCGACAAAAAAAAAAAACAAAGAGGACCATTTAAAAGTAAACGTGTCAACATTGACAACTACAAAAAATATTTTACCTAAATTTTATCAAGCATTGCTGGATTTGATCTCCCCATTCTTATGGAATTAAAACTCGATAGCATGCTGTCAATAGCCTTCTCCATCCTTTCTTTCTAAAGTGCACCAAGAAATGAATAAACAAATATTTAATGATGATGAAAACGTGTATTTCAACATAATCCTTGAAAGTTACAAAGTTAAAGAATGCATAACTTTCATTGAATAACTTACGGCATTCTTTTCGATCAGAGTTTTCTCGATCAGCCTCGATTTTTTCAAGGGTGGCACACCTAATGGTTGAAATTCTGGAAGGGAAGTGGAAAAACAATACCACATTCACATTATTAATATCCAGATCCGGTAATCCATAAACATAAACCATGGGATCAAAATCTTTTTTAATCTTACATTTCAAACTTGAGGCGACACAATAACCTCCATACAAACTATGGCAAGAGGGTTTCACCGTTCACAATCAACCACACATAAACTTATAGTCTAACCAACGTACTACATGTCAATGGGCAAGTCGGTTCTATGGGGATGTTGACTTGAATTTTCAAAGTAATTATTGAAACTTGAAGAACGACAATCACATAATCACTAATTAGTTGATTCAATTTACTGATTTAGAGTTACTTGGCTAAGTAAAACATCAGATGCACTCACTAAAACCCTATTCTTTTTACCTAAAATCGGCCTTTACATGCCGATATATGCATAGTCGTATTCCCCTTGGCAATGGCCGTATTAATCGACGTATCCGCCTTGATCAACTCCTCAACCATCTCATGCTCTTGCCCTTTCGCCTCCATATGAAGCGTGATCTGCCCCTTCTTATCATTCCTCGCCGCTAGACCAGATACGTTATCCAATAGAGCCTTCACCACATGAAGATGTCCGTTCCTCGCAGCCGAATGCAAATTAAGCTGTTTTACCATTACAGTCTACTCTATATATCAAACAAGTAATTCGTCACATCAATGTTGACCTGCACCGCCGCGGTGTGCAAAGACGTAGTGTTCGACACATCCACCGTCATCACTAACTCCGGATGCGGCATGCACCTCCATGAAAACTTTTAAAAAATATGTATATAAAATCAACAATAGTTAAAAACAACAGCTTGATCGTAATTCAATTATTCATCACATGACATACTAAATTAAAAAACTATGACCATTTAGCTACCTAAATTCCTTGTTTAGCAACAATATGAAGAGCATGAAAACCATTATTAGCTTTAATGCTAGCAGTTGCAATATCACACTGATCGAGCAAAGTCTAACTAAATCACCATGATCACATTCCGCCGCCACATACAGCAGCTACTCGTCAGCGTAATTTTGTTTTGACAACATTAATATCAGTTCTTATTTGCTATAACAGTCACCTAAAAATCTAAAATATCCATTACCATGTTAATGTCACCTGCTCTTGCTGCAAGTATATCCAATAATTCAAGAACTATGTGGTAGATTGCCTCAAGTAGATCGGTTGCTTTACTATCCAAAAATGCGAACTTTACATATTTGATGGCCAAACTAATATATCTCTATGTCAAACATGAAAGCTTTTCATGGTATCCAACCTACAAACAATAATCCAACACAAAAATTTAAGAATTGTGTAGTATATTGCCTAATGTATAGTAAATGAACAACTAATAGTTTGTATGTATGATATTAAAAAAAATGCATATGCAATAAATAAGTGGGTTGAAGGATACAATAGCAATCGAACATGGGTCAGGCAATGGATCTGGATGAGAAATACAAAATTAAACCCTTCATACCATCCGAGACGGTTGATTTAAATTCCTTTTGGATGTCAGAAAACAGTCGCTTCTGGGACCGTCAGTGACGTGTAGTGATGGGACCCATGAGACGTCAGAGGGGCAAAACCGACCATGAAAAAATGAAATCTTGGGAATGGAATAAGGTTCACTGCTAACTTCTTGAGGTCAGAATTCAATTGACCAGGAAACCTTAAAGAGCATGTTACACCACTCATGGTTGCAGATATCAAGTGGTTCAAGTCACCAACTGTCAAACAAATGGGTAACTCAATAGTTCTTTAGCAAAACATTTTATATAAATTAAAAGCAGAGTACTTAGTTACTTACAGCTTGGATTGCTGAGCTTCAAAGTTCTGAAACAAATGTCATAGAATGCTTCATTGTCAAGAACCATACATTCATCAACGTCTTCAACCAACTGGTGGACAGATAGTGTGGCATTATACGGCTCAACAACCGTATCAGAGACTTTCGGTGAAGGGAAACGGAGAATGTAAGCATCATTCGATCAGGATATTCCTCTCGGATCTTTGAAATCAAGAGTGTCCCCATTCCGAACTCGTACCACCTCCAAGCGAATGACACACCTGAAAACCTACAAAACAAGATCAACCCAAAGTACCAAACACAATTATTATTATTAACTAAGAATCATACAAGAGCAAATACATTAAATGATAAAAGTTTTACAAAAATATCTCAATAGAGACAAATTCAATCAGTGATTTTACTAATTCGTAAATAAATAACTTTAAATATGCAAATGGTCCCAAAGTTGTTCACTTTTTGATAAGGCATCACCGCATCACTTAAAATATTATATGATCATCAGATCATACATAAAAAAAAGTTGTTAAGTAAACTACATTTTCAGTAGCTACTATAAAAGACACATAATCAATGATATCATAATAATTGGTAACAATGTAAGATTAGGGAAAACAGAGGAACGAACAAAAACAATCCTAAATAACTTTCTACATGATCAATGATATCACATAGATCAAATAAAAAAAAAAATTGAGCAAAATTTATACCTTCCTCCTCTTCATCATCATTGTCACGATCTCCATTACCAACTTCTTTGACATCCCTCACGTCCTCTTCAACTTCAATCTCATCTATACAACCATTAAGTAAACAAAGAAGAAATCCCAGTAAATAAATGATAAAATCATGGAAAATGGTGAATAAGAGAAAAGATAAGGATGATAAGAAGACCTTCGTCAAATAATATGGTTTTATGGCCATTGGTTATGCGAAAAGCCTAGTGAGAATATTGGGTTAAACTTGCAACAAGGAGGTGTTTCTCTGTCAATTTATGGTGAAAGCAGAAGAAGAGACTGAAACTGATTTCTGCAATTAGAGGAATTGAATGGGAGAATTAAAGGGGGAGTCGATTAGTTTGGACATAAGGGCAACAATGGGAATTAAGGTTATAATTGTAAATTTGTTTTGATAATGTGAAGGAGGAGGTGGGTTAAATGTCTATATTACCCTTCTAAGTGTCTTAATTGTCACACTTATACCCATAATACCCTTAAAATTATTGCTTAAATATGTTGTACATGTTGCTTCTTAAGTTGTATGGAAATGAAAATGACTATGTTGGCCATAAGTCCTCCTTAATAAGATAATATAGATAGTTATAGTTTTTGAATTTTATAAATGCTAAGTCTAGTATTTTGGTTGGACTCATTGTATTATAAGCCTAATGAATTTGGTAGTGTTAGATACGTTAAGGTTGGGCATACAACCCGCTTGTTTAAGGCCCAACGTGTAGATTGTCGTGAATGTTTAACCTTTATTTGGGCTTGTACCTAAATTGGCCACTTTTTATTGCTTGTAACCTTTTTCTAAATTTTTATCTTTGTCGAGCCGTCTTTACCGAACAGAAGTACAAAATATTAATTAATTACGCAAATGATCCTTATCACATGTACAAATTATGAACTTGATTTTTTTTTGAACGGCCAATAAATTGGAATCACTCACGGAACACTAGAGTATCATCGTGCCACCAGTGTTGCCACGCGATCATATTCCACCACCAAATCACCAATTCAGGAGGAAACTCATAATTATAAGAAAACCCCCTTTTGTGAGATTCGAACCTAGGACCTTATGGCCCTTAAGTCTTATCTCATAATTATGAACTTGATGCATGTTTATTAAAAATAAAAAACTTGGTCTCAGTTAATGCGTGTAAATATCAGCGATGGTCCTTTAATGATAAATGAGGGGTTGTCTTGGGCTTCTAAAACTGGGAAGGAGGTATTTTTATTTAAAATGGGATTTCGAGAAGGCTTACAATAATGTTAATTAGGATTTTTTTGGTTAAAATTATGGGTCAAATGGGGTTTTCGGATAGATGGTGTAATTGGATACGAGGGGTGTTGTTATTGGCTAGATTATATGTGTTGATAAAAGGTTCTCCAACTTTCGAATTTAGTTGTCACAAAGGTATTCGACAAGGCGACCCGGTATCACCACTTCTTTTCTTGATTGTTATGGAAGCATTATCGAGTATATTCCGGCGTGCGACAATGGTATTCAAGTAGGCAATGATGGGTTGGTGTTGTCTCACCTATTGTTTGTGGACGATGCTATGATACTCGGTGAATGGTCGGAATTTAATTTTAATAAGAGAGAATTACACAGATTGTCCTTTAGTTTTACCCAAAATTGCATCCTCTGTCCTTTTTTTGAATTTTTAACTCCCTGTGTCCTTTGTTTTGTACACTTGTTACACCCTATGTCCTTTAGGCTAACGTCCGTTAAAAACAAACGTTAACTCAGACATGTGCCCTTCACGTGAGGGGCAAATCTGTCAATTCACCCTCGTGTATAAAGGACATAAGGTGTAACAATATTTATTTCTTTTCCCCTCAATATTTTTATCTTCTTCCCCAACCCACCCAACCACCCACCACCACCATCACCACCACCTGCAACACCACCACCATCTCCACCAAATCATGTCGAGAAAAAGGCAGAATGAGTCGTAAATGATGCAAAAGATATAAATAATATGAAATAAAAAGACATGATTTAAATCAAACTTCGTGACTTCTTCCCTCCCCAAGTTTCACCATTGTCTTCTCTGTTGAAACTAATCCAACCATGGCTACTGACCCAAACACCATCAACAATAGGTCACCATAACTCGGTAACCATCACTCGTCTGACCACCATATCGCCGCCGCCACTCCTCCTGTGACCCCGTAACCACCTCGGCCTGCCACCAACACCCGACGCCACCCGAACCTGTCACCATCCTCCACTACCAATCGGTTATCATCACTCAAACCCTATACCCGACGAGCACCCTTGTAGCCGGAACCCACCTCTACTTCTGAAACCCACAATCACCTGGCAACCGATCGTCGAAGAGAAAGGGGTTTTACCTGGTTTGACTTTGGGATAAAGGGACTACCGCTGCTGCTTCATTCCTCCTCCTCTGTCCTCTTTCCTCTTGAATCCTTTCTTTCTGATCTACCGCTTCTCTCTCTTCCTCTGCTCGATCCCCTCTCTTTCTACAGATCTGTAATAGTAATCGAGTGGTGAGTAGCCAGTGGTGATGCTGGTGGTGGTCTCGGTGGTCACAGGTGGCCGATGAAGGTGGTGCTGGTGTGGTGTTATACCTGGTGTGTGTGTGTGTGTTTTAGAGAGAGAGAGAGGTGAGAGATAAAGTGTAATTATTATTATTATTATTATTATTATTATTATTACTATTACACAGATTGTCCTTTTGAGGGTGAAAAGACATGATTGCCCCTCACGTGAGGGGCACGTGTCTAAGAAACCGTTTGTTTTTAACGGACGTTACCCTAAAGGACATAGGGTGTAACAAGTGCACAAAACAAAGGACACAGGGAGTTAAAAATTCAAAAAAAGGACAGAACATGCAATTTTGGGTAAAACTAAAGGACAATCTGTGTAATTCTCTCTTTTAATAATTTGAGAAGGATCCTTAGGGTGTTCAGATTATGTTCGGGTATGAAGATCAATATACATAAGTCTACTATATTTGGTAATGGTAAGAATAAGGAAGAGGTTATGGTGAAAGCCGAAGGGTTGGGTTGTAGAGCGGGGGAGATACCTTTTGTATATTTGGGTATCAAAGTTGGCGCGGACATGAATAGAGTGGCAAATTAGAATCCGGTGATTCAAGTTTTCAAAAAAAGATTATCTAAATGGAAAGCGAAAACCTTATCTATTGGTGGACGGGTGACGTTAATTAAAGCGGTTATTGAGAGTTTACCCACATATTATTTCTCTCTATTTCATGCCCCAATGAAGGTGATCAAAACTTTGGAATCGTTGGTTTGGAACTTTTTGTGGGGTGGAAGTGAAGGTATAAAAAAGTTGCATTGGGTGGCGTGGGAGATGGTTACTCGTGAAAAAACGTAAGGCGGGTTGGGTCTTAGCAAGTTGAGTGTTAATAATGACGCTCTCCTTGTTAAATGGGTTTGGAGATTCATGAATAAGAATAATACATTGTGGAAGAAAACCATAGAGGCAATTCATGGGTCTAATAGACGGTGGGATATCCTTCCAGTCAATCGTAGGTTTACTGGAGTTTGGAAACACTTGGTGAAGACTACGACTAGATTGAAGGTTAATGGAACGGATATTTTCAGCATGCTTCGATGTAAGTTAGGTGATGGATCATCGGTTCGTTTTTTGGTCGATTGTTGTGTAAGTCAAGGTCAACTAAAAGAAAGATTCCCACATCTATTCAACTTAGAAAAGGATAAGCGGGTCACTATGAAAGAAAGGCTCGGAAACGATGTAGTAGTTGAAGGATGCAAATGGGATTGGGTGGGGTCGCCTAATTATATTCAGGTGCAGCAAATGGTTGAATGCAATGATTTGCTGCTGCATTGTAAGCTTCGGCCTAGGCAAGACAAGTGGAGTTGGTCCACGAGTAATGAATTGGAATTTACAGTCAAGGATGTGAAGACTTGGCTGTCGCAGGAGGAGGCTGTTGGTAATGTTTTCCTTTTCGAATGGTGCAAGTGGATACCCGGGAAATGTAACATTTTTTTTTGGCGGGCTGCTTTGGAAAGAATACCAACGAAAGTCGCTCTGAGAAGAAGAAATATCGCTACAAATGATGATAAATGTATTTTTTGTGAAGAGTTGGGGGACTCGGCGGAACATATCTTAACTGGATGTGCGTTTTCTAATCGGTTTGGCAAGGGATAAGGAATTGGTGCAATGTGCCTAATATATATGCTTTTAACATTCGTGATTTGTTAGAGCCTTAGAGGTATACAAGCATGCTCCAGGCTCGTTAATTAAACGAAATATTTTGCAAGAGGTGATTATTATAACATGCTGGAGGATGTGGAAGGCGCGGAATGAGAAGATTTTCAAAGATAAAAGTTCCAAGGTGCTAGAAGTCGTGACGGATGTGAAGGTGTATGGTTTTTGTGGTATAGGAATAGATATAAAAAGGAAAACATAGATTGGAAACGATGGTGTAGATTCGATTTCATCTAATTGTTAGGATTTTTGTCGCTTTTGGTTTGGTGGTTTTTAATGAAAGTCAATTTTAAAAAAAAAATTAGCTTCACCCACATTTGATAACAAATAAAATATAATATAATAGAGGTGGCTACCACTTGACAAAACAACCGCACCGATTTATCTTTCTCTAACTATTAAAAAATTATGAAGGATGAACAGTGTTTCCTCCAAATTTACTGATGATGAAGAACGTCTCCTAGAAATATTTTCTCTTTCATCTACTTACAACCACTTATACCTACACTATATAATATAGAGATCAATGGGTGAGAGAAAGGTCGAAGCCAACTACTCCACGGACCATTGGATGTTACCTGAATGCACAACTTAGGACCAAGTTTGTAATTTACAACTAATATGTATCAAATTCATTATCTAAACATATCACCCATCCGTGTAATTAGTTTTTAATACACTTAAGAATATGTACCGATACAAAACTCATTTGAACCAAATTAAGTGAACTTTAAAAGTACTCTAAAATAGAAAATTGTCTTTGAGACAAAACCTGTTTGAATCAAACTGATGCATTTATAAAATTATGAAAGAGAGTGTTTATAATGAAGATTATTTTAAACTTGTAGGAGAATATTGTTCAAGATAAAACAAATAGTTATAGTACTTTTTTGGCCATAGTCACAGATTAAAAGTACAAGTTTAAAACATTACAAGTTGGGTTATGAGATTTTTAACTTTTAAGAACTTTGGGTTCTCATACTAATTACCATTATATGTTTTGTTAACTATTAGTTTAAACTAGAAATTTACCCGTCACGCGTTGCGGCGGGGCCAAGGTGTAGACTAACGAAACGTATAATATGTGACTTAAGTCATATGGTACCATAACATGAGTTGTGACGGGGAGAAGATGTTTAAAACACACTTTGAATATAAAAATTTTGCCCATACGTACACTAGAAATTTGCCCAACTGTCTCTGATACATGTACACAACACATAGGACTTGAAAAACTAACTGTTGTAACTTGTAGCTACCTACCAAATTAATTTAACTAAGTTGTTCAACCTGCAGGTATATTATACCAATGGTTTTAAGGAATTTGAAAACAATTCTATCAAGATGTGAACACCAACACAGAAAAGACTGTGAACACAGGTCTGAACATCACAGAAAATTAGGGATGAGCTCGGGACGGTATCGGTACCGAACCGATACCGATCCCGACAATACCGATACCGAAAATTCCAAAAAACCAATACCGATACCGATACCGATTATACCGGTACGGTATCGGTATCGGTTCGGTACCGGTGTGGTATCGGTATTTTACCTTAAAATACCGAACCGATACCGATCCCGTACCGATACCGATAATACCGAAACCGAAAACCTCTAAATGTGGGTACCGATACCGATACCGAACACCCTCGGTTCGGTATCGGTTCGGTACGGGATCGGTATTTTTTCGGTTCGGGATCGGTATTCGGGACCGGATGCTCATCCCTACAGAAAATGATTCGAAAGAACATATGTTGATTTAACGTACATTGGTTGCACGGAGACGGGCTTAAGGGAAATAACAACGGCTTGTTTCAATTATGTGCCTCGGTCTATTTTTTTTTATTTGGGGGGGGGGGCAAACTTCTATTTGTAGCGGTTCATGGTGTCATGACAAGGACATCAGTAGCACATTTTGTGTCTGCTGTAGATGAATTTAAAGGTCCTCTTAGTATACGATAATAACATGTCTTGACTCATTATACCACCCGCCATACTTATGTCCCAACCTATAGTAATTATAGGAGTTATACAAAAACTTGTTAGCGTGGAATGGACTTTCAACATACTTACAACATTGATAAACCGACAACAACTCACAAAAGTGATAATGCACTGCAAATTTAAATTAGAAAATAATGGTTACCTATTGGTGGTGAAATCCTTTAGAAAATCAAAGTTGTATCATGGCGTCTACTACTTGTAAACCCACTACTCATAAAAGCCTCGATTTTGTATTATGTATACCAGCAAACTATTGAGAATGATCCAAGCTAAGTCACACGTGCATGCATGAAGTTCGCCAAATTCAAGCTAGTCGTTTACTATCTTTCCTAATTTTCAGATTGACCCGTTGTTTATTTTGAATAAGGAGTTGTTAGGCAGTTCTATTTTTATGGCATAAAGCCGTTGTCTTTTTTAGTATTTAAGCATGTAATCTGTGGTGTTATGATCATCACATTCAATTCCTCTCATTCAATAAAAGCTTGAAGAACTTTGGCTCATTTATTGTTTTTATTAAGGGGCTGTTTGGTTGATTAAGTGTTGAATTATTAAGAGCTCTGAATGGTTAAGAGGTCTGAATGGTTAAGTGCTGAATCATTAAGTTGGACCTCTTAATGGTTAGTTTTCTTGTCTCACATTGGTATGAGAGTTTCATTAAGGTTCAGCCTAGTTCAGTGCTTAATGATTCAGTGCTTAATGGTTCAGCAACATCCCAAGTCTTAATGATTCAGCCTTAACCATTCCATTCAGAGGCTGAAACAAACGCGCTGAATGCTGAATCATTCAGCACCGAATGGATAAGAGCCTCATTAAGAGGCTACCAAACAGCCCCTAATTCTTGTTCTGATCCATCACAAACATCTCCCAAATCACAGCCAATCCACAAATCAAACTAAAAGCCCATATCAATTTCTTAGAAAAATGAGAACCATATCATCAAAAACCCTCCATGTCTAAAACTTTCAGAATCTGCGTAGGCACAAAACCTCGATTCCTAGCCACCGTGAGATGCCAGAAAGAAGTATCATCGGAAAAAGACATCAGCATGCAAAATAAGAACCAAAAGAGTTGAACATTACCTTAACCCCTGGACGGACACCGCTACAACTCATCGACCGTCACGGCCATTTGCATTTATAGCCACCACATCATCGTTTAGGCGGCAATTTTTGGCCCCCCTCCCAAAGATTCCATTCCGAGGGTCAAACTCTGCTTTGATCCTCCACCGGTGTCCCTTCCCTTCGAGCTATGACATAGTTGAGACCAAATCCAATTTCTTTTGAGGTGAACTTGTATGTTGCAGTGGGGAACTAACCTGCTTTGCAAAACAAAAATCATTAATGTTCATGGTTTTGTTTATTTGTTAGAACTGTCGATTTAGGTGCATCAGTGCCACAAAAGTAACAAACATATCCAATGAAAAACCTTTAAAGCGTTAAAAGAATATATACATAAATTAAATGTAAATATATGCACCACTATCACTAACTATAGTACCAACTCCACCTTACTTGAGCTTTGTGTTTAGGAACTGGTACCAAACAAAGATAATACTCTTTTTCTTATTAGATGAAGTAGTCGGTGCATTCCTCGTTGAAGATTTACCTCTTCCACACAAAAAACAAAATCGAAAATTAACATCTGTATATAAATGAAACCTTTGTTCCATTATGTTGTTTTCTAAGATTGCTCAATTTAGGAGGAAAACACCATATATTAAATTCATAAAACAAAATTTTACGAAACAAAAAAATTATGTTTCCATAGGGTATAAAGTGTCAATTTTACACGATAGAACATGCACTGCAACCTCAGTTGTCAAAGCAATGGTGGTCTGGCGGTGCTGGAGATGACCACGGTGCTCCAACGACAGAAGATAGGCAACCCAACTCCCCACAACCGCTACAGTCACCATCACCACCGTGATAATCCTCTCCGACATGCAGCGACGCACGCTCACCACCATCACACCCCATATCTCTGTTTTAGATCTATAACCCATCATTCGACACACCATAATCACCAGGTAAGTGGGGATCATGTTAGGGCCGCGGGGCAATCGGCGGAGATTTGTAGGTAACTGGTGAAAGAAAAGAGAAAGAATGAAGACTTGAGGAGAAGGAGAGGTACACACTGTTGGGTTAATCTTGATAACTCGGGTCAAGTCGGTTAATCGGGTTAGTTCACGGGTTTTCAATTGGGTCAGAAGTTGTTTAGTTTAATGAGTAATAGCTACTTAAGTCTTGCATGTTTCATTTGAGTCCATGCACGTGAGTTTGAATAATTAATTGTTTAGGTTGTTTACTTTTAACGAGTCCTTTGTTTTGTCCGGGTATTAGGGAGATTCTAATGGTAGACTTTGATTGAGTCTCTACGTTGTACTCTGCCTATTTAAAGGCATTTGGTTAATGAACAAGATAGTAGCTTTTGGTTTATTCTTTTCCTTCTCATATACTATATACATTTACGTGAGTGTTTTGTGTGTGGAGTGAGGGGCCTAAACCAAAACACACATGGGAGAGAGACAATGGGGAGGAGAGAAAGACATGTCTATCAACACGTGGAGGCCAGGAAAGAAGCACATCTGTTACAACCCATACTGCACACAGGGTACAAAAGCATAAAGCACAGAACATCCCTGATGCACAATGTACAATACCTCATTACTTGAATGTCTTGCTAATTAGAATTATATAAATGAATATTTTGATTTTGAAAACTGTGAGACAATGGTCGGATCTAGCTAGTGTGGTGTGTGTGTGTGTGGGGGGGGGGGGGGGTTGAAGGATAGCGTGCACTACCACTCAACTTTCTTGTCGAACTACATTTTTAGTGCAAACTTTTTATTTCTTCGTTTATGTATTGGATACTCCTTACGAATTGTTTTAGCCCATGCTACCCGTCAAATTTTCTTCTAAATCTGCCACGTAGTGAAACTAAATTCCTAATGTATTCAACCATAACCCCATTCTAGTCCCCCACTTATACTGTCGGTTCAATTGTCAAATTAATTGAAAAATGTGTAAAACCAAGAACCTGAAACTTATAGGAAGTTGCTTCTTTATTATTATTGTTTTTATTCAAGTCAACTCAATTCAACTTTTGCAAGCACAACATTTTCCTTCATAAAATATTATTTATATTAATTAGTTTATTTGTTAAAGTTAATATTAACACTTTTCACATGCTTCTCGTAGTTCGACAACATTAATTCATATGCTGCAGTCCTTGTAGCTAATAAGTCTTTAATATAGTTTTTTATTAGAATTCGACACGTGATCACATTCCATGACACGTATATGGCTCGTATATAGCCGTATACGATGGAGGATGTTAGAATAAAATGTAGGGGAGTTGGAATAAAACGAGCTTTTAAATATCATTAGAAAAATTCTCAAAACAACTCGAAGTTTAAAAGAATAGATGTTTAAATAAGAGGTTGTTTGGGATTGAGTTACAAAACAACTTATTGACTGACTTACTGGCTTCTTTCAAAAGCCAATAAGTTAATAAGTTGTTGTGTAAACCAAAAGCACTTTTGGTTTTGGCTTTTCAATAAGGATGGAAAAACTGATTTCAAGTTAGAAATCTTGGCTTTTGACTATTAGGTTTTGGTAAAGTGCTAATGCTACAACCAGGCCATAAATTGTTAAAGCTTCCATAAAATCGAACTGGTTTATCTGGAAATATACGGACCCATATTTTTCCACCACGACATCTATACAACCTCACTTTGTCAAGTAATACTACTCTTAGACTCCCTAATCTTTGACTGGAATCTATGTGATAGGTGAAATAAAAATTAATACTGGACAGTATGGATTAATGAAGAATGGGGATCATATATTAAATGCGGTTAATCTCAATTCTTCTCTATATACAGGTTTATCCTTCATCTATTCTGAAGTTTCGATAAAAAATTAAGGGAATTTTTTGGAACAAAACTTTCGTTATTGGTTTAGCCATACACTTCACATGTTTCTAACGATTCACATCGCGTCATTAAATGAATAGCAATAGTATGGCCGACCATTGTGGGTATAATGGTAGATGTCTGGGATCAAGTGCAAATTGTACACTAATAAGCTAAACCAAACACTTTTTAAAACACAACTTATTGACTTATTGACTTTTCCCGACACAAAAGTCAATCCAAACACTTTTTTTAGAAACTCCTTTTCAAAAAGTAATAAGTCAATAAGTACTTCTTACCAAAAGCACTTTCAGAGTTAAATAAGCAATCTCAAACACCGTCTAAATCTTAATATACTTTAGGTCTTTATTGAATCTTTTGATTAAATGAAAAAAATAATATAATAATATTGGCCAAATTATGAGCAAAAGTATAATAATGAATATATATTCGGAAGGTGTTGGATCAAATATTTAAAAATTTGGGTCTTTATCGAATCTATATCTATATACCTACATCTATCTATATATATTAATATTTTAAAGCATGAAATTTTACATGACATTTAAAGAAGTCATTATCCTTTATGAGTGTATTATGTGACATTTTCCCCCTTATATATTTTCAAAAGTCATTCTCTCTCATATTTCCTCTCGTAATTTTAAACGTTAATAACTTTTATATATAAGATTTTTTTAAAAAAAAAATTACACCAAATTAACGAATGTTTTATTATCTTTCCAACGAGAACCATAATGCTATACAAAAAAAAAACTGATTTTTTGTGTGTTTTTATTCATACAGGCAAAAACAACACAATGTTTTTAGATAATTCTTTAATTATGTCTAGGCAAACCATTAATAATGTTCAAACCAGTAACTATGGATTCTATTTTCATCGCGAGCAGAATAGGTTAAAATCAATCATTTCCAAAAAAAGCCACACCTTCAAGACCCCCGTCTCAATCACGTCCTGCAATGGTTGCTTCTAGCTCTGCTCCTCATCCAAACGTACATCTTTTTAATATACAGTTTTTTTTCTTATTCACATGATTAAAATTTTTGTTTTCTCATATTCTAATATATTAATGTTTATATTACATCATAACACATATTTTATCATTTTATATTAGATTTGTGTAACCTGTAAAGCTTCCGAGATATAATGAAAATAATGATTTTGTTCTAGTTTATGTGCAAATATACTGAATAATGAATTTATAATATAATTGGCTACACTTTCATCAGATTTTTAGAACATGTTTTGTTTATTACCAAATTTTTGTTTACACGCCACGCATTCTAGCGTAAGGATTTTTTTAACAATATTTTATTTACTACTTAATTTACTTTATTTAAATAATCTAACTTCGAATTTATTTTAGATGCTCTTTTTTTAGCATGGGAATACAAATTTTATTGAAAATGGAGTTGGATTCAAAACAAAATATTTGTACAGTAAACTAGGGAATTAACAATTTATTAGTACAATTACCTTACCTAGCTGTATCTGTACCTATATTTATTTTTAGGGATTTTTTGGTTTTGCTACAACTACCTAACAACGATGAAGAGTGGCTACCTCTTTCTTGTATATTATGTTTTCGTTTATCGCATGTGTGTGGATTTGTAACTTTGGCAGAATATAGTTGTGCACTTCGACTACATGATGATGAAGAGTAAATATTTATTTTTTTTATTTTTTTTGGGTTTAGTTAAATAAAGTATGTTATGATATCATAATCGACCACGGCCACCACCACTACCACAACCACCACCACCACCACCACTACCACGACCACTGATGGAAAACTTATATATGTTGATAATATGTTATATTGAAAATCTACACGTCCAAAATCTACAACGTATCACACAGACTGGCCAACTTTTATTTTAGTTTCTAAAGAGTGACATATATAGTAAACAAATAAATAAATTAAAAAAACGTCGGTTTCTTATATATGGGGTTACGTTAATTTTTTCTTTGATAAAATGATAACAGTCGTCCAAATATTTGTTATAAGTTACATTTGGCTTTTTGGTTCTGACTGCGTTAGTGCCGAATCAGAAAGAGGTTTGACTGAGTAAGAGGCTCAGAACTAATAAGTGTTGTTTGGTTGGACCTCTGAATGATTGTCAGAATAACTATTTACCCTTTTGAACAATTTGGTTCTAAATGAAATGTGTGTTTACAAACCTCGTAAATCGCTAATAATCTATCTTCTTCTATCCCTTTTTGAGTTTCCACTTTCTCATCTCCATCAAATCCCAGTCAATTCTCTCTGCTGCTTCATCTAAAAATAATCCCATCATTCTCATTCTCACCCCTTACAAAACTCAAATCATTATTACCTTCCATTTGCCCTCACTCTTTGTCTCTCTCAGGATATCATGTTTTTCATCTTTATACTTGGATTCTCATTAAAACTTGATCACACGAATTTACATTTAGTCCTTGTAAAGGAGGACGATGGTGGTGGGAGATGGCAAGGCAGAGGAGGATGGTAATGGTGGGTGGGTGGGGGGGGGGGGGGAGGTAGAGGGGGATGATGGTGATGGTAGGAAAGAGAGGAGATGGAGAAGGGTTGGCGTAGCGTGAAGGATAGGACATGGAAAGGATGGTTTAGGATATTATTAAGGTAAGGGTATTAGAGACATTTTCTCATTCAGATGGGGCTGAATGGTTAAAAAGTGAAAGAAACCATTAAGAGGCTTTAATTTACTGAACCAAATAGCCTACCACTACCCAATTCAGAACCATTAAGAGGTAAACAAACAACTCGTAATCTACAAAGAATTGTCTACTTGTAATTTAATTTTATATCAATGAAGAAGGATGGGTTAGTTGAACGTAAAAAGCACTAGTAATGGGAATCTAGTCAGTGTTAGTTTGGTTTATTATGGTACTAGTATGGTATCAGTACTCAATAGAAATCGAAAGAGAACAAGAAAAGAATATAAAGTATTAATTTGTCCAAAAGGATATCAATTCACCGTGTTACATCGATCAAAAATCATAAAATTGAATATCGGTAATATTTTTGATAAAGCTGATACTAGTACCAATGTTGTTTGGCCGGAATCTACCCTTCATCGCGACACGGATACATTACTAGAACTTGCTATAGCCTACGATACAAAAAACATTTTACTTTGAATATATATTGGTTTTAATCGGCGTTTGGTCACAGCTAGTTCGTCCTTGTAACGTGGCGGGAACTCGTTAGGTTTCAATTCATGCCCTTTGGTACCTTCACTAGCAACCGAAAGGTATAACCCAAAAATTTTTTTTGCTATCGGTTCCATTAATACTGATGTCATTTCAGATGTTGCTCGGTCAGAATCGATTTGGTTCAAAGAAATTTATAAAAAAAAACACACGTCATGATAGAGTTCTGGTTAGCATCAATTTGAGTCGTTATGGTATTGGAACAATATCGTACAATCAAAATTTTATAAAGCATTTCACGTACAAGGTCTTTGCCGCATCAGATAGGCCAACGTTTATTTTTCCGAAGGGTGAAAGAAACAATTAATAAATATATAATTAAACTAGCCGATTACCCCGGGAAGGTCCCGGGGTTAAAAAATTTAATATGATTTAATAAAAAATGAAAAAAAAAAGAAAACTCAAATCACGAAAAGAGTAAATAACTTAAACATAATCAATCTTAGTTAAAAAACATTTATTTAAAAAGTTAAAAAAATAAAAAGCATAAACCATATTAAACATAATAAAGTATTAAAAGGATAACCTTCAACATATAATCATCTTCACGTAAATTAAAATATGTTACAATTTGATTAATGAATAACCTGAACACTTTGTGTTTTTTTCTGTATGAATATAACCCCACAAAAAATAGTCGTTTTTTTTTCGTTTTTATATAGCACTATGGTACTCGTTGGAAAGATAATAAAACGCTCGTTAATTTGGTGTAATTTTTTTATTTAAAAAATCTCGAATATAAAATATATTTATGTTTAAAAATTATGGGAGGAAGATAAGAGAGAAAAATTTAAATTTGTTTTTAAATTCTTTTTTCCTAAAATAACTCAATTTAATTTTAGTAATTGAGAATTAAGAGATAGAGAGATAAATTTAGAAAAATACTCAAAAACACCAAAAACACTCAATTATTAAGCCACGTGGCACTCTCAATGGGCATATATGCTTTCTTTTATATATATACTAGATTATACCCCGGGAACGTCCCGGGGTTGAGAAATCTAATATGACATATTAATTTTACATATGAAATAGAATGATTTACTTTACAGTTACATGCAAGAAAGCTTCGGGTAGCACCTAACCTAAAACAATTAAAAATGTATCTCCAATGTTAACGCCTAACCTTAAACAATGTATAACTCTAATATTAATATCTAACATAAAACAATGTATAACTCCAATGCTAACGCATATTGAAAATAGAATTCATATTTACTGATTTGAACATAATTAGCGACTTGCCTATACATGATTAATGATTTACCTCAACACTTTGTTTTTTTTCCTGTATGAACAAAACCCCACAAAAAATAATCGTTTTTATTTCCGTTTTTTATATAGCACTATGGTACTCGTTGGAAAGATAATAAAACGCTCGTTAATTTGGTGTAATTTTTTTCTTTAAAAAATCTCGTATATAAAAGATATTAATGTTTAAAAACTATGGGAGGAAACATAAGAGAGAAAAATCCAATCTTATTTTTAAATTTTTTTTTTCCTAAAATATCTCAATGCCACATGGGATGACACATGGCACACTCAAGGAGGAGAATGCCTCTTTGAGTGCCATGTCATTAAAATGGCTTTGGTTTATTATATGTATAGATATAGATTGTCTCTTTCTTAGGTTACGTAAAATTTTCCTTTGCTAAAAGAATAATAGTTGCCCAAATATTTGCCATAAGTTATATAGTAGAGAGTATTCTATTTTACTTAATTTTATACATATGAACTTTTATGTTAAGTTAACACTTTGGCATTTTTTGTTATGGATTTTTAAATCAAAATATTATTTATCTATTTAATAATTTAGACAATTAACTTTAATGTTAAGTTAAATTGGCAAAAGCCATTAAAGTTAAGATGTTTTTCTTGAGGTCAATACAGTTTGACTATCACTAAAGACGAATTTGGTATAATTTAAGCTGGTAAAAAATAAAAGTAAAATAACTTCTATGTTATGTACTCGTTAATATCATAAGGGAATTTGTATGTTTTTGGGTTCACCATGAATAGTTTTGAAAACCTGAGGAAAAACGTATAATATTATTTGCAATCACATATTACTATCCTAATCTAATACTGGGATATTTAAAGTAATAATATTATGAGTTAGGATCAAATACACACCGAAACAAAAATAGGAAGTTATAGGAATGCATGGTATCAAACGAAACTCGATTAAACTCATTTTAGAGGCATTGGAACTGTCTAATCGAACCCTACGATCTTAGTTTTTAGGTGCTCGTTTTTTTTATCTTGTAGTTTTTAGAATTTGTGTTAAATCATTGCGTCTTTTATATGGCATAGTTTTTCTATTTTCATCATTGTGTCATTTTTGTGATTTATTATGTCTGTTTTCCTCGGCATTGTGTTATATTTTTTAGCATTATATTATATTTTGTAACGCATTGTGTTATATTTTATGATCTGTTGTGTTATTTGAATCCTTCTTACCCTTTTTATGTATTTTACAGTGTGTAGGATAACTTGGATATTCAAAGTAATAATATTATACTTTCTTATTTATGTTTTACATTATTATTTTTAGCTTATACAAGCTAGTGTATACTAGGGTGTGCATGGTCCGGTCCGGTTCGGTTTGGTTTGGTTTTTTAGTAAAGCCATAACCGTAACTAAAGTGTTCGGTTTTTTATTTTTAATACCCATTCAGTTTCGGTTTTCGTAATGATTCATTTCGGATTTTTTGTCTTTTTGGTTTTTGAAATATAATTGCATAAATTTTAAAAATATAACTTATAACCCAAGATTAAGATTCTTTTTTATATGCTTATATTTATGTTAATATATTTAAGGGAAAATTACACATCTTGTACTTTATGTTTACCTCAAATTACACAGTATGTCCTTTATCTTTAAAAATTACACTATGTGTTATTTATTTGATACTTTTGCACACCACAAGTCATTTACACTAACCCCATACAATATATTGGTTTTCTTCTCTAACCCCATCCAATATCTTGGTTATCTTCCCTAACCCATCCAATATCTTGGTTATCTTTAATTATATATTATGCATTTAATGGTTCTACAAATTATTTAAAATACATTTATAACTCAAAAAATTCTATAAATTTTACAGAAGCTTATTTACATCCCAAATTTCATTATTTGTATTTTTTACTTTGAGAAAATATGTTTTAAATGTATTTAATATGTTTTCTTTTTAATTCATAATTATTTCATTATAAATCCGATTTGAGTGATTTAAAAGCCCAAAATTTTTATAAAAAAATTCTATCATATTTAGCCCTTATAAAAATTATTATTTTAGAAAATATTATATTTTAATATTTTTAAGCATTTTAAATCAAGTTATTCATTATTAAGGAAAATAAATCTGTTTTATATACAATGAAAACAGAAAGTACTTTGCAAAATAATTTTCCAACTCCATATATCAGTATATGGGCAAATGGTAATAATTTTGATTTAATAAAATTATACATTTTTATAATTTTTATACTAATTAAATCAAAATTATTACCATTTACCAATATACCGATGTATAAAGTTGGAAAATAATTTGTAAAGTATTTTTTGTTAACATTTAATATAAAACAGATTTATTTTCTAATAATGAATAACTTGATTTAAAATGCTAAAAAATTAAATATAGTATTTTCTGAAATAATAATTTTTACAGGGGCTGATAGTGATAGAAAATTTTTTATAAAAATTTTGGGCTTTTGATCACTCTAATCGGGTTCATAATGAATTAAATAAGAAATAAAAAAGAAAATATATTTAGAAAAATATTTTCCAAAATTAAAATCACAAATAATGAAATTTGGGATGTAATAAGCTTCTATAAAATTTATAGAATTTTTTGAGTTTTAAATATACTTTAAATAATTATCATACGCATTAAATAAATAATATCTAACTAGATTATACCCCAGGAACGTCCCGGGGGTGAGAAATCTAATATGACATATTAATTTTACATATGAAATATAATGATTCGCTTTACAGTTACATGCAAGAAAGCTTCGGGTACCACCTAACCTAAACAATTAAAAATGTATCTCCAATGTTAACGCCTAACCTTATACAATGTATAGCTCTAATATTAATATCTAATCTAAAACAATGTATAACTCTGAACAAAACCCCACAAAAAAATAGTCGTTTTTTTTCTCCGTTTTTTATATATAGCACTATGGTACTCGTTGGAAAGATAATAAAACGCTCGTTAATTTGGTGTAATTTTTTTCTTTAAAAAATCTCTTATATAAAAGATATTAACGTTTAAAAGTTATGGAAGGAAACATAAGAGAGAAAAATCCAATTTTATTTTTAAATATTATTTTTTCCTAAAATATCTCAATGCCACATGGGATGACACGTGGCACACTCAAGGAGGAGAATGCCTCTTTGAGTGCCATGTCATTAAAATGGCTTTGGTTTATTATATGTATAGATTAAAAATAACTAAGATATTGGATGGGGTTAGAGGATATAACCAAGATATTGAATGGGATTAGTGTAAATGACTTGTGATGTGCAAAAGTTTCAAATAAATGACACACGGTGCAATTTGAGGTAAACATAAAGGACAAAACATGTAATTCTCCTTATATTTAACCTTTTAAATTAATATTGTTTACATAAACCGAACATTCTAAACGATTTCCATGATTTTTCAAAGTTTTCATTAAGAAATTTATTTTGTAATACTTTGAAAATTAATTATTTTCAAGAACAAAACTAACAATTCCTATATAAATGTATGAGATATATTAAACAAAATGTGTTTTTGGGTTATTCGATTCAGTTTTTCGGTTTTTATGAAATGCAAAACCGAACCGTTAATTTTGGTTTGGTTTTTCTGGTTTTTTGTGCGGTTCGGTTATTTCCGGTTCAGTTAAATCGGTTATTTCTCTTTGTGTTTTTTGATTTTCTAATTACCCTAGTATATATGTTGGTGACTTTTTCTCATGAAAATCGTGTGAGGTGGTTATGAATTTATGATTGAAAAGTGATTACTTTTTACTTGTGTTTGTGTATGAAACAGATGCTAGCCGCGTTCCATACAATAATTTGTGTTACGTAAAGCAAGTAATTTATACTGGGAAAAAAGTGAGTAATAAAATAATCTTCATTTTTAACACCTCGTGTTTCATGCCTTATAAATAAGTTTTACTAACCCAAGTATGGTAGAACTACTGAGATCCACAATTATATATTGAGATGCTTCCATGACGTGAAATGGCCAACAAATTTGCTTGCTAGTAAAATCATGGCAACTTTCCCATCCTTTCAAACGCTTTTCCTCTCATTGCTTCCAAGCATAATTTTTGTGATTTTCATATGCCTCAAATGGATATCATTTGTTTCCAACAACAGAAAAAACATACCACCATCTCCGCGAAAACTTCCAATAATTGGAAACTTCCACCAACTAGGCTCAAGCGCCACTCGCAACCTCCAAGTATTGTCCCAAAAATACGGACCACTAATGCTACTTCACCTTGGTAGTACCCCCACACTTGTAGCATCCTCTGCTGAAGCCGCGCAAGAGATCATGAAAACCCATGATCTCTCATTTTGTAGTCGACCAAGCTTAATTATGCCCAACATACTAGTCTATGATTCTAAGGGCATATCGTTTTCTCCTCATGGAGAATACTGGAGGCGGTTAAAGAGCATCGTGGTTCTCAATCTTCTAAGTAATACACGAGTTAAGTCATACCAAAAAGTGAGAGAAGACGAGGTAGCTCATATGATTCGGGTGCTTGGAGAAAGTTGTGGGATGACAGTTAATATGCGGTTGGTGCTAGCTTCACTAACAAATAACATAATCTCTAGGGTTTCACTGGGAATGAAATTTGAAGGGGTTCAACACATAGATTTATTAAAAAGGTTGTTGGATATGTTTATAGTGTTTAGCATTGGTACTTATATTCCATGGTTATCATGGGTAGATCGAATCACTGGTTCTATAGGAAGAGCAGAAAAAATAGCTAAAGAGTTTGATGAGTTCCTTGAAGAAGTTATTGCAGAACATGTAAACAAGAAAAAAGGAGAGGATGGGAAAAGTGATGGAGATGGGGAAGACTTTGTTGACATTTTACTAGATCTCCAAAAGGATAAAACAACTGGCTTTACTCTTACCAGAGATACCCTTAAGGCTATCATCTTGGTATCATTTCTCAATCTTCCATCCTTTTCTTATTTTATTAATGATTTTGATCGATGTTACTTTCATATTTTGACTAGAAAAGTTTTCCTAAATCTTGTACAAAGAAATCAGAATTCATACCTTCTATTTCTTGCAACAAGTCTTGAAAATTTTGCATAATTTAATGTCAATTGATTATAGATAATAACATATTATTTCATGAAGAAAAAAAATACCTGGAAATTGGAGGATATCACCACGTTAATTAGGGCCTACAGAGAAAAATATATATGACCATATGCCTTTTGACGCATCTAATTTTTTCGGTTCAACTTAGTTGAGTCATCTTAGTTGCGTATACCGACTAGCCACTCCGACTGAGTATTCCGAGTGGGGTCAGTTTTGTAGCAAATATCGTAAACACCCGATAATTTTCCGATACTCTGTTGGATCAACATCTTCTTTATTCTCGTCCTTTGACATCTTTAAAGTCAGATCCATTGGAATGTGTGGGAGGTTACATTTTTCCATCCCAGCCTACTTCAACACCTTTCATGCATATGATTCCTGCTTGATTCGAATCCCATTCTTGTCTTGTGAAACATCTATCCCAAGAGAATAAGAAAGAACACCCAAGTCACTCATCTCAAATTGTTGTTCCATCTCTTTCTTGAACCATGCGCTTTTCTCCATGCTTGAGCCCATCACGATCCAATAATCAACATAAACACCGATAAACTTTGGTTTCACTCCCCTTCTTTACATAAAACTTCGGGTTGATAGACAAACACGAGGTCTTCCAAAACACCATGTAAAAATGTTGATTTAACATTAAAATGATGAACTTGCCATCCTTCTTGTGCAGCTAAAGCGGGAGTAACATACGAACCGTCTCCAATCTAGCTACCGGAGAAAATACCTCATCATAATCAACACCATATTTTTGCACATAGCCTTTAGCAACAAGTCTCAGTTTATACTTCACAATATTTCCTATTGCGTATCGTTTCAGCTTATAAACCCACTTAAGTCCAATGGGCTTATGATTTAGGGGGTGTTTGGGAGTGCGTTTTGAAATGGATTTTTAGATTATTGCGTTTTCAAAACGCAAATAATCAGTTTTTAATGTTTGGGTTTGAGTTTTGAAATAGATTTTTAGGCTACCAAAACGCAATAATCTAAAAACAGCTCCACCACTGTTTTTCCTTTTGAACATACCCAACTTGTACCCAGAATCATGCTCCACCGAACCCTTAAACAACCAGAAGACCTTAAATGTTTGGTCTTTTGTCTCAAGAAGATAACACCACATGTATCTTGAATAATTATCCAATGGTAGAAAAATATATCTTTTACCACACGGGATACTCGGTGTGATAGGGCAACTCAAATCACCATAAACAAGTTCGAATGGTTTTGAAGTTTGAAACTTAGCTCGATTTGGTAAGGGTTTCCTTGCTGTTATCCTGCTAAGAATGCATTACAGATATTAGTAGTATGATTTGCAGAGGGAAGTCCATGTACCATTCCTTATACACCAAGAATCATTATTGCGATGATTTATCTTAATATTTCCTGTATCGCTACAAAAATATAGTAATTATATGTTCATGGTTCAAGAAATCACAATTACATACCCATTCTTTAAATAGTTGATTCTTTATTGAAGCATATATTTATGAGTTATAGAAGATTTCATATTGGAGTATGCATTTAAGAATCATTTGTAAACTTGAATCTTCTAGTGTGTTTCTTGTTGTCTTTCCCGATATGTATGAACAAGTTAAAAAAAGACTAAAGATTGTGTTCTTTGTAGGAGGCCTTCGGAGCTGGAACTGAAACTACGCAAACAAGTCTAGAGTGGGCATTAAGTGAGTTAATAAAAAACCCAAGAGTAATGAATAAGCTCCAACAAGAAGTAACAAAAATAGCACAAGGAAGATCTATGATTTCCGAGGAGGATTTAGATAGAATGCCCTATCTTAAAGCTGTTATTAAAGAGTCCTTGCGTTTGCATATTACCGTCCCACTGCTTGTTCCTCGAAAATCAATGAAAGATGTAAAAGTAATGGGGTATGATATAGCAACAGGCACACAAGTGATTATAAATGCTTGGGCAATAGCAAGAGATCCTGCCTTGTGGGAAGAACCAAATGAGTTTAGGCCCGAGAGGTTTTTGAACAACTCTATTAACTATCAGTCGCCTCAGTTTAAGTGGCTACCATTTGGTGCTGGTAGAAGATTATGTCCCGGTATTCAATTTAGCGTAGTGGTTATGGAGCTTGCGTTAGCAAATATTGTATACAAGTTTAGTATGGCATTGCCAAATGGGTTAAAAAATGAGGATTTGGACATGACTGAGGCATTTGGCATTACGTTACGTAGGAAGTCCTCTCTATTGGTTTCTGCGAGTCCCCGGTTCTAGAGGTTTCTCCACTTATGTAAACTTCCTTAATGTTGTAGTTATGATATATGTTATCCACTAAATAAATAAAAGGTATGATCATTGTTGGAAGTTAAGTGCTGAATAATGAAAATTAATATATTGTATTCATTTTAGACTTAATTATTTCATTGAATTTTGTAATCAATGAGACCCTACACATGGTTCAATTTCATGTTTACAAATACAGAGTTCTGTACTATGTTGTAGAACACAGAAAAATTCTCTACAATTCATGTTCTCGAACCACCACATTCTTTCAGACAATTTTCCTAACTTTTTCGCCCTCCACGCTCTTGTTTGAGGTATTCTTTCAGGTGCTAAGTTTTCTCCGGCAGTGCAGTCTGCTTAGGCTGTTATACCCTCAGAAACAGACGGGTTCACCTAGGTGGCCTGAAATCTGTTTTAAGGGAAGCGTGTTCTACAGGTGCCTCAGTCACATCAAGTTTCTTTTGTTGTTTCGTATCTTTTCTTTTCAGTTTGTAATTTTAATTTCTTGTCTTTGTATTCTCTTTAGTTTTCTTTATTGTATTGTAATCCAAATATAATTAAAAAAAATTGGTGTTTCTTTTATTTTGTGAACGGTGGTCCTACATCAATGTCCCTCAGTTTGTAATGCACCCACCGAAATTGAATTATACCAGTGGGAATAACTGCGTGTTGCAGCGGGTGTCCTGGATGATATCAAATTCAAATACGGTATAGCCTACACGACACATGGTAGATGAGTGTATACTGGTAGCTTTTTTTTACGAACGACCAACATAAGGAACGAAACCACCATACATGTAATACGCAATACAGAACAATTAGAATAATTACATGAAAACATCAAAATCAAGCCATTGCTCCATGTAATTGAGGGATCCTTAGAACGGGTTCTAATCCAAAGAAAACCCATGGTTTTGATTTCTTCAACTACCTTAGCAATAGATGGCGACTTCCGATTGAATACCAAATCATTTCGCATTGTCCGTATTTACCACATGGAAATTAGAATAATGGTGTAGAAGGCATTTACCTTTTTCTTAGTGCCATGGCCAGTCTTATGCATGCTTAAGAGATCTCTAACACCAAATGCATACAGAGAAGGAAACCTGCACCATTGAGAAATAGCATGCCAAACCAAAAGCGTAAACGGTAAACATGTTCACTTGTTTCTCTTAAATCAACACAAAATAAAAAAGAAACATAATTCAGATTGCACACAAATGTTTCGGGTCACCAAGGAGGCCATAGTTGGGAGTCTATCCTTTTCTACCCTCCATGCTACAATGCTAGCCCTTTTGGGAACCCATGAATTCCAATAAAAAATAAAATATGACTACTCTCTATTCAATGTTTGATGGTGGTTTTTTAGGCTTTAGACCGTAAACACACATACCAGAAGTATCAAAAGCCCGAACCATCGGTCAACCCCACCGGAAAAATATACACACTCAAGCAAATTTAAAAGTTGGACCAACTCACTGCCTTCGGCCACGGATAACTGCGATCTTTCTAAGCCCATTGGGCAATCAATCAGTCGAACCCGAAATGATGCGGTTAGCCATGAAACAACATTTATAAGCTTCAAGCTAGAACAGAGTCAGAATTGTGTCTGCTAGTGGGAGCGGCCCACCCAATAAAATTAATTGACATGTAATATATTTGTATAAAAAACAAGAAATAAAATTAATTGACATGTCTTATTCATCAAAGAGTTTACACAGATGTAGACTATTGTTGAGAAAAAGTATGAATGCATTTCATTGTTCTTTCATTTGAATAATTATATTTTTATTTCTACATTCTGATTTCTTATTATATTTAAACGAAGTTATTGACTTTAACTTTGATTCATAAGAAAAAATGAGTGTTTTTATTATTCGTTTTCTGTTCTAAATCAGCCAGTGTCAAAGTCGTTTTTAGTAATGATAGTTGCAAAAGCTTTCCGACGTCGGTTGTCCCGATTTGCATGAATTGTCGTTTATTGCGATTGCACAATTCGAAGAACAAAAAGCATAAGATACCGTCCAATGGTCACACTTTGATCAACGGCGTTGCTAGCGAGCTTCGGTTGAAGGAGCTTACAAATTGTGAGTAATAATGCAAAGAGGATAATTATGGTTATATTATTAATGTTGTAACCTATAAACTGAAGTATGTATTTATCATTTTAGACTGTAAACGTACATAATGTTATTGGATTTGTCATATTACATATTGTGTTCAACTTTATATTCATATGGGTTCCTCTATTGCTAACCTTTTCAACTCTTTATCAATTTGTATTTGCTTTTAAATATTTGGTAAATATTGTCATTGAGTATGTGTTTTTCTACCTTATTATTATTTGTTTGATTTCTGTGTTTTTTTAATTCTTTCTAATAAAATCAAACTTTTGTTGGTCAATATATCCATAATCTATTATTGTGTTGCATTAAAGCCTTATTTCATAATTTCATTTAGTGAATTTTAAATCACGTCAAATCAAATATTTATTGATTCATATATCTGTTACTAGGTAACATTTAACATTTTTATGATATTTTGTAATCAACCAAAATTCATACTGTTAGTGCATGATGTCCCTAGGCTAGTATATTAGATGTTTGGCCGATTTCTAGGGTGTTTGGGAGTGTTTGTAAGCGTTTTGGGGATGATTGGATGGTATTGGCGAGTACAAGGATGCTTATAGGCGATTACCTTGTAATCGCCTGTTTTATTTGTTGCATAGAGCTCTACTCGCTAGGATTGTAATCGCTAGTTTGGGTCTGTACGAGTATTAGAGGTATAAATACATCCAATCATTACCCTAATCATTAGTTCTCACCTCACACACTCTCTAAACACCCTCCCCTAGGTCTGAAGATTTGAGATAATCATTGTAAACATTTGAGCTCTGTTTTTGTGATTAATCATACAACCTTTGACCCATTTGTGTGTGTTGATTATGTAGGAACCGTTCGTATATAAAATAAAATAAACAAAATTTTTATTACGATTACAAATAAAATGAAAGCAAAATTACAATACAAGTTACAACTGAAATAAAGAAAATACAAGAATGGGGTAGAAACAGAATTCTTTGGCTGAGAATCGTGTTGAACACGGGGCCCTTAAAACAAATTCCGAGTCTATTACGAGCTCGTTTTGTTACCTAGGGTACAACAGCCTAAGCAGTAGTACTGCAGGAGTTTGGCTCTAAAACCCGAAGAGTACCTTGAAGAAGATGAAGAACAGAAGTTGGAGAGTAGAGAGAGATATAGGTGAAATTGGTGTGTCTACAAAGCAAGTGGTCCTTGATTTTATAAAGAAGTCTAAGAATCAAATGGTCAAAGAATTAAAAACGAGAATTAAAGTGCATTGAACGTCTTCAATGCCTTTTAATTCTGTATTTATTGCTAACAGTTACATTTGACTTGACTGTTACAACACAAACACTGAAACAACTAGTTCTGGAAGCTTATGACGCGCGCCTGATGCTCTTACGCACAACGTATTTACGTTCTACGTCAACGGAACCAATCCGCGCATGCGCCAGATGTATTTACGTTCTACTTCAGCGGAACCAATCCGCGCATGCGTAGAACGTATTTACGTTCTACGTCAGCGGAAGCAGCTCCTGCGCCCCCTGGAATCTCTTACGCGGATCAAGATGCCACCTATCTTCCATGTGAACTCGTGAGCCACACACCTCACCCGCCACTTGTTCATCACAGCCTATGTACTGAACCGTGAACCTGAGTTCAAAAATACTAAGGCGGCTCTCGGTGATGCGTGTGTGCGAAGTGCAAAGTGCGCCATCAAAGCGCCACATTGCGACCATCGCCCACGCCACGCGCGCGTGTGCGTGCGAGTGATAGTGCGAGTTAGGGTGCTCCGCACCCTTCGCGAGTTCCACAGTGTGTGCTCCCTTGAAACAATTAGGAAGGAGTGTTCTCACTTATATACCACTCTTGGTATCATCACTCTTCCAATGTGGGACAAGTTCCACTTTGTTCCACATTACAGCATTTTAAGTTTCATTCACCAAACTTTGAGCATCGATATCTCATTCATATTAGATCCGTTTTGGACGTGGTTTGGTTCGTTGCGAAGCTCTCACAACATAGAACATAAACCCAGAAAGAAATATATAAATAAACATCTGTTTCAAATATATATTTTAGTCCAAAGTTAGGAAAAACTCATTTTCCTATATTTGTGAAAATACTCTTTTCACCTATTTTTCTAACATTCCCCCGCATGAATGGAGATCGATACGTTCTTCGAAATTTCAATGATACAATTCGACAGTTGAGCATTGCAGGATAGGTAGGTGTCTCCTTTGAACCTTCCTTTGTGAAGCATACTTCGTTTACTAGCGATATATAGACGTGGTGTCTTTGAACATACCCCCATTTGTGTAAATGACAATACACTTCACACAACACTCTCCCTGGTTTAGCCAACCCCTCATTGTTGTGTCCTTTTATGGTCATGGAACACTATCCTGGTTCTGCGAGAGCTCTAGGATTTGCGCCTCCCCACAAATCCATTCGAAGCGACCCTACTTCTCTCTAACATAGGTGATTCCCATGAATCATTAAAAGCAATAGTTATATTGATTTACCAAAATCATTAACTTCAATATGCTTAGCCTCGAAACCAATGTCGCTGATTGGAATGGACTAGGAAGTATAAACTCCCTTTATTTAGAGATTGGGGTACTCCCCCACAGTGACTCCCTTTGGTCATATGATTAAGTTTGCCTATTGAACCTACATCTTGGGATCTCTAGTCAACTAGGTTAGGTTTCCCTCATATTCCTTTTTCCATGGGCTTTAGTCCCATTCCTCTTGACGACTTATATACTAAATCTTTGCTTAAGCCTTTCGTTAATGGGTCCGCAATGTAATCTTTTGACTTCACATAGTCAATAGTGATAACACCCGTTGAGAGTAGTTGTCGTATCGTGTTGTGTCTACGTCTAATGTACCTTGATTTGCCATTGTATATTGAGCTTTGAGCTCTACCAATCACCGATTGGCTGTCACAATGTATGCAAATAGCTGGCAATGGCTTTGGCCATCTTGGAATATCTTCCACAAATTGACGTAGCCACTCCGCCTCTTCTCCCGATTTATCTAAGGCGATAAACTCAGATTCCATTGTGGATCTTGCTATAACAATTTGCTTCGAAGACTTCCAAGCTATAGCTGCACCCCTAAGTGTAAACACGTAACCACTTGTTGATTTTGAATCTTTTATATCCGAAATCCAGTTCGCATCAATGTATCCTTCAATGACTTCTGGATCGCGGGTATAATGCAGTCCATAATCCCGTGTGTATCTGATGTGCTAAAAGTAGTTAATAAAAACAACTAAATTAAACCTAAAACTAGACACTAAGTAATACTCTAGACTCTCTAAAACTAAACTACTGACAGGCAAGTGAACCTATCGACTCTAGTATAGCTAAAGTAAGTCCGGATATCGAACCTACGAGACTCCAATGGAAAACGAAAACTAGACTCGATTACTTATCCTAAATACTGATTAAATTAATTTATTATTTTAAAGGGGGGTTTTACTGAAAAATAAACTGCAATTAAATAAAGATTACCTAAGGTTAACTAAACTGAACAAAAGACACGAACTTAACTGAACTGAATTCAGATGATGACAAAACACTACCTAGACCAAACTCCTAACTATGCCTGATAAGCTTCTATGGTTATGGAACTGGTTGGAACCGGGATCTTAAAATACTAAACATCAAGAATAAACTAGACACCCTCGACCCTTCTCAAGGGGAAACCCTAGAATATTGTTGTGCGTTAAACTACCGGTTGGAGTACAAACCCTCACAGGTTATCTAACTCTTATGATCGAGTACCCGCTAGACAATCTACCTCACAGCGCGAAAGCCTCACTACACTAGGTGCAAGGGGTAATTATTGAAGCCTAGATCTAACTTGATATGCCAGAATTGAAAGGGAAACTGGGCAGATCTTCTCACAAAGCCTCTAACCTAGCAATCTAACAACCTAGACATACCAACAAGCCCTCACCTCACAGCTATTGAACTTGGAAGAATACCTAAAATCTTCTAACCACCAAATATCACTCCTATGGTAAACTCGCAACATTGACCATAAACTAGTTGCTACACAAAGTCTGCAACCTAACTAGCACTCATACATGAAAGACATTCACAAAAGTGCATGTGGAGTAAATAAGTGACAATAAAAAAATAATAGATACACACATACACTAGATCTAGAGAAATCAAGATCTTTACTCAATCATAAATCCAAAACAAGTCCCAAAAACCATAGAAAACGCAAATCAAAACATAGTTATTTGTCTTAGTCTAGGTAGCTATAAGAGTTTAGCCACAAAACATCATCAAAACAGAGATTAAAAGGTTCATAATATCAATCAACATGAGTTTTGAATGAGAAACAACTAAACCGAATGATTAACACCCGAGAAAGTCGATCCTTTAGCTTCAAATCTCGAACCTTGCCCTTTCCTTGCCTTGGAATCACCTTGAGCAGCTCTATTTTCGTCCAAAAGTGCAGAATGAAGCTTAAAATTTCGTTCTAGGGTTTTAAAATTCGATTTGGGCTTGAAAAACACAATTTTGGGCTTCCTGATGGCCATCGTGTCACGCGACGGGATTCTGGGTAAGTGGTCGCGTGACACGGCGCCCTCAATGCTGAATCTGCATAGCTCCGCGTGACACGACGGGATGATTTTTTCAATTTTGTTTATTTTTATCTTCTCTTTTCACTTGTGACTCATCCGGGACCTCGTAAACCACCGTTTATGCATAAATTTGCCTCTTTTGCCATCTGGATTCCTGTGACCCATAAAATACTAAATAGAAACTGAAAAGTATATATAAACGACACACACTGACTCGATAACGACTCAAAATATGTACAAATAACCGATGTATTTTGCAATACATCAGTATCTTATGTATCTGAGCACCCTTGTTATACTTTTCCAATGTTCCTCACTTGGATTACTTGTATATCTACTTAGCCTACTCACCGCGTATGCCAAGTCGGGTCTAGTACATGTCATTAGATACATTAGACTACCAATTATTCTTGAGTACTTTAACTAAGCAACACCCTCGCCTCTATTTTTTACTTAGATGGTGGGTGGTATCAATCGGAGTGCGGGCTACTGCCTTGTCTTCTGAATTGAATTTTTCAAGAATCTTGTCTACATAGTGGGATTGACTTAAGACAAGACCATTTTGGGTTCTAATGATTTTAACTCCAAGAATCACATCCGCCAAACCCATATCTTTCATGTCAAATCTTGCTTTCAACATGTCTTTAGTGGATTTGATCATTTTATCATTACTCCCAATGATAGGCATATCATCCACATAAAGGCATAAGATGACATGACCTCCTGGTGTGTCTTTTGAATAAACACATTTATCACACTCATTAATTTTGAAACCATTATCAATCATGACATGGTCAAACTTTTGGTGCCATTGTTTTGGAGCTTGCTTCAAGCCATACAAAGACTTGACTAATTTACATACTTTGCCCTCTTGACCTGGGGCAGAGAAACCCTCGGGTTGCTCCATGTAAATTTCTTCTTCTAAATCGCCATTTAGAAATGCGGTCTTTCATCCAATTGGTGAACATCCAAATTTCTTAAAGCCGCAATAGCAAGAACCAATCTTATAGAGGTTATTCGTGTTACAGGCGAGTAAGTATCAAAATAATCTAGACCTTCCTTTTGTCTAAATCCTTTGATTACTAACCTAGCCTTGTATTTTTTAATACTTCCATCAGTTTTCATCTTCTTCTTGAATATCCAATGATAACCAATGGACTTGCAGCCCGGCGGAAGATCTACTAACTCCCAAGTATGATTTTGTAATATAGAATCAATCTCATTCTTAATTGACTCTTTCCAATGTGGTCCTTCCGATGAGGAAACCGCTTCGCGGTAGGTATTGGGCTCACCCTCAACCATATAGCTCATGAAGTCTGGACCGTAGGATTTTTCAACCCTTGCCCGTTTCCTTCATCTAAGCTCACCTTCCTCAACCTCGGGTCGTTCATGATTGTCAACCGATGTCGACGGACCTGGTTGTTCATCATCAATAAATCTTGATGAACTAAGGTGTGTTTGTCCTAGCATAGGAAACACATGCTCAAAATATTTAACAATATTACGATTCACTCCATGATAGTGTTTTTATGTATATCGGGATTCTTGGATCCGTATATAAGAAAACGATATGCAATACTTTGATGTGCATAACCAATGAAAATGCAATCAACAGTTTTGGGGCCTATCCTAAGCGCCTTAGGAGGTGGTACAGTCACCTTGGCTAGGCGTCCCCCACATTTCACGGTTCACTCCCGAACTAATCAACATGGCATTCATCAATTCTTTCAATGTGCGGTTCTTTCGTTCCGCGGTGCCATTTGATTGTGGGGAATAAGGTGGTGTACACTCATGTATTATGCCACTTTTTGCGCACAAATCCGCAAAAGGTGCAACATATTCACCACCTCGGTCGCTTCTCACGGCCTTTATCTTCCTTTTAAGTTGATTCTCAACTTCATTCTTGTATAGGATAAACTTATCTATTGCCTCATCCTTACTTTTGAGTAAGTATACGTAGCAATATTTGATGCATTCATCAATAAAGGTGATGGAATATTTATTCCCACCAATTGTAGGAATTGCCTTTAAATCACAAACATCGGTGTGAATTAAATCAAGGGGTTCGGTTATTCTTTCAACCGACTTAAATGATGATCTTGTAAGTTTGGATTCAACACAAGCTTCGCATTTCGAAGCGGATTCAATATGGAATGTTGGTATACTATTTAATTTCATCACACGACGTATTGAATTAAAATTTACAGGTCCTAGTCTACCATGCCAAACATTTGAAGACTCAAGCATGTAAATAGAAGTAGTAGCGTTTTATTCATTTCATTTTTGATAACCATTACATTCATTTTGAACATTCCATTAATCGCATAGCCCTTACCAACAAACATTCCACATTTTGACAAAACAAAATTATCCGATTCGAACACTAGACGAAATCCAAACTTGTTGAGCATCCATCCCGACACGAGATTCTTGCGATCTGGGACATAGAGTACCTTGCTCAACGTGAGCTCCTTTCCAGAAGTCATCTTCAAGATCACATCGCGTTCACCCTTGATGTCGGCAGTAGCTTTATTCCCCATATAAAGCTTCTCATCACCTGTGAGTTCCTTGAATGTAGAGGAAAGAACCTTATCTCCACAAACATGGCGGGTTGCACCCGTGTCAAAATACCATCCTTGGGGGGTTTTCACTCCCCCCCCCCCCACATTGACTTCTTCCACCATAGCACCATGCTCAGTGATCATTGCTACTAGAGGCATGCCATCCTCATCCACCATGTGCGCGGGCTCACGCATTGGATTCTTGCAATTATTTGTGCGGTGGCCCGTCTCTTGACAGTTGTAACAAATACCTTGGAAAGGTGTAGACTTCTTTTTCACAGCCACCTTTTTCGGTCCAAGGTTCACCTTTGCTTTCCCTTTTTCCTTTTTCCCCTTATTCTTCTTGTTTCCTTTGGAGGATTGCCCAATTTCCACCAAATTTGCCTTCGCCTCAGCGCGCAAATTGGTGCCCTTTTGGGCTAATTTGTTGTCCTCTTCAATCCGAAGGCGAACCATAAGCTCCTCCATAGTCATCTCATTTCGTTTGTGTTTAAGATAGTTCTTAAACTCAACCTAAGAAGGAGGTAACTTCTCAATCATTGCTGCCACTTGAAATGTCTCACTAAGTGTCATACCTTCCGCATGGATGTCATGAAGTATAATTTGCAACTCTTGGACATGGTTCATCACAGTCTTGGAATCAACCATTTTGTAGTCCAAGAAACGGGCTACAACGAATTTCTTCGTTCCAGCATTCTCCGTTTTATACTTCTTGTCTAAAGACTCCCATAATTCTTTGGCAGTCTTTATGGTATAATAAACATTATATAACCCATCCACGAGTCCGTTTAACACATAGTTACGACACAAGAAATCCGAATGCTTCCAAGCATCTAACGCGCTCTGAAATTGAACGTCGTTCTCCCATTCCTTAGGTTGGGGAGCGGTTTCTGTTAAGAACCTCGCAAGGTTGAAAGTGGTCAAATAGAAGAACATCTTCTGTTGCCACCTTTTGAAGTCCGCACCCGAAAACTTTTTGGGTTTTTCAGCATGATTGGCCACAGTGGACGCTCCCACTGTGTTGTTAGGCAAAGGGGTTCCAAGTACAGCTTGGTTGACAGCGTTGGTGACATTGTTTTCGTTAGTTGACATTCTGAAAATTTTAAACAAACCAAGTTAATATTTTCAGTTTATAAACTCGAATATAAAATAAATGTCAACTTTGAAAAAATCAAGAAAAACCAAACCGTAGGCTTCTAAGTCTAACTTTGAAGACCAAACAGTAAGAATTTTTCGTTTTAGGAAAAGATTGATGTAATCGAATCTGTTTTCTAACAAAATAACACACCGTAGACTTCTAAGTCCAACTTTGAAGACCAAACAGTAAGGTATAATGATTCGAAAACGAAAAAAAAAAATCTGTTTTTAAAACACAAACTATGTGAAACAAAACTTGTTTGAATCACAAATAGAATGGTTTTGTTATACACGAATGGTGTTTTAAAAATTTGTTTTAAGATTGTAGGAACCGTTCGTATATAAAATAAAAATAAACAAAATTTTTATTACGATTACAAATAAAATGAAAGCAAAATTACAATACAAGTTACAACTGAAATAAAGAAAATACAAGAATAGGGTAGAAACAAAATTATTTGGCTGAGAATCGTGTTGAACACGGGGCCCTTAAAACAAATTCCGAGTCTATTACGAGCTCGTTTTGTTTCCCAGGGTACATAGCCTAAGCATTAGTACTGCCGGAGTTTGGCTCTAGAACCCGAAGAGTACCTTGAAGAAGATTAAGAACAGAAGTTGGAGAGTAAAGAGAGATGTAGGTGAAATTGGTGTGTCTACAAAGCAAGTGATCCTTACTTTTATAGAAAAGTCTAAGAATCAAATGGTCAAAGAATTAAAAACGAGAATTAAAGTGCATTGAACGTCTTCAATGCTTTTTAATTCTGTATTTAATGCTAACAGTTACATTTGACTTGACTGTTACAACACAAACACTGAAACAGCCGGTTCTGGAAGCTTATGACGCGCCTGACGCTCTTGTGCACAACGCTTTTATGTTCTACGTCAGCGGAACCAATCCGCGCATGCGCCAAACGTATTTACGTTCTACGTCAGTGGAACCAATCCGCGCATACGCAGAACGTATTTACGTTCTACGTCAGCGGAAGCAGCACCTGCGCCCCCTGGAATCTCTTACGCGGATCAGGATGCCACCTGTCTTCCGCGTGAACTCGTAAGCCACACACCTCACCCGCCACTTGTTCATCACAGCCTATGTACTGAACCTCGAACCTGAGTTCAAAAATACTAAGGCGGCTCTGAAGCGGCTCGCGGTGATGCGTGTGTGCGAAGTGCGCCACATTTCGCCCATCGCCCACGCCACGCGCGCACGTGTGCGAGTGCGAGTTAGTTCCGCACCCTTCGCGAGTTCCACAGTGTGTGTTCCCTTGAAAAAGTTAGGAAGGAGTGTTCTCACTTATATACCACTCTTGGTATCATCACTCTTCCAATGTGGGACAAGTTCCACTTTGTTCCACATTTCAGCATTTAAAGTTTCATTCGTCAAACTTTGAGCATCGATATCTTATTCATATTAGCTCCGTTTTGGATGTGGTTTGGTTCGTTGCGAAGCTCTCACAACATAGAACATAAACCCACAAAGAAATATATAAATAAACATCTGTTTCAAATATATATTTTAGTCCAAAGTTAAGAAAAACTCATTTTCCTATATTCGTGAAAATACTCTTTTCACCTATTTTTCCAACAGATTACTCATTTATCATTGTTTCATGTTTGTTTCTGTTATCTAAACATATTCAGAGATTTTCGCACTTTGAGTATCAAGCTCGTGATTGTCGGGTGACCCGTTAGTCGATCCTACACATACGAATTGTATTATATAACTTTCAATAAATAAAACTTGTATACTATAATCTTTATAGAATTTTGGCATTTGCCTTGGGGATCCACCGGGTATATACCCGGGACTCTAACCTAATTTACAAAAAAAAAAAATAATAATAACAATAATAAATTAAAAAAAAAAAACAATTTGGAGTCTTACATGTGCTAAACACAATGTTTACATAATTTTATCACAAACACAGTATCCTAGAACGTCAAAATCACACCTTCACACACTTCTAGTACATCTAAAAACCTGCATTCAAAAAACCGATCTCATCGTATTACGAGTTACGTTATTGTCAGTATTAGATTCTTACACATCTTTGTCTATTGAATATTTTGTTTTCCTTCATGATATTTCTGGCGGTCCTACCCTGATAAGTCGCCACATGCCCACATGTATGCTCCACATTACACGGTAGGAAGTGGAGGCCTGAAGAGGCTTAGGTTATGGACATGAGTTGTCATGTGGTAAACTGGTTTTTAAAACACTGATTTAACTAATTAATATTATAGAAATATAGAGATCTGCTCCTATATATTCATATGCTTACATGAGGCATCCGGCCACAGCAAGTCCACAAATTTACTAGCTAGAAAACTCATGGAACTCTTTTCATCCTTACAAACGTTTCCCCTCCCTTTATTCTCATGCATCATTTTAGTGATTTTTATTTGTGTCACATGGGTTTCATCTAATTCCAATAATAGGAAGAACATACCACCATCTCCACGAAAACTTCCAATAATCGGAAACTTTCACCAACTAGGCTCAAGCCCTCATCGCAACTTCCAAATATTGTCCCAAAAATACGGTCCAGTCATGCTCCTTCACCTTGGCAGCATTCCCACACTTGTAGCCTCGTCTGCTGAAGCAGCCCAGGAGATCATGAAAACCCATGATCTCTCATTTTGTAGTCGACCAAGCTTAATTGTGCCCAACATAGTGCTATATGGCTCTAAGAGCATATCGTTTGCTCCTTATGGGGAACACTGGAGGCAGTTGAAGAGCCTTGTGGTGCTAAAGCTTTTAAGTAATACACGAGTTAAGTCATACCAAAAAGTGAGAGCAAACGAGATAGATCATATGATTAAAGTGCTTGGAGAAAGTTGCGGGACTACCACTGATATGGGATTGATGTTCGCTTCACTAACAAATAATATTATTAGTAGGATTTCCCTAGGAAGGAAACTTGATGAACCAAAGTACAAAAATTTAGTGTCGTCGCTCTTAGAGGCATTTACTGTCCTTAATGTTGGTAGTTACATTCCATGGTTATCATGGGTGGATCGAGTCATTGGTTCAGTAGGAAAAGCAAAAAAAGTAGCTAAAGAGTTTGATGAGTTTCTTGAAAGAATTATTGAAGAACATGTAAACAAGAAAATGGGGGTGGATAGCAAAACTAACGGAGGAGAAGACTTCGTTGATATTTTACTAGATCTACAAGAAGATAACACATCTGGATTTACCCTTCAAAGAGACCCTCTTAAAGCTCTCATCCTGGTATGATTTCTCAATCATTCTTTATTATGAAGAGCCATAACTAGATCCTACTATGACTGGTGGAACCAACTTATTGATCAGGCATCATAAAGTTATATATAAACGTTCTACTCATGTTTATTTTTATTTTTTTTATATATATAAAACTAGATTTTATAGAAAGAAAAAACTCCTATGCCCCTTTATTGGTTCCGGCCACTTGCTTGCTAAAAGTTCAAAATTGTTGCTCATATGTGAACGAGCAGCTATGGATCGAGTTATACCATAAATGGATCATATATTTTAACAAGCCTATGTTTCCCTAATTCTTGTACAAATAAAATATTTAATGCCAATTAAGTCAATCTGGTGGAGTGGTGGGGGAAAAACTTATAATGTTCCTTGTGACCTAGGTTCGATTCCCACTCTCCTCATTATTTTCTACGGCATCCGGGCCAATGATGGTGACAAACGACCGAGTAGCGTTCAATCCTGAGCCGCATCCCGATTTTCACCCGGCTGTTACTCCAGCAAGGAAACTCGTGTGGAGGTAGTACGGTTTCGGGGGAACGTCGTAACCAAGTCTGATACATCAGTGTGAGCCCGGTTAAGACGTGTCTGGACAGACCTTGGCTAGGACTACCGATTAGGCAGTGTGACATTGAGTCACTTATATGAAAGTCACCGTTCAAAAAAGAATTCTCGTTTCTAATTCATGCAAGAAGTTAATTTTTTTACATATTCATTATTAACTATTGTCTGATAGACAATAACAAATCATTATACTTTTTGATGAACATAATATTTGATTGAAAAAAATCTCAGAAAAATAAGAATATAAAGGTCGGCTCAAGGGGGTGAAATAAAGCAAGAGCTTTAGGCCACCACTTTCTTAAGAACACTAAATTCTAAAAATGAATATATTAAGGTTTATGATCTATAGTTATGCATAGGATCTAAAATAATTTTTTTTATTACAAAAGGGCCTCATGTTTGTTATCCGTTTTGGGCCTCAAATTTTTTGAGCCGGCCCTACAAGAAAACAAAATCAAGACACACTAAAAAAACTATACCACTAAAAGCGGGAAATCTTACCAATGGCACACTACCTGACACAGTTCTTGAAAAAATCCGAGACTTAAATGCCAGCCTAAGTATACCAAGACAACTTATCAAGAATATAACATCCAACACCATGCACCCAAGATGGTCGGTCATGTACAAGGACATGCCCATTCTTTTAGGGTACATACCTTACCAAATGTAGAGGATGTGATTTAACACGAAAACAGGATTATATGATCATACAAGTTACTAAACCAGGTGCGGAAACCCTAGCTTAGAACAAACTGATGTAAACTCAAATCAAAACACAATCAAAGTCATTTTCAAAGCTTTTCATAGATTAACTCTTTCAAATACTTGATTACAACTCAAATACAGTTAATCTAGCATACACATAAACTCTCTCAAACCTCTCTGGAACACACCTCAAAAACACACACACTAAATGACTCGCTTAAACTTACAAAATCACAAAATCTATATATAGGACCTGCACGTTCGCCCCTTTCATCTGGTCGAACATGAGTCTTTTCCACATTCGCCCACTACAAGTGGTCGAATGTGTCTCTCAGTGTAGTTCCATCCAGATTCGTCCATAGATCTTCTACCTTCGCCCACTACAATTTCACCTTCGCCCATTCTTATCTTCCTTCGCCCATCAGCCCACTTCTAACACATGTTAACCATCTAATCATTAGTCGCAAAACGCATCTACAAACTCCCCCTCGACTATTGATTAGATCGTTTTCTGTCCTCGTCCATGGCTTTGTTCAGCAACTTAATTCTGAGCAAACTCTTCTGTTCTTTCGTCATCTCAGGCTCTAACCTCCTCTTTACCGGCTTTGACACATTTGCCATCTTTACCATCTTGCCAAGCTTTCCCTCCAAATTACTACCAGCATTAATATCATAAGCAAAGCAAACACCAACAACTTGTGTGTATTTCTTTGCTTGATCTGCATCGTTCGGCTCATGATGAATCGGATTATAAAAGAGCATGATGATGTCTTCGAAGGTGCAATTGATCAACCACATAGGATCAAATACATGAACATGTTTGTATTTGTCCTTTCCATCTCTCAACACGATCACCGCTTCTGCCTTCCTCCAATCATAATACCAGAAAATGAAGTCAGCACTGAAGTGTTGCGGCATAGGCATCAAAGGTATCTTTCTCATCACTTCAGGTGCCTTATAAATCAAGGTAACCCGTTTCAGCTTGGTTCTGGGATCAATATCCCTGTGAACTTTCCTCCGGGGATATTGTGGTTTGAATCTGTTCCACTTAGTTCTACTTTCCCAAACCAGCTTGTCTGCACACCAACCGACATGTGAATTATTCACTGAAGCACCCGACATTTGGAATCTGCACAAATCTCTAACCGCCCAGTACGGTAGAGTTAGCAAGTCAATGAATCTGTAAAAGTACAAGATTCCAGATTCCCACTTAGCAGCTAGACACTTTAGCCTGCCTAAGTATGTCCATCCTAGAGCTCTGCCTCTGAACTTCGCATTGTGAAACCTATAAAAGTTTCCTTGAGCTTCAGGCTTCGGTCGGTTTTCATCCATCAGTCTTAACTTCTTCAAATAATCCTTCAATTCATCAGTCTTATTTGAAGATTCAGGCATATCAGTTCCAAATACCTTCTCTACAAACTCTGCACTTCTCTTCTTTGCCTTTCTTTTTGCAGACGTATTAGGAATCTCAGTAAAATCAGGAAACACCAAATCTTCATCCGTTTGTCTGAAGTATTGTGGGTATTCCTCATGTGTGATATCCTCTATTTCAACTTCTTCAAACTCAGGGGTGTCTTTATCATCAGAGTGACTTCCAATATCCTTTTCAGGAATATGTGGAATTGACTCATCAACAATAAATTCTTCAAATGTTTTCCCTACCCTCTGTGCAAGCCCATCTAGGATCTCCTTTGCCACAGATGCAGGTACTTCCCCTTCTTCCAAATCAGGATCGTTATATTCCAATTCATATCGCATATCATCCGTTTGGAATATTTCAGCAAAACGACCTGTGAACTCAATGGTCCATTCTCTTCTTACTAACATGTCCTTGTAGACTTGTTTAGCATCGTCAGATAAAGACCTCACCTTCTCATTCCAAAACACACTCTCATCAGAATCAACATTCTCACTCTTCTTCTTTGAACTTGACTCACCTGTGTCTTTCTTCTTCTTTGAAGGTGGTCTCTTCTCAAATGTAAACTTCGAAGTATCATCTCCTCCATCATTATCATCACTACTGCTACTCTCATCCTCCTTTTGACTTCCCGAACCTTCAGCATCATCATCATCATCATTATCATCATCTCCATCATCACTCTTTTCCGATTCTTCATCCTCATCATCCTCATCTTCCTCTTTATCAGATTCAGATGGTTCAAAGTCAACCTGTTCAACTTCTTTCTCTTTATCCTCCTCACCCTCTTTCAACTTGGGTGCAACATTGTACAGATTGTCTATCAACTCACTAAGGCGTTTGTTTTCAGCCTTCAATTCTTTATTATCCTCTTTTATAGCCTTGTACCTGTTCTTGTTTCTCAAACACTTTCCTTCAAGCTTCTTATTCTTAGCTTCTAGCTTCTTTACTTTCTCGTCTATCTCATCTTGATTAGACTTAGAAGCTACTACGATCTGAAGCATCTTCTCCTCATTCTGCTTGAACTTGGCAATCTCAGCTTGCTGAGCCACTAACATCTTCATCATGTCGTCCATTTTCTTATTCACTTGCTTCATCACTTCGTCATCCACAGTGACTTTCTTTGACTTGGACTTTGACTTTGATGGCTCAACTTCAACTTCTTTTTCTTTCTGAGGCTTTGTAAACATGTTAAGAACATTATCCAGTGCTATATTGAATTGATCCACTGGTAATTTTGTTGCCTCTACAGTCTTTTGCTTCTTAGTGGCTGGTGAAGATTGTTTTGATGATGTACCAGCTTCAGGTAATCTCTTCCCTCTCAAAAGTTGGTTTAATTCTTTCTCTCTAAGTTGCTTAGAACTTGTTTTCTTGGCCATGGTTTTGTGTTTCGGCTTGGGCAAGTTAACTACTACAGTTTCACCTTCGTTCAACTCGTCCAAATTTACAGATAACCCTTCATCTTCAGCACCAACAGATTGCTTGCTCTTCTTAGCTTCTTCAATCGATCTGTTTAGTGATTCAGACTGTAGTCCCAAAATACTAGATCTTAAGTGTGCACTAGATTGTTATCAACTAGAAACACCTATTTGTTAGGTGTTTTAGTTGATTAATCAAGACAAGTTAAAGAACTAGATGAAGATTATAAAAACCGACACACAAGAAACATAAAGACACGATTCCATTAAAGATTCAGCAGTGAACACCATGGATAAGTTCGCACTATTCTAGATAAGTTCGCACCTTTAACTTGTGCTCTCAAAGATACATCAAAAACCCTAACCCTAGCTGCACAAATGAGCTTCTATTTATAGGGGAATGCTGAGGACTGCGAACTTAACAATAAGTACGCAGTCTCCGTCTAATAAGTGCGCAGTCTAGGGTTTCTTCACTACAACTATGCTTTAATTACATATCTAACCCTCCAACTCTAACATATAACTAAACATGGTTAAACCTGGTAACTGTGGTCTCATATTAACCCAACAATACTCCCCCTAGACCACAGCTACCAGTACTACACAATCAATCTATCTCGACATCACTCAACTCCCCCTCTTCTCTTGCTTGACGTGCCGGGATTGCTTGAACTATGCTTTCTTCAACGATAGGTTCTTCAGTGCGAGGTTCCTCAACATGTGTTTCTTCAGTGAATGGCACTTCAGAGGGTGGCTCTTGAATGAATAACTCAGCTAGATCTACAGTTGTTTGATCTTGCTGAGTCTCTGGAGCTGTGCTTGGAGAGACTGGTGGTACTTGTGAAGGCTCAGGTTCAGGATCAACTGTTGCTGGAGAAGCTTGTGTTTGAACCTCTGGAGTAGCTTCAGCTTCTGATTTCTTTGCAGCAGCAGCAGCAGCTAGCGCTCTGTCATCTTTCGCTTTGTCAGCTGCGTTGATCTTCGCCACCAGATCGATCAGTTCTTGCTTTCGCTTCAGCGCTCTTTCCACAGCCCTTCTAAACAAGACAGCTTCCTCAAATAACACATTACCAGCACCAACATTTATCTGATTAGCAAAGAGAGTAGTTAAATCAGATGGATTCAGAGCAAACACATCCACTGGATCAACTATTCTCAATGCCTCTGTATCATCTCTCAGTTTGATTACGGCTTCACCGGTTCTGCTGTCATAAAACCACTTCTTGAAGTCCGCCAAAAGTACAGGAAGCTCTGGACGGATGGGAACCCTAGTGACGACATCTGGAGGGTCTATCACGTAGGTTATCATTCCCCGTCCGGTTGCAGGATCAATTCTTTTCTTCGACATCCTTCGCCTCGGCTTCTGTGGCTTCCAGTTTTTGAAGTCACGTGCACACTCATCTTCAATAAACACAGACACCATGTCAGCAGTGGTATCCCCAGAATGGTTTAGAAAAGGTGTTCTACACATCTCTCGAATGTCCCATCTTGGAAGGGTCTTCAGATTCGGTCGTCCCTTGAAATACTGAATCACACCACCCCTTCGCTTCACAAAGAAAAGACGTTTAAACCCATCATATCCCCAGCAGACAACTCTTTCTTGATGAGATGCACGAGTATGGTGAATGGTCTGGTGCAACGCCGGAATGGTGATTGGTCTTCTTGGAAACCAACTTGCTCTCTCAGGATCCAATACGTACCCATCATCCATCTCATACACTGTGTTTTCCCCCGCACCGATTTCTACAAACGTCTCAGGCATCTCGTCTTCACTTATCTCATCTACATCACTCTCTTCCTCCTTTCTTTCTTTCTCCTTTTCTTCTTCCATAAATTTTCCGAAATCAAACACTTCATCAAACGTCAATTTTGGAGCATCGGTACCCTGAGTCTTTAACTCCTGAAGCATATCAAACATCTTCATCTGTACCTCAGTCTGAAACTTTATCAGATAGCGCTGATCTTTAACCACCTTTTCAAGACTTCGGTTCTTGTGCTTCAACTTCTTTAGCTTCTTTCTCAACTCCTGATTATTATAGATCTGATTCTTCAACATACAGATTTCCTTGGCAGCATTCTTTCCCACTTCCTTAGATAACTTCTCATACAATTCTTGATGCACCGGTTTTTGACGAGATGCACCAGGAACAGACGAGGAAGGTACTGATTGTTTCTTTGCGGGAGGCTTGGGAATAGGAGGTCTTGCTGACGAAGGGCCAGGCCTGGCAGTAGAGGGCCCTGGCCTGTCAGTGGAAGGTCCAGGTTGACCCTCCATACCAAACATTGACTCCAAAATCGCTTCATTTTCCTCATCTTCTTCTGTCATAACCCGTGGTCTTTCAGACTCGGGCAGCTGTTCTCTTTTCCTTCTTCTTTCTGCCTTTGCAATTTCAGCATTTTGTCTGGCAGCTTCAGCTATTTCAAGTTCCTCGGGAGTCAATGATTCTCTCCCTTCCTGTAGTAAACCAGTAGGCCTGTTTCTTTTGGTCGGCCTCTGAGGAACAGGATCAGATGCTGCTCTTTTACCAACCGATCTTTCTCGGGCAACTTCTTCAGCAGTGTGCTGAGGCACTGTAGTAGCAGGAACAGTAGTAGCAGGTTCAGTAGGAGCAGGTTCAGTAGGTTCAGGTTCGGTTGCAGTTGGTTGTTGAGTTCTAGCAGCATATTGTCTTCTTCTCTTCATCTCACTGTACAGCTTCATAACAACTGGATAGCGTTGAGCAGAGTACATGCTTTCCAGCAGGGGTTCCCAATCAGGTGTGTTGCACTCAGTGAAGAATCGTGCACCCTTGGCAAAACCGTATTTATCACCAAGGGGCAGATCCTTATGTTGAGAATCGATCATCATCTGTACAAATCGGGGATACATCGTCCACTTCTTCTTTTCAGCTTGGGCATTCTTCACCATACAATCAAATACCAATCCCGACAGATTAAAAGGCTCATTCTTGCAGACTTTAATCATGGCTGTTGCCCAGTCGGGACTGAGTGCATTATAACCCCCTTTTCGGTGACATAAAGACATCAGGAATACATGACAGATAAGCTTCCAATCTCTGGTTAAATGACTCTTTTTGATATCACCCCTTGCATCGAAGTCTCCTTTGTATCCAAAGTTCAGGAACTCTTGATGAATCACAGTCTTCGGTAAAGATCTGACAGTCTCTGGTTGATCCTGAAATCTTAGAACCTTTCTCACTGTGTCTTCTGTGATGATAACTGCCTTGTTTCTTACTGTGGCTTTAATTCTCTTGACACGTGCCACTGTCTCCACTCTGGCAGATCGCCAAAAGTCTTCAATGTGAGAACTGTAGACTTCAACTTGCTGCTCTACTGCATATCCGATCCTGCTTCTCCTGATCCATGCAACTACGTCCCGAAACTTTGAATCATCAGTTTCCAGAATTATCGGCTGGTTATGCATTCCTCTAGAATCCCATTCAAGAGCCATCTGTGTTGGACACGTGCACGAAAATTAAGTTAGAATTTTGATTTTGAATTGACTAATAACAGACACTTCATTTTCTTTGACGGACGACGTACTTAGACTAGGTTTGGTTTTAATTTGGTTTTACGTGTGTTATTTATTTTATGGATTAGATTTTTTAAAGTGTATATGATATGTTTCGTTTTTCATTTTAACAGTCATTTGAGTCCAGTTTCAGTTTTAAGGATTAATGAGTCAAGGTACGTAGTCCGGTCAAATGTCCTGAAAAGTCAAGTCATTGGTCAACAATTTGGTCCAAGATTAAGTCCACAGATTAAGTTCGCAGTCCAAATCAGGAGGTCAGGTTGGTTACAGGTAACCCAAGTGCGCACTTGGTTTTACTCGGAAATGTTTAGTGCGCAGTGACCTGACTCGGGCATGGTAACGACTTGGAGAGGGTTATCAGGTCTGCGTACTAGACTAGTACGCAGACACCTAAACCTTCGTTTAGGATTTTAAGTTCACACCCAAGTACGCAGACACATTAGGGTTTCTCAGGCTCATTTCATATGATGTAAGTTCGCACTTTATGAAACAAGTGCGCAGTACTTTAAAGAAATAAGTGCGCATTCCAGAGAAAACCCCAAATCTCAACTGATTTTCTTATGTTTCAACCCTCAGATCCTGTGAATACATGACGAAAACAAGTTAGAAACTGGAATACCTTAAACAATCACTCAAATAACCAAAAATAAATAGAAGGAATGGATCAAAGGTGGTGCTTAGTGATGGTGTTATGGTGGTTTTGTGGTGGAGGAAAAGAAGAACACGGCGGTGGTGGTGGCTGATAGAAATTTAGGGTTTCTTGAATTTGATAAAAAGTTAAAACAGAGAATTAAGTGCGTATTTATAGGAACAGTGGTTGGGCCGCGTACTTGACTTTTAAGTGCGCAGGCCCAAAAGCCCAGTCAAGTACGCAGGCCCAACAAGGCTTACAAATCTGTTAAGTTCGCAGGCCCGTTTTAAGAAAAGAGAATAAGTATGCAGGCCCAATTACTTAGTAAGTAAGCTATAAACCAAAAATTTGGGTTTAGAGATCAACCGTTTCTCACCTTTTGCATCAAGATCATACCAGTCATACCTGCCAGACCACGTTTCAACTTTCCGTTGGATAGCTGTAGCCCAAGAAAAACTGTCGGTATATTTGTCCACTTAAATCCATGCCTCTCGTCTTTCAACATACTTTATATGATGATCTTTATCATGTTTTGGTAATATTGACGACATGTTAATGGACCCCACTTGTGCCAGGTGTAAGCCTACCAATCCTCAAGGTTTATTGAGATATAATGATGAGAGCTTCAGGTCTATGTTTCCATAAGCAGAGAAGATGATCATTATGTCAATCAGATGATGAGAGCTTCAGGTCTATGTTCCCATAAGCAGAGAAGATGATCATCTGATTGCTTTTTGAGCTATCTATATGTTTGCACGTCACTAACATTGCGTGTCTTTTGTTGCTCATTTTGATTTTAATAGCCCC